>CM057001.1:70588751-71158751 GCA_029891345.1 Dryococelus australis | reverse complement strand
TAACACTAAAAACAAAGGGAGGAACACATTCTAATGCATTGGTCACTAGAAAATTGCATTTTGTGTGATAGTCAGTAAAGAGTCATTTTGCACCTGTCTAGGGTGGCCAGGAACATTCGAAAGGTATTTGCTGTGGTAAAACGGGAAATTTGACCAACACGGAGGTAACAATATTCGCGTGATGCCAAATACGCTTAAGGACCACGTCCCTACCGTATTCTGTACAGATTGTAGCGCCCGCAAAGAACACGTCTTTATGAATATTTATTAATGTGTGCATTTTCACATTGTTCACCTAGGTGATATTTTATGTATTTAAATATTTATGTATTTTTTTATGTTTATAATCTTATTATTTTTTTATTATTTCAAGGATAGGATCTTTAACTTTAGATATACCGATTGCAATCATATATGTGTAAATGTAATAGTTTTGATAGTTTTGATTTTTGTATTTACATGTGTAATTATTTTATTTTATTTTTGGTCTCCAGACTGTATCTGATTCAGGGTTTTGATTATTTTGTATCTCCGTTTTGAGACAACTTATTCTATGCTTCTGGTACGTTAGGCCGTTGGAGTGATTCGTTTGTAGGAGTTTAAGGGTATTTTTCTTCCGATTGGCCAGCAGGTTTAAACTCTGCTCTATGAAGGCTGGCACTGTACGCCAGGTTAGTAAGTGCCAGTCAGTTGAGCTAGTTTGCTCTCTTCGCCATTAACATCCGAGCAGGCAAGACCTACTGTATGACGCTAGCCCGAAGTCGGCATAGCGCAGGGTTTTAATTAGTTAATAGTGTGTAAGTTACCTCCCCCATATTATCATTTTTAAGCGGAATTTTTGCCAGCGATTAAGATGTGTTGCATTCGCAATCTCTTTCGCGTGATAGATGCACAGGAGGTAGAGCAGTATTGGGACGACGCGACGGTTGAAGTGTATACGGTTTGGATCCACAATAAAATGCCCTGCCCTGATTGGTTCCCGCAGCGGGAGCATTCCGCATTTCACCCTGTTCCAGCAGAATAAAGCAGTTTTTTTGCTAGAGCAACGCCCTTCCACAGATGAAGGGTATTCATGTTTGTTGTACAAGGTTACGCGATACTTATAGCTTCCGTTTGTTCTGGGAGGTTTCCAGCGACGCCATGTTGAAACGCGTAATATACACTGTTCCCAGCCTTATTAACTGCGAAGTTCCCAAAAGTGATTCTCATGTTTTCATTTGCATATTGATTCATGCCGGTGGTTTTTTCACTTTTGTCCCCACATATTATTACACAAAGTGTTATGATTACTTACACATATATGTCCAGTACCTACTTTACAGAGTATTTCCCGGTACGTACTCTGTCTATGTGCATTTATAATAAGCCAATACGTCTTAATGTGGTAACACACACGTACAGCAATATGCAGTACCTTCCTACTGTACCATCCATCATATAATTTTGGGTATTCCAAAATGGCGGCTTGTACTATTTCCACACACATACGGTACTCCATAGTTTCATCATCCGTTCATAAGAGATAAAGCACATATTATAAGCATGCACATATTTATGCCACGGTGACATCGAGAACTTACACTGACTGCTGCAAATTATTTGCGTGTTCCATTTAGGCACAAAACGAAAGTTGGGACAGACGTAAAGAGATGTGTCTATAGGGATGGGCCAAACAGTTATTTTTCGTATGTGTTCCAACATTCCAGTTCCAGACAAGTAACACCTTCCAGGAACATGTTATTTTTGTAACAGGTTACTGTAAAACATTTATCGCCTGTCCTGACGTTCCGGAATATAACGATTACGTTGTTCAGTGTTCCGAGGTTTGGCGTTCCAAGAAATAACATTCGCGCATGTGCACTGTTGCAAACCAAGACGTTCCTAAAAGAAACTTTTACGCATGTGCACACTCGCATTTGCCAGCCGAAACGTAAGTGAAACTTGTACGGCTGCAACCAATCAGAACAGCGCAGTCTGTGTTGTTGGTGGGGAGCTATTATTTACAGTGATGTAAGTATAAATTATATTAAAAGGCGTATGTGTGCACATGTTTACGATCATATTTGTTCACAAAAATAAGATTCTCTGATAAAAAAATGTCGGCTTTGAAGTATTGATTTGTTTGAAATATAGTTTTGATATACGAGATTAGGTTAGGAACAAAAGTAAACAAAGCTAGACATAACTTTTACTCATGCGCAGTAGTCAGGCGTTGAGGCATTCCAAGGCGTTACAAAAGATATGTTATAAACAATGGACCGTGTTACTTGTGTAACGTGTTACCAAAGTGTAACAGTTTTTTTATAACAGTTACGTTAAAATAACGCTCATCTATGGCCAAAGGGAATTTACTTTCCTCTGTTCGAATGCCTGAAAACCTAATAGTGGCACTTGTTGATATCGCTGTTATAATGTTTATTATTTTATTTCCTTCACAGTGGCATTAGCCTGAAGACACCCATACTTTTTACTTCTTTTTGGGAACCTAGACACCATTTTAGACGTCTTACTCTTCCTCACCTAACTTTTGCTGTTTAGTTGTCTTGCTTCCCTATTCTTGCCAAGTGTCTGCACATGTGGTGTATCCCTTTCACCGCTTCGAGAAAAGTGCTCCATGCTGTAATTAAGATTGTTACATTATGATCTATCCGAAGACTATCATGTTTCTAAACCATTATCGTATTCAGAACGTTGCCGTGGCAGCATAATGTAACCCTCCGCAGCACACGCAGCTTGTATGCGTACGTTCTGTACATACAATATGCGAAATGTTAATTTGAGCCCCAAGTTTCGACGATCTAGAAAACATTGTAATTACGTCACTAATAAAAGCGAACTTATTTTTTATTTAATCCTTCAGATGACAAATATTTATCTTTGTTAACACTTGCCCTAAAAAGCAGCAAGCAGCATGGTAACTCTTTACTTTACAGCGCAATAGTCTGCTTGGTTTGGAAATAATCTATATATATATATATATATATATATATATATATATATATATATATATATATATATATATATATATAAAGCGTGTTCGTGTGTGTGTGTAACGATAAAATCAATTTTTGTCATAGTATTTTATAACTGTGTATATAAGAATTTTCAAAATATAGTTTCGAGTGGCGAGATTTGAAAAAAGTCGAAAGTTTTGGTATCCGGGACTCTTACCACTGACATGCTAATTTGTTGGGACATTAAATGGTATAAATGTGATATTTCTACATGTGTGACATATGCGTAAATGTCTAGTTATCGAGTGTTTCAAATGTTGCTAAATGTTACAGGTGCCTGATGCTACCTTCTGATTTTTGAAGGAATGTATCTGCTTGGAGTGAATATCTTAAAGGCTGTTCACAATAAAGTGAGCACTTTTGAAATCAACATTAGAAAAATGTCACTGCCCCTGCCTGCGTATAATTAACGAGCGCACTGAGTCACATGCGCCCAGTAAGGTTGAAACGATGGAGAGAAAGTAGTTCCATAACTTAACATCGGATGAGAAGTGTTAGATAACGATTTCTGATAACTTAAATTATTTATTTTGCTTTTTTTTAAATGCATCGAAGTATAAATATGAGCAAATTTGTAAAATATTTACTGTTCTAATAATTTTGCAGTTTCAATTGGCCGACGCATGAATAAAGTGATGAGGTACGTAACAATATTTATTTTACATAAGGCGGAAGAGTACACAAAGTGCATACAAGCAGATCTTAAGCAGGGCTCTCAAAAGTGCTCATTTTACTGTGAACAGCCTATAACTGCGTCAGAAACAATAATTTTCACGTTACAGTGGCGAATAAAGCTGCATTGTGTAGTTTCGGCTTTCTTTGTTCCCGAAAATCCGAATATATTGGAAATGCGGAGCCTTTCAGTATTTTGTATTTACGGAGCACGCAGCTCCTTTTCCGTCACGGCGGATGGCGTTTACATATACTTATTGTACAGTAGCGTATTACATTTCAAATAAATCTCAACAGCTCGTAAGCTGTAACGTTTCAAATCAATCATAACGACGAAATTCTCGACATCTCAAATATGTTATTAAAGTCGTTCTGCTTTTCCCACAAATTTAACAAACCGTAAATTAATCTTCTCAAATACAATAAAATTAATATTTCTAATCTTCAGTAAATAATTATTCAAAATTATAAACATCTAGCATAAATTGTATCAAATATTAAATCATTAAAACTTTCTTAATAAACTACAACCGTCCATCGTTGAAGTTGGTGAGAATTCTTCTAAAGAAAAAAATTTGTTCTATTTTACATCTTCCTTTTTTATGTTGTCTCTTGTCCTCCTATTGGCTGTCCTCTGACTATGAAACATCTCTCCGCCAATCGTCAATGGCGATACCAGAGACAACCAGGTTAATTTTGTTTAGTAAACATTGAATGCTGACTACCCTCTTGGAAAGAAATGAAAAATAACAAACAAAATAGTAATACTGAAAACTGCCTAGAAACAAATGAAAAATATTTATACATAATCTCTATGTCAATATACTATTCAAATAACCAAAGATTATACTGCTAACTGTTACAATAAACCGTAAGTTCTAAATTATATTAAAGAAAGGGACAGCATAAGCAAGTACTCTGTAATCATATATAATTAAAATATCTATGACTAATGTTAAACATGACCCCAAAAGTATGCATTAAGACGAATCGTTAATAAACCAAAATTATATGTTTGCATTTAGGATTCTTTACACACGTATGGCCGACCTCTCGCGGCGCAGTCGGCTGGCGCGCCGCCAGTGTGGAGTGCGGAAGGCTCTGGGTTCGAATCCCAGGTAAGGCGTGGGTGTTAATTTAAGTTAGGTCGTCAGGAAGTTTGTAAGCCCATCCCCTAATAAGCCTTCAGACTTAGCAGCAGGAGACGTTAATAAACCCATGTACAAATCAATTCACACACATATACTTGTGCGTGAGAAAGCTACCGCAGTAATACTTATTTACTTTTTGTCTCCAAAGCACCCTCAACTGGCTTCCTCGCTACCATTCTCAGCAACAACCATGTCAATTTCGACCAGAGTTTAGAATTTCTTGGGATAACTACGGGGCGATCGAGTGTCACACATCGTTACCAACGCTGTTTGGGGGTGTCGTGCATGCAGGCGAGGCATCACCCGCCGTGGAACGTTTTGTTTTATTATTTATTAGCTTCTGCCCGCGACTTTTTCCACGTAAAGTTCGTGTTTTCGTTGAAATATTAAAAAAAAAATAGTAACTATGTTTTTAAATATAGGGGTAATACATATTCTAAAATAAGAAGTGGAACGAAACGCAAGTCCAAATATAAGAGAACTGTGGCTGTTCAATTAGGAGTTGTTATTTGTTATCGGCCGTGTCAACGTGTGAGTTAGTGTTTTTACAAAACTGCTTTATAAACTATGTTCTTTACTATTTTAGAAGGTTGCACCATAACAAATAGGCTGAGGGGTGAGCTGACACGCGAGAACGCCACTTAAAACTAACCACGGGAGAAACAGTCCTTTCTCAAGTCAACTCCTGCGAAATTAACAGTTTACCCCTGCGACTTGTTTGTGTTCACCGGAAAGCACAATTTGAGGGAAAACTGCAGTATCTTTAGTTAAAAAGGGAGGTCATTGGGAGTCAATGGAATACGCGGCTCAAACATTGTTTTTCCCTGAGCGGATTCAGTTCAAATAGTAGACTCGACTACGTTGCAATGTAGAGCTTTGACTGGCAGCCTAGTGCCTTTAACGAAATTTCGGTGGATAACAAATTTCAGAGCAACATAGCAGATGTACCCACATGCAGAAAAAGTGTACACTGTATTGTCTAAGTTTACACTAAATGTATGTAGCAGCAATGTCTCCACTGACATCGGTGTAATTTTACACCAACATGTGTGTCTTTTTTTACTCTACGTTCAAGTTAATTTATCCGATAAATTAGTAAAATAACATATACATTTTACAACTAATTTTACATAGAATTGTGTAAAATTACTATTACTATTTATCAGAAAATAAACAGCAACATTCCTGTATTATCTCTCCATGGCAAGTAAGTTTACACAGACATCGCAGTTGTAATTTCACCACTGTACACGCATTTTCTTGTTTGTTTGTTTGTTTGTTTCATTGCGTCCGTAAGATATTCTTTCAATACATAGTTGTACAAAGATATTGGATAAGTCTAATTATATTATACAAAGTTTATGCACTGGGCATAGTAAACACGCACATATATATGTCAGATTGTACGTACACATATCATATCGTTCTTCACAATGTGACTAATCTTCTTCCAACGTGCTGTGGGTCGTCATCGTTTTACTGAAACAGAAAAAAAGAAGGAACGAGCAAAACTGGAACAAGAAATGCGTACAATGAAATGTTATACAGTAATTTCTAAATTTTTGTAGTTTAGATATTCATATATATTATGCACATTCAATAAAAATTCTTTCATTTATTTTTTTAAGAGATTTTGGTTAGAGAAGTAAATTTCTTGAAGGTGGTGTGGTAATTTATTGAAGTTTGCTACCAAGGTAGAACGGCCCCTTCTGAACTAGTTTTAAGTTAACTAAATCCATGTGTAAGTGTTTTTTTATTCTAGTGTCATGCTTATGAAAGGGCTCATTTTTTTGAAAGAAATTACTGTTTTTGAACACGAATATAAGTACTGAAAACATGCACTGACATGCAAATGTTAAAATCTCTGAGCTCTTGAAAAGAGGTCTACATGGGCCTGACTTTTTTTTGCCATTGATTATTCTTACAGCTCATTTATGCACGTGAAACACTTTTTTACTGTCAGTGGGACTATCCCAAAACATTATACCATAGCACATGATGGGATACAAATATGCGAAATACTCCATTTTTGTTGTATTTTGTTCAAGGCCTCTACGACACCTCGCAGTGCGAAACCGATTGGGTAAAATGTACGCAATGTGAGATTTCCAGTTAAGTAAATTGTCTACTTTTAAGCAAAGAAACGTAATCACTACTGTTTCATTATTTTTGTCTCTGTTACTACTAACATATCAATTAGTGTTTTTTCTGGTCTTTGTAAGGAAATTCATAAGATATGTTTTATCTAGGTTGAGATTTAATTTTTTTGCAGTAAACCATGCAGTTAGCTCTGTAAATGTTGTGTCTGTTTTTTTGCATAACATCATTTATTGAGTCTTCAGAGACTAAGATGCTAGTATCATTTTCAAATAAAATTGAAGTGGTGTTTGAGGTTAAGGCACATAGGAGTTCATTAATTTAAACTAGGAAGAGTAGGGAGCTTACTAATTGATCCTTGTGGGATCCCATGCTTGATTTTTACTGTTTCAGAGTAGAATGAAGTAGTTTTTTCCTTTGATCTGTACTTGTTGTTGTCTGTTTGAAAGGTATGAGCTTATTATTTAATTGGGTGTAACTGAGACTTCATAAAAATTTAATTTTTTCTGTATGTATGTGGTGATCTACACAGTCAAATGCTTTAGTGAGGTCGCAGAAAATTCCATTAGATGACATATTTTCATAAAGTCCATTAAGAATGTTATTTGTTAGTTTGAAAATTGTATAATTTGTTGAGGTAATTTTCGTAAAGCCAAACTGAAAATCTGATAAAATTTCGTGATTCTGTAAATTAGTTTTTCAATTACTTTTGAAAAAGAGGTGAGAAGTGAGATAGGTCTATAATTGTTTACTTCGGTCTTGTCACCCCTTTCTTGAACAATGGTGTTACCATAGCCCATTTGAGTCTGTCTGGAAACAATCCTGTATTGAGGATGTCATTACAAATATGGCTTAATGGAACACTGAATTCATAAGCGTATTGCTATAATAAATTACAGCTAATGCCATCATAGTCACTTGATAATTTTGGTTGATGGTTTTCTCCACTTCTTTTGGAGTAATGTTTGTAAACGGTATAGCGGGTATTCAGTACCCTGGAGTGTAGAAATATGGTTTATATCTTGTTAATATTTTGGTTAATCATGTTTTCTTCAACATTTGAGCAGTACGAATTAAATGTATGTGCGGCTAATTTAGGGTCTAAGGATCTACAGTTGTTTACTTTTAGGTTTACAACTGGACATTGCTCTGTTATTATTCCTGGTTTTTTTTTTTTTTTTTTTTTTTTTTTTACAATATCCCATGTAGTTTTTACTTTCTTTTGAGAATTCTGAATAAGCTTACAGGAAAAATCCTTTTTTGCATATTTTATGACCTAACTCAAAATTGTACAGTATTTCCTGTAGTCAGGGTTGCTATTGGTTCTAGCGGCCTTACGAAACAGCATATGCCCTTTTACAACTGTGTCATAAAATTACACGAACTGTAGCTCGCTTTACGAATTACTCTTAACAAAATTAATAATTACCAAAATGTGTAGCCTACGTCTAAATTTACACTCATTTAATACAGTAATGGTATGATTGACCCGGCGGATTTAGTGTGTTCGAAAATTCCACTGCGAAATTAACTTCGTCTGTATTTATAACTGTGTCTATTTAATTGTATACCATTTATTCCCATCAAATGGTTTCAGCAACATGTAATTTATAACAGCTTTTATGAAGTTTCTAGTCACTATGACCGTTATAATATTGGTTTATTTCCAAGGCACTGTTAACCATTTGTTAAATGATTTTTATAGTACTTTCAGGAAGTTTTAAGTTAATAGGACCATCTAATATTATTTCTCCGTGCAAACTCTGAACCTCCTACAGGGGTAGAATTTTGGAAAAATTCCTTCTTCATGGCTGCATACACTACGTAATAATTGTTTCTTGAAAATATCAGTTTTTCTTTTATATATATATATATATATATATATATATATAGTCTCTCATGAAATCAAGTTATAACATTATTTAATTTAAACTTATGTTATTGTCATTGCGTATTTTTCATTGTGTGTAACATGAGTATATTTTAAGTTTTCGTTTTAATGTGGCATATTTATGCACAAGAATGGCTGACAACGGCGACAAGACCTCCTGATCATAGCGGGCTCGACATCTAACTCACAACCTGAATCATGCGGATGGTTTAATGCGAAACATTGTCTGTCCGGCCTCGTTGCCACATGGGCGTGATACTATCGATCACAGCCACCGAGGATCCTTAGCATATAATCGATTTGAACAACTTGTCGACCATAGTGGTGACAGTAAGAAAGGCTTAGTAATGACGTTCAGAACTATGTCTTCTACAAGCAAAGCTAAGAGTTATTTGGTTCGGTTAGTATAATCGTGTCTCTTACCACCTGTTCGTGTTTACTTATTTTGCACGTAAGTGAGCAGAAGAAAAACTTATAATCCCCAGAAAATTGCCTTTTCAAGATTCAAAATACCACAAACGAAACGAAGACAGATAGAGTTGTTTGGGTAGAATTTACTGAGATAAATCGCGAGGATCATAGTATCTGTGGAACAGAAAAGAAATTGGTCTTATAATGACTCCACACAATAGAGTAATCGTAGCCTACAGTTGAAATATAATAGATCTCAGAGCTCAGGAGGCTGCAGGCGACACTAGCCATAAAAACAAATTTTACTACAATAAATATAACATGGTAGAAATTAGCATATTATTTCTTTAGATGTGGTGCCCCTCCTTAATGTTTGGCTGTTGGTGATGGGAATGGGCAACGGGCGGCTTATGGGTGTGGGGAGAAGGGAGATTGAGGGTCGAAACTCTGGCAGCTGATTTGTGTTGCGGCCGGGGCAGAGCATCTATTAAATTATTCCAGGTTCCTGCGTCCACATTTGTGAGGAAAGTATGTTGAGGGAAGGGGGGGGGGTGTGGGGGCAGGCCACGGGATCACGTCAAAGAAAGCGTCTCTGGGCTGTAGAGCACGTGCGCGCTGCCATGCAGTGATACCTCTTCACTCCCCGAACTTACTCCTATGGGTGCGGTTTTGTCGTCGGTCCTTGGCTAGTTGGTTCGGCCGAAGCAGGGGGTTGGTAGGGGCAGTGCTAATTGGACCGCGAGTATACATGTTTCAAACACTCTGCGCTCTCGTCTGCCATAGAGGCGCAGCGCTGAGATACCCTTGTCCCGTTTCCCCTGTAGCCCCGTCCGGTAGTAATAAACTTCCCCGTCACACATAAAAGCCTTTTTTTCTCCGGCGGAGAAAATAAAAACTCTAACTGCATCGCATTGTGGCCTGCGTGGGAAATTAAATTGTACAACCTCGAGCCATGCGAGGCTTGATAAAATTTTAGACTCTGCGATAGAAGGCTCGGTGATTAGTTTCGTCTCTTTGACGATATTAAAATAACATACTGAAAAGTTCACTTTGTTACCGTTTTCATTTTTATTCTGTGGTTAATTCGTTAAAAATATAGTGAAATTGACGTCGTAATTATTTTCTGGGTGGAATATTAATTTTGCAATGCCCTGCAAGTGAGATAATATCTGCATGCCAATTGTCAAAGAAATTCTTGATTTATGTCAACTCTTGCGAGAGACTTCGTTACTGGGATTAAATTTTGAATTATCAACTAATGCAGACATTGCATTTATTTAAATTTCACGCCCATCAACAAGTCTTTTTTTTTTGCCTTGCCATATAGTATTAACACATAGCGATGTGATCCTTGCACCTTTTTAAATGTTTCCATTTGTACAAAGTAATATACATGACCGTCAGATGAAAATGGTATTGTATAAAACGTACCTTAATATGGGTTTGTTTCTTAATAAAAATTACTGTTTTCTGACAAATTAAAGTTTGACTTCTAGGTTTAGTCATAGCTTTTGTTTCATGTGTGTTTTGGCACAGTAAGTATTTAAATTTGGGGAAAATGGGATTTGATCTCGACAAACACAACAGCAACGTATACAGATGATGTTAACTGTGGAAAAATACATCACTACACTTAGGGATATAGGATAGGTTTCCAACTTTAGGTTATCCTTCAGTGGACTTATGAATGGAAAATCCACAGTATGTGCTGACCAGAGCAACGTCGCTCGTCCCGTTGGCTCAATTTATGACGAGTAGTATTTTTTTTTTTTGTTCATCGCAGGTTATTTTTGTTCGCCTCGTCTCACTCGCATATTTCAGCAAGGCAACTCTGAATTCCAGCGATAATTGGCAATCACGTCTACCCTTAAATTCCACGAGAGTAATTTTTGAAATCAGCAGAGAAACCTTCTGCTCTTTGTAAATATTCTCTAATTTTGAATTCCGGATAGCTCGAAATATTTCTGATTGTTTAATTTTTATGCTTTATGCCGCTTGGCTGGTCAGGACGCGAGGAAGGGGAGCGTTGATATACACTAAAGTAACTTAAAATTACATTAGAATTATATGTAATCTTCAAGGTTGCCAAGTGTGCCATTTTCACCTTTCCTCCCCAGATTTCAGAGCACACTGTTGCATATATTTCGTTTAAAAATTACAACTTTTGTTTCGTAGTCCTAATGGAAACAAGTGAGAGGCGTGCTGTATTGGCAGTGCTAGTATTAAGAAATAGTTTTCATGTAAAAACTTATTCAACTGAGTGTTTGTACGCTTGAGGGTGAAATTAATGTTTATTACGGGAATCTTTACTTTAAAATTTCGCACTGGTAGAAATATATTGCTTCATCATGCATATTATTTGTATTTTTATTATTTGAATATCGCACACAGAGTGTGTAATTTTCTAGAATTTTTTTCAGGAATTTTATTTGTGAAGGCGTGGGGAAGGGGAGGGGGGGTATGAAACTTGTATATGCGGAGTGTCACTAATTTTGTTTTCGTATATTCCCCACTGAATTTCATTGTGACTCGCATTTTTGGAGTTTCGCAGCCCTAGTAACTGTCGAATGAGCATCATATTATTTTTAATTTTCGTTATAAGTATGTTATATTTGATGTGTTACAAATCGTGTTTTTAAATTTCATTATTCATACATCATTTCAATGTTCGAAGACATTCGTATTTAGATGAGAAGGTGGAACAGTTATGACTTGCATGTTGACTAAATTGGCGGAATGGCAAGTTATTAAACCGAGTGACTGCTGTAGGGACCACGAAAGAAGCGAGCTGCGTCCCATAGTTCCAACAACAGACATTGCTCGGCACGGATCGGCAGAACGATGGGGTGGGCGGGGAACGCGGCCAGAGTTTATGACGGCCCTGCAGTATATTACGCGCACTAAAAATATGCAGTGCAGTGATGAAAGTGCAGCATTTACTTACGTATATGCGGAAACGTGAAAATATGTATGTTAACACGTTGTAAATTGTAACACTATATAAATATATGTAAAGATTGCAACGCGTAGGGATTGTAAAGAAAATGTAACTAAAGTTATGAAAATCACCACAGAGAAGGCACTGTTGGTTTTATTCACAGCTCACATTAACCAAGACGGGCAAAAGCGCATCTCTCAGACATGCGAAACAAGCAGATACGAAAACATTAACATAGTATCAGATCACGATAACTACAAATAATGAGTACCCAGCTGTTACAGAGGCTGAGCCAAACATGACGTAGCACTGTCACGATCACTACACTCATCACTGTGGTCCATTACACTGTTACTTGATAACGACAGGAATTCGTCATCGTCACTATCGTCACGTAAATTTATTACGAACTGGTCCATTGCCATGGCAATCATGCAGTCCCTCTTCCAGTATTCATTTTCTAATTTCTCAACATGGTTGAAGTAGCCTACCCAGTCATACTTCGTTACAGAGTTCACAGCTTCCAGTGTGTGCTTCTGAAGTGCTTGCGCGGAAAACTCTCCCACGGTATTACATTCCCGAATACACCTCTTTATCTTTGCCCACGCCAGTTCAATAGCTTTGAACTCACACATGTATGGCGGGAGTCGAATGACATGATGTCCCGCACCTTTTAAAAGTCGATCAACCCGAAAAATTTTCTCTTTTCTCTTCGTTTTAGCTATGAAATCATTTCGTTGTTGGTAATGTACTTCGAAGGAGACTTACCGTCCTGTTTTGAGTGATATGGCGCGTTATCCATCACTGCAATAGAAGATGGCGGCAAGTTTGGTATAACACATTCGGACAGCCACTTTTCAAAATTAGTAGAATTCATCTCGCCGTGATAATCTCCTACTGTAGTACCTGAATTGTACATCAATAATCCCTCTAGGAGAAAACCATTTCTTGAACCAATATGTACCAGTATTAGCCTCTTGGTTGCATTTCCTTTAGTTATTCCCGTTACGTCATGTTTACGTTGCCAGCATGTTGCGAATGTGAGATTTGTATCCACCCACGACTCATCAAGGTAAAACACATCCTTACGTTCCGACCTGCACTGTCTAATTTGTGTGAGGTACTTGGAGCGCCACGTTACGATATCAGCTCGTTCGATCAACAAACGTCGCTGGTCTTCGCACCCTTTCCAGACGAAACCCATACTTCGCAATAATCTCTTGAGCGATGAAGTGCTCCACTGCCAACCTTTAAAACGGGAATCAGATTGCGCACTGTGCGGACATCTTTCTTTACTGCATAGTATTCCTGGATAGTATCTCTTATGACACGTTTATCGAAGCTCTCGATCTCAATTTTGCGATATTTTCGTGGCCTGCACAAACAAAAAGAACTATAGTAATCTTAATTAGCAGAAATAAATAAACATACGCACGTCTGTCCTATTGTGTGCACCTGACGCAAACAACGTTAAATACACGTTTTCCTGCAACACTGATGCCCATTACACATGTCTAAAATGCATGGCTTACCTCTTTTTCCCTGTTGTTGTATGCGGTTCATTTGGCATTGCAATTTGTTTCTTCCGAATACGCATCACTGTTGCTTTTCTTACATCTGTATAATTCGCAGCATGTGCCGTTGCTTTGTGAATAGGAATCGAAAGGCATTTATCACGAACTTCTTCATCGCAGATTGATATTACTTTATCAATTATTTCTCTCTCTTTGCTGTGAATCACCGTATTTCTTTTCCTACGCTTTGCATTCTGCTCCATTATCCGTAGCCAATATACTTTAAACTGTTTGTACCGCAGGACGGGAGGAGGAATCCCCCACTGCAAGACACTCCCTTCCCCTATGTCCCCTATGCCCCTGTGCACCTTCTTCTCCCCTTCGCTCTCCCCCAACACGATGACAGCGCGCTACATTCCTGGGCTCCACAGTACACTTCCAAGCTTATGACAACTCCAGAAGTATTGGGTCAGTCGTTGTAGGTAGGCTACTCCTACAGCAACAGGCTCTCAAACACATGGAATCACCTTAGACTTGGCCACTTCCTTTTCAATTTTAATCCCCGTTGAGTACATTGCTGAGATCATACTGTGGCCCTTCGCTACATTTTGAGTCTTACAGTGATCTTCCATTCCCTAGAAAACGTGACGGGTCATAGGTTTTGTGATCTACCTACCAATGATTTACTTATCTCTGCCCTACATCGTCATTGCTTCTGCGACTTCGTTTAGCGTAAACTTGTTACCGTAGTTACAGACTGTTCGCCATTCATTTGACATTTAATAACTTTATTTTTTTCTTTAACCCGATTACGTATACTTCCTCCACATATAAAATAAAAAGTCTGTCGTGACTCCCACCTAATGTTTTCTTTTAACTGCTCATAATTCTACTGTAGCCATCGATTAAATAAAATGCTACAAGTGTAAGATTCTACCGAAAAAATATATATTTTGTATTTTATTTCACTCGATAATGACACCAATTTGGAAACGCCGCTCTTCCACATTAAATGTAGTTTTTTTTTTTTTTTGTATTGCTTCGTACAGCAGATGTATAGTTGGAAATACAGTGCCTTCTAAAATCGAAACAGCTAAATCTTCTCCAAGTCAGCTAATTTTACTGCAGATCTGCTGAAAATGCTCCACTTGAATCAGTCATATACTACTGATCGTTGTAGTTCCTAGTATGCAATGACTGAACAGTGATTTATACTGATTCCTAGTGAATTGCACTGTGTTATGAAGTAACATTTTGTTAACTCCATACAAGAAAGGGTTAGGGACGTAGCTCAATGACAAGAACATATTACGTTAGTATTATTTAATTGGCGGAGCTTATATTGAATGTATTATATATTTAACCTGATATAAAATACTTACCGCAGCCACTACTATGACAGACTACCTGGGATGTCCCCACCATAAACATGGTTCGGGAGGCTGTTGTGGTAGGTGGCTATCGGCGATCGGACACACCCATTTCTGCGTGATCTTCTCTCGTTGCTGGTTTGATGAGGAAACACGACGCGCCCAGCGTGACGCTGGCCTATATCGGCGCGTTGTTTGGGCATACTCGTCCCCGATTGCTGGCCGGTGAACGGGATTTCTGCTGCTGGCTTTTTCGCAATGAGTTGTTGCAATTCTTCTCACGTCCTTGTTTAATGTATAAAGGTGTTTTCGGGCAGGGATGTCACTTACGACCTGATCACATCGTAACGACTGGCGTGGCAGGAAAAGTTCGGTGAATTCCACTGATTGGCCAGTATATTACCGTTTATGAACTAGAGATTCGGTAAAATAATTCTACTGATTGAAATCACTAATTCTGATTTAGAGTGTTCATATTTGCATGTTAATATATGTGACGATACAGCCCGGCATAGAGTCGTCGAGACGTTTAATGCTGTCGCGTGAAAGCTTTTCTAATGGTCGACAAGATGGAGATGTTTGGACATTCGCCAATGCGGTGCAGATGTTTGTCATGGAAAAGCAGGTTTCTTGCCTGTGTTGGTTTCTATGTGTTATATGTTGGTCATGTATATATACAAACAGGTTTCTTACCTGCGTTGGTTTCTGTGTTATCTGTTGGTCATGTTGCTGTTCTGTTTTTTTACTCTATTCTGTCTTTGAATTCTTCAGTGTTGTATACATATATTTATTTTCTCGTGCAAAGGTTGCTTGTCTTTTTAAAGTATTTTTTCTTGCTCATTCCTGTTTTTACATGACAGCCATGTGCATCGCAATGGCGAATGTACAAAAATCTCCATCTTGTAATTCATTCCCCATTGCACTATTCATTCAAAGATTTCACTGTCTAATAGTTGTTGGCCCTACCCCTCCAGATCCCGCAGACCCGTTGAGTGCTAAAAACTACCATCCCAGCTGACTCCATACATGTTCTACAGGCGGAAACTGGGCCGGCCAAAGGAAGGTGTCGATAGCCCGACGGCAATTATGGAAGAACCCATGCCGCAATGTGTGCGGGCATTACCCTTTGGAGGGAGAGTGTGTCTCTTGAGAGCCGATGAGTATGAAAGGAAATGGATATGGAGTAGCACCGGAATGAAAGGGCCAGGGTAAAAGGGATATCACCGAGAAAACCCGCCGGGAAGCGGTATCGCCCGAAATGATTCCCACATGTCAATGGGAGTGACACCGCTTGGAATTGAAGCCTGGTTTTCCTTGATGGCAGGCGAGCGCCCTAGCCCGTTTTATCTACCGTGGCACATTGCCCGTTGGAACCGCGCTGAGAAACGAAGCATATGAAGCGCCATAGACTTCCGTAAACGTATCGCTGTGCCGTCAGTGTTCACCTGATCACTATGTTGGGATTTGCCTTATGGGCTTACCGAACAAACTGTTTGGAAGAAACTTGTCTCGGAGGTAGAACACTTTATTTTTTAAGTCATCCCGTCATTTGATTCAAACCATAAGCAATCTGTTAAAATATAAATCATACTGCACTTTATATTATAGACTGTTCACTGTAAAATGAGCACTTTTGTGAGCCCTGCTGAAGATCTACTTGTATTTATGTTGTGTATTCTTCCACCTTATGTAAGATTAGCATTGCCATGGGCCTCATCACTATTATTAGGAAAGTAAATATTTTACAATTCTTATCATATTTTCACTTTAATGCATAAAAAAACAGAAAGCGAGTAAAATAATTTAAGTTATCACAAATTGTTTCTTTACACTTTTATTCGACAGTAAGAGATGGAACTACTTTCCATCCACCGTTACCAACTTTGCTGGGCGAAAACGTCACTCAGTGCGTCCTTTAAAATCTTTGCAGGCAGGGGAAGTGATTTTGTTATATGGTCGATTTCATAAGTGCTCACTTTATTGTGAATAGCCTTTAACTAAATTACTTTATATTGGGCCAGGGGAGCGCGTTATGTTATTATATTCTATCTGCATTATTATTATTATTTATTACATTACGCCACGTAGCTAGCTAATGTTTCCATTCGATGACCCTGCTGGAACGGCTTTACCTGTAGAGTTGCCGAAGGCTGAATGCTAGTTCGAACACGGCGGTTCGAACTCCATCTGGTCCCTCTTGTTCAGTCGTCTGCTTGGTAAGGTAAGACAAGACCCGGGCTCGCAGCTTTGCAGTCCTCATAAATGAGCTATGTTTAGTAATTATCCTGTCTGTTGTTAAACTTCCTCGGCTCGCTTCCTCAGTGCGGGGCGACGCCTCGCCTTCACGACCATCTCTCTTCAGGGTTGTGCTGGTGGGTTCACGAAAGCGCCGAAGCAATGGCTTGCCCACACCACAACAACCACCAGACAGGACCGAGAATCATAGGATATGGCTCCCCACGCCATGGCGCCACCAATTCTGGCGTTGTCTCGTGAAATTGGAATGGAGATATTTGAGTCGCTCTTGACATCACGGTCTTGAGAGCCGATGAGGGTGAAGTGAGGCGAGTATGGATCAATATTTTTTTTGGTCCAACACATAAGTTATGAATTTGGTTAGCTGAACATAACTAATTATATGTTTGGCCGTATAAAAAGCCTATTTTGTTACAACCTTCTTTTCAGTGAAGGGACGTCGAGAAAGTAAGTGAGGGTAGATAAAGTGGATTTAGTAATTTTCTTGTAGATACTTTGTTCTCCTGTGTTTTTGTAAATGCCGGTGAGTGTAGTTTTTACAGGGTTTACGAGAAAATAATTCGCTTATAAGATTTGGATCTGGATAATGATATGGACATAATTTTATCAGAATGCTAGTTATACAATACCTAGCCGATGTAATCCTATTTTATTTAAATTATTTTTTTATTTAATCATCATTTTGTTTTTCAGATTAGCTACATTTAAAAGAAAACATTCTTCAAGCAGGACCATTGTAATAATTACTGTGGTTGTATGTAATAAAATATATTATAATGAAGTTTACAAATAGTTGTAATAGCTGATTTTATATACTATAATTTTTATCATAAAATGATAGCTTTCGTGGCTGAAATGGATGTGAATAAAAATCAGACATTAAAAATGTTGTAAACATTATTTCTAATTTTTATTACATACAATCAAAGAAATTGTTATGATCGTTTTTCTTGATAAAGGTTTTATTTCTTTCAAAATGTGCTGATTAAAGCATTAATAGTGGTAATACGCTTAAATCTCGATTACAAATAAACTCTTACGTGATTTTTTTTAAACTTTTCATAAGTAAATTTTAGCAAAGTATTTTGCAGTGTTACAAAACATTTAAATTCTTCTTTTATAAGCAACGTGAATAGTAAGTGTTGGCTGTTCACGGTAAAATGAGTACTTTTGAAAGCGCTGTTTAAGGTCTATTTTTATACACGTTGTGTATTCCTCCGCCTTATTTAAAATTACCATATCTATGGGCCTCATCACTTTAGTCATTCGTCGGTCAAATGAAACTGTGAAATTTTGACGAAATCAAATACTTTACAAATATTCTCATTTTTACACTTCGATGCATTAAATAAACAGAAATCGAAAGAAATAATTTTAATACTTTTTATTCGACGTTAAGATATGGAACTACTGTCCCTCCATCGTTAGTAACTTTACTGGGCGAAGATCACTCAGTGCGCCCATTGGCATATATGCATGCAGGGGCAGTGCCTTTTTTCTAAGGTCCATTTCTAAAGTGCTCACTTTATCGTCAACAGTCTTTACCTTTCTGGCAATTTGGTAAGGGCATTTACTACTTTTTAATGAACTCTGTATGCTGTCGGTTGCGATGCTCAGTCAGAAGCCACCCTACTTCTACCGTGGCGCCTTCTTGTGCGGGATGGTATAAATCAAATGGGTCGAAAAAATAATCTTGTAACTGTGTGAAAACGTTAATAAAACTTGACGAACGTTTAAAGTACAGCGCCAAGCATTTTGTGGCATTATCTGTCCATAAACAAATGGAATAATTACGGTGGCACTGACTTACGTTAATCTCCTTACTGTGACGTAAATAACATAGGCACATTGAAGCTCGCTGAACTTTTGAAACAATATCGAAGCCGTAAACAAATGAACTCGAACAAAGTTCCTTTAAGTCTCTTTCATGAGTTAAATTAATGTTACCAACAACTGACAGCTCAGTAAGCTGAATATTTTCCTTTCCGACACCAAAAACTACAACGAAAATAGAAATGCAGATACCTCACACCACTATACAACGGTGGTTTATTTACTACGTAACTTTATTTTTTGATATGTGTGGTTCTGTATTCTTACCTAAATTCACGTGTGCCAGGAAACACATGCATTATATACGGCGGATAAAATGGAAAAATGGAAAAAAAAGAGGGGGGGGGGAGGCAGAATAGTCGACCAAAGAACAGTAAAGATGTGTTTAGTTGACGTTATGAAATTTTTAGATACATAAGTGTGTTACTATAACGCCACTTTACTCTTATGTGCACATAGAAAAAATAAATTTCAGATCCCATTGCAGTTGTAAGACTTTTAACACACGGGATTAGGTCAATTTACTGCCAACTTTACAGCGAGTATTTGTCACTTCTAATGTAGAAATATACGCAGGCGTATTCACGGGCAGTGGTTATTTTCAGAGGTTAGTATAAGAAGTGGTCAGTTAGTCGTGAAAAGCCTGCAGCGTGATCTATAGTCCATTAACGGTTACTTCCAACTTTTCTGAAACCCTGCTGAAGTTCTGCTTCCAGGATATTTATCCGCCTCGGGAACGAAGCTTAACCCTTTCAGACCTACTTCAATTTACGGTTTCAGGTATCGCAAACAAAAAAAAATATGATGCGTGCTGTACTTAATTCAATACCATACTTGTTTCTTTGCCACAGCCAGTGAGATGTAGGCAATACATTCGGCTACAGTTATACAAACCAATCATCACCTAGACCAGTAAGAATGGTTTGAGAATTATTTACCCATTGGTAGAGATATGCAAAATTTTCGTGATTATTTGGCATCAGGCTAAACTTCACAGTACTGTATATACCGCAGCCGGCGTCATTTCTCCATTGGCTGTTTCATAGATGCGAAGCCACTCCCTTTTTGACTGAACTGCACGTGATTGGGGAACACAACTGTGAAGTTGTCATTTATTGGCGCAGAGTTACGCGAGGCGTGTAAAATAAAGTATAATCCAATTTAAAACTTATTGCAATGGTATATGTGTTTAAAGTTCAACGTGTCTCCAAATAATAACGCGAATTTTGCAGGTCTCTACCCATAGGTAACATCATTGGCTACTGAGCTTCACAGTGTGCAGTATAGATAAATAATTATCCACACGAACGTAATGTACACAATTGTGTACACTAGGTCTGAATCAGTTAACTAAGTCTAGAAAATTATACCACAGGGACAACGCACCGCTTCCATGGGCACTCAATATAATTATATATTGCATAAGATATATTTATTGCTAGGTATTGCCAACACACCTATTTTCTCCCTGTTTTAATCATATTAATTATAACAGAAAATATTTTCATTCATAGATAAAACATAAGCAAAAATTAAATTTAACAAAAAAAAACTATTTTTATTTTAATGCCTGTGATATATACCATATAAAAAAAATGGGTTGTAGCTGTTTTGAGGACACGGCCGTTTGTTTTGCGTGAATACGTATACGTTGACGCACTCGGACGCCTTGATGTTTATTTTACGTTCCCGACACCGCTTCACTCGATCACATGGGGTTTTATGGATATCACTGGATTGCTTTTGAGATGCTCTTTCCAACCGTATACGATTTCTGTATTTCGACTTGGCTTTTTGACGGGTATAGGCCAACATTGTGTTATGTTTTCTTAACTTTATTACATTAAACTCATACGATTTCACCAAAACCACGCCACACGAATGTTTTTATACACGCAATCGGTTGATCTTGACGAGAGCTGTCGATTGAACCTCAAACGAGCGTCGTAGCTTCTCCTACTCAAAAGTTATACTACGCGTTAGTTATGAGACGCGGCGAAACGAACTCAAAATTGCGGCGCGCCCCCTTTCACCCCCTTATCGCTCCCCCGCGCAATGCTTCGCAGTCCTCACTGAACGTAACATATTCTTTGATCCTTTGGCAATCGAGTAGTGTAATTGAATTTTGAATGTAGACGATAGATTCGGAGCTGCAATGCCAAAGTGTATCTCCCGATTTTGTTATCATCGGATTTTCTGTAATGCCTCCCACTATGGTTGCAAATTTAAAGACGCATTCGCGTCAAAACCAAGCACGTTAGAAATAGTGTGATTTTGCAAAGGTTTGATTCAAAAAGTGTGAATGCATCATAGGTATCCTGGTTTGGCGGGATCCGTTCCGCTGGCCCATTCCATTATCGAATACGTGGTTCGCCCCTCTTGCTGGCTATTCAATCAGGAAATAACAATGCGCTCTCTTTTATGAACACGATGTGGCGTAACTCGCGAACCCGTGTGTCATGACGTGTACGTACATTACGACCTAATACGACACGTGTTGTATGGTTGGCGAAACCTACTCTTCGCGCCAGCCTTCTTATTAACATTGTGTATGAAGACAGCCAGAAGATGTTTAGAACGCTAGGACAATAATAAAGTTACGCGTGTTAAATGAAGTCTGCACGTTTTAGGTATTCGGTATAGAAAAATCACTAAGTGACGATAGTGAAGAACAAATTTTTTCTATGTTCTTGAGCAAATCAAATATTTTCGCTGGCGATGCATTCGCTAGGACGCGGCGAAATCACGGCGTATGGGGCAATTCTAAGGGACTTTTATTTCTTTCACAAGATATTTGCTTACAAAATAAGCAAAAACTGGTGTATATCATTGCCCCTTTTTGATTTATCTACAGTGGCTAGTAAAACACGAAGACTTTATTAATGTGTTTCGTGTTAATTAACTTCCCACGCTGATTTAACATTATGGAATACTCTTGCGTACGGTACTATAAAATAAGAGACTATTGTTCATTGTTTTAGATGGCATTACGCACAGTAACTAATTTCACCAAAAATACCTGACATTGTTGCTTATTGAATGTACCTACGCGTCATCATACCTTTGTGAGCAAGAGTGTGTCTTAATAATACGTTTAATATGAGATTATATGAAAGTTGTGTAAATGAGTCTTACAACAACTGCTGAAGTTGAACGTTAACAACAACGGTGTATACCTACGCACGGGCGTGTACAAAACGCCTAACTTAGAGAGATCTATACTCTAAGTTGACCGTTCCTAAATGCATACATCGTACCGGGGCATTTCAGGTAGATTTCGAAGTCCCGGCGAAATAAATTAGGTCTTTAGTATTTATTGTAGTTTGAAATGGCATATTCGCGGTTTCTTCGCACTTTTTGAATAAAACTTTGAAAAATCACCCCATCCATGACATGTTTGGATGTTTCCTAAATATGTGATGTATTTGAAGCTTTTTATTCTTCCATTAACGTAAAGGTATTTAATTTTAGTTAAACTGAACATTTGCTTATCATTAGTCTATAAATTAAGCAGATTTAATTTATAATTATTACAAATAAATGCGAATTCGTTCTTCTGGTTACTACCCGAGGAAGGTTTATCGTAATATTGTGTCTTTTACTAAGGATGTCAATGACGATGATAGGTATTGGACAGTAAAGATCATTGATATAGAAGAGAGTTATATTTTGTTGTCTTTTCTGCACCATTTTGTCATTCGCCTCCGATTCATGTCAGTATGAAATCTGCAAAAACACATTATCAATATTGTTAATAATCGCAAAAATTCATATATCATGCAGAAGGAATTAAACTATTAATTCAACATAGAAGATCTACTTACTGCTGTAATTAGTGTCTTTGGTAAAGCGGCTATGTATTCACGTAATAAGATAAAGATGGAACTTGGTGATCACATTTGGTTGTATCGGAAATTAGTTAGTACTACTGGTGAGATGCATATTCTTGGTCATGTGGAATTGTTTTTCAATCCGTGATTATGTGTTATGTATTTTTTATTTTGTAAATACATTTTTTGTAGGTACGAAATGTACTGGGGCGTTTTTTTCATATTTTTTATATTCCTTTGTGTACTTTTTATATTCCTTCCCTTTATATGAAAAATGGGAGTGTATTGAGGGAGGAATATTTTAACATTTATTTTATGCTATTAAATATACAGAGTGATATAAATACTCATCAAGGACATCACACTAGATACTCAAAAAGTGCACCCTTCAAAAATCCTATTATTAAAATTAATAACGAAATTTATGGAGCTTCCTTAGGGAAACGTCCAACATGGCATGCAGATATATATAACATTATATTGACAAAAGACATGCTAGAAGAGATAAATGCATTCCCCCCTCTATTCCTCTCGATGTGTTCGCTTTAACATACCCGAAAGGAGTAATTATGTTTAAGTTGGTGGATAAAATGTTTATGTTGGCCAACATGTTTGTCCTTGTGCGTGTGTGTGTGTGTGTGTTGCATGTAACAGGATGTCGTTATCAGTTGCGATAGTGCATCGTGCTCCCAGTGAATTTGGCAGCAGTATAGGTAAAATGTCCCACATATTAAGTTTATTCTACTGATATTGGCAAGATCAATACCAATAGCTAGACAAATAATAAATGTCTCGCTACAAGGGGCTTTTATACAAAACTCCTACAAGTCCTACTAGTTATAAGTACAATTGTAAACCTGTATATTTTCTATAACACTAGCAGACATCCTAGCTATCAGTGTAGAACTTGTAATTACTAGTGTAATTTCACGCTTTGTGGACCATTTATATACCACAAACTTAACTTGTAAGCTGTGTTACAGAAAATTTCACAATTGTTATCTATTTTCTGCAAGTTTATAACCCTAGGTATGAATCTTTTGTTTATAAGTGGATCTGCACTGAAAGTATAGTGGAAATTTGAGCTTTAATTCAGGTTCACATGCTCTTTGTTGTTATAATAGCTGTATACAATATTGATACATGTAACTATTTATGGATAACGAATACACCATAGGTGGAATACAGTCGTTGCAAAAAAAAGTTTGTGGCAGTCAACAGTTTTGAATTTATAGTGATATTTAGATTATGTACACTCTAAATCTGATCAGTGAGGATTTCCCTGTTTAAATTAGTTAACTGTGCCTGTCTTATTCAACAGTCATTTCAGTCAGTTTAACTGATGAATTAGTGAACGAATGGCAGTTTACCTTCATATTTGATTCAGCGACATTTCCCACTGATTCATTAACAATTTAATTTGCTGTTTATTAATGATTTCTTTTTAAATGATGGATCAGTTCAACAAGGTGTATCAAAATGAAATAACGCAAAAACTAATGAAAACCATAAAACAAATATTTTTATCGTGAGTTTCGTTTTTTATTATTCAATTTTACGGGACAACATGAACATCCAGTGTTTCATTTCGCTTTTCGCCATTTATTTTGTTTTCACGTAATCATCATACTGCTCGGTTTGAAGGTTTGAACTGCATTAAACGTGCTAAAGTGAGTCCATTCACACAAAAAATACAACCTAAAATAAAGTTCACAATATAAGCCCTAGATCTAACATTCCAACAACTAATGTATATTTGAATCAAGCTAACTACGATTTGTAATTCACACAAGACTTATTTTATTTACTCGTTAAAACAGAACTATTTTTACAAGTATTCAAACAAGATATAATCTATCAACTCGTTAAGAAAAGTTTTCTACAAGTACTCACACGTTAAGAAATGTGTTCACTATCAACTCAATGTATAAGAGAAGAAATTGAAATATTGGGAGAGAATTAGATGGCTCTTAATATTCATGTCTTGAGAGCAAGTAAGGGGATAAGCGCCGAGTCGCACGAGCACATGAGATTAGGGGAAACGAGAGAGAGAGAGAGAGAGAGAAAGAGTGATCTATAAAAACCCTAGTATCAACAGCAATGCCTAACACAGCATCCACACATTGGGAAATAATTTGTTGTTATGCTCTGACCCTCTCGGAGAGGCTAGTCTCCTAACCAATGTGATCTCTTTCCTTATGTCTAACCAAAAAAAGGTTCCAACAGCAAAAATGTATTCCATGTAACATAAACTGTATATATTTGTATTTATTTAATATTTTATCAGATTTCAACGTAAGTTTAACGAAATACCATGAATACTGGTGGAAATCTGATTTTTTTGGAGTTGGAAAATAATGATTCCAACATTATCCATACTTTTTTTTACTAAAATCTTGACATTCTGGTAAATTGATGGGAAAATAGCGTCCATTTTGAATCCTTACAGTATATAAGGAGGGATAAATTAATTTTTTCTCAGTCTTAACTCGGCATCTGCCAAGGTCACTTCGTGTGCGTGCGTCTACATTGCATTAGCATAAATAATGACGTCTAGCATCTACTGTAGAAGTCCAGGAAGCATCGCCATCAAGTGCAAGAATTGATAATGCGAACGATGACATGCATCCACTACAACAACAACAGATGTTCACTACAATGTATACTACAGCTCCAGATGCCTACTACAGCTCCAGACGTCCACCACGATTACTACAGCTCCAGGCATCCACTACAATACCAGACATCTACTACTTTATGTAGAACATCATCGATACAGAATCTACAAGGCATTTCATCAGGTACAATGCATCAAGGTCACTGCATTGAAAATTGCGATTCTGTATGCATTGAAGCGTTAAATGCAATTTTAGCCTATGGGAAAGCTAAAACCTTATTGAGTTTAGAGTGTTCCCAACTGCAAGGGCCTGCAAAATGATTGATAATTTATTTTGCGGGTCACAAAATAAATTTGTATATCTGTTCCTGTCTGGCCATTTAAAAGCCGATGAGGAAACCATATCCTATTTACTTTGTGAAGACTGTCCTTACGGCATGCCTGCCCTTGGTAATGATGAGAACTTACAGCATACGCGGAGGGATTGTATTTCGAGCAGACTGGAACAAATGCTTTAAGCTAGAATCATTCCAGATATAGTAATGTACGTTCCCAGAATAGATGAAGTAAATTCCGAGGCGAGCTCTCTCGTGTTATAAAATTTTATATGAGAGAGAGACTTTTTTGTAAATAGTGTGTAAAAAAGAAATTGTGTAAAAATGATGTGCAATGCTTAGCCTTTCGAAAATTACCAAGACAACTCCTTTGTAATTAAGAAGCTTGCTATTTCTTATGCAACCGACGCTAATAACACTAAAGTACTATGCTTTAAATCTCCCAGACCTTGGTATAGTTTAAAACCTCAACTTAAAATGATGTTTCGGGAACAGACTTACAAGATACATAAACTGAAATTGGACTCTGGTGACATAGCTTATGAAAAACGTTTTTAATATGTAAATTATGCATTACTCGAATACTATCCCATATACGTCCTTAGAACAAGACAAAAGGAAATTTTAAAAACTTAACAAATTCAGAAGTAATAAATATTACAAGATACCACAACTGTTATAGTATTAATTCATTAGTCAAATGCTATAATACAAATCACTGTGAGGAAAAAACATTCTGCTCACAATGTAAAAACAAAGCTTTAAGACACTTTTTGTACCGACATCCTACCTATGTGTAGAGATATTAATTTTTTCAGAAATGGTTTGTTCCAGGTAGCGTACGATTTCGAAAAAATTGAGAAATTCTACCTTGAGAAGTAGTATTCTACTATTTGTCGAGGACACAAGAAAGTATGGTTCCAGTCTCTAGGCAACATATACTTTCAAACACAAATGTTTGTGTCTGTAAATTTGATCTAAATAGTTATTGTCGAATAACTAGTTTTAACTGGAAGAACATCTGTCTATATAAAGATAGAGAGAGAATCGTTTACCAGATCTTCAGTTACTATCGAGAAGTTTGACTCATCACTTCAGTATGTAGTGTTACTCCAGGATTCAGGCGAGTGCGGTTTAGAATTGAAGATTAAGAAAGTCCACTACAGATACAGATGTTCAACGGAGATGAACATTGGCCTTTCTCATGTATCAGTCCAAAAACATATTTAAACAAGTAGAGAAATTTTCCTCCAAAACATTACAAATTACACACTTGTCTCAATCATTTAGACACTATCAGTATAGGATCACATAAATATTTTAACACTACCAACGAGAATTTGCTCCAAACATTTCCATACTAAACAAACACAAGTGAATTCACAATTTACTTACAACATTTTTTAACACTAGCAAATATAGCATGTTACAAATCATGTTAGACAATTATTGAAAAAATACAGGTAGATCCAAAACTTTATGTACAACAATTAGACCTTGCTCTGAAACAGCTACAGTGAAGAGAGGCTGTAGGTGCGTGTTATTGACACGTGCCCTATCCCATATAGAGCAAAGATGCGTCTACTGGTGGTCTACCTCTCCTCTCAATTCTTCTAAATAAACTCAAAATTACACGAAAACTCTACATCTGGAATTAAATTTACACAATTTTTTCCTGCACTCACACGCACTCAGTCATACAACTACCTAACCTAAAATTTTTATCAGAGTACTTGGACATGCATTCTAAATGCATTTTCACATAGTTTTGCGAATATTTATTCAGTGAAGAGAGGCTGTAGGTAAGTGTTATTGACATGTACCCTATTCCATATAGAGCAAGGATACTTCTACTGGTGGCCTACCTTTCCTCTTAGCTCTTCTAAATAAACTCAAAACCATGTGAAAAAATTACATCTGGAATTAAATTCACATAACTTTTCCCCCGCACTCACTCACTCATTCCCACCCATCCTTAAACAACCACCTTTAAACACTACTAAACATCCTTAAAAAATACTTAACTCAAGAAATATTGTGAATTGTGAAACAATTTTTTAAAAGATAAAGAATTCAGTTGTAACGATTTATAAAGAAATTTAATTGATTTTATAGAAATATCATTCAGTTGTAAAAATTTAATATGAAATTTTATTGCTTTTAAAGAAAGATCATTTGGGTTTAACAATTTTGAAAGAAATTTCATTGGTTAAAAAAAAAAAATTATTTAATTTGATAAAAATTTCTTTCGAGTCTTAATGATTTTGTTAAAATTTTAACGATTTAATAAAAAGTTTAATGTTAATCATTTATGTCTAGTGACTTTTAAAGAAAAATCATTCAGGTGTTAACAATTTTCAACCAAATTCATTCAGATGTAACAGTTTTTTTTAAAGTGTAACGATTTAGTAAAAAGTTTAATGAAAATCATTTAAATGTTCAAAGATTTATCACGTAACAATTTACTCAAAGTTTCTGAAAAAAACACTAAAACAATTTTAATGAAAAATCGAAAACCCTAAAAATTTTATATTCACTTATTTAAACTCTTGTAACGAAGATGTTGGTTGATGAAAGAGGCACGAACCCAGGTCAGTAGGGCTGAGTGCTACCCCACTCCATCAAGTAAGCGCCGGGGCAGCCAGGCGCTCGCAATCCCCTTGACAGCTCTGTGGGAACGGCATCCTAGCAAGAGGCCGGTGCTAGGATAGTTGCTTTCACCGTCGCGGCAGGATCACTGGGCGGGCGGGCGATCGCAGTCCCTGGAGAAAGCCGTGGGAGCCTTCTCTGGCAGGCTTTCACCGTCGTGGCAGAAACGATAGAAGGCCGGGTCCCCTCCGTCGCACAGCCCCGCAAAGTCAAGCAAGAGGCGAGAGCGCAGCCGGTGCTCTAGACCTAGGTAATGCGGACCAGTTCACTGATTATCTGCGCACTGGACGGGAGGTGTTACCTCCATGGAGTCACACGAGCAATTGAGCTCCAGTGGGTGAGAGGTACTATTTATACCCTCACCAGCCTTCCTTCTCGCATAAATTAAACTAATTGCTATTCGCCTGAAATGGATATCAAGTAGACGATTAATGCGTTAAAAGACATTTTAATACATTTTTGTGCAATTTTAATGCATTTACAAGGATATTACATGATTTTTTTAATTTAGCGTGGAGATGCTATATTCTAACCTTTATATCAGAATTTAACGTGTACTAGTCCGTTTTTAAGCCAATAGGTTTTAACTGCGTTCTTATTTAACAATTTCTTACACGATCAATTGTCATTACAATACGAACTTTTTTGCATTAGGAGGTGAAATCAATTGAATACTACGATTCAACACTATTTTTATGTATATGAACGAATTCCTGTTTTTACCATCATTTATTTGTAACTTTAATTGATTAAACCTTTTAATTAATATGGTTAACGAATTACAAATTAGCTATTATCATACAAGACCTAGCCTGGAATCGAACCCAGAATATATATATATACACACACACACCTAAAATTGAAAGTGAGAAACTAAATTACATTTGTACATGCTCTAAGCGGGACTCGAACCCAGCTTATATTAATCATGTCTTAGCTAGGAATCGAACCCACAAACTCTATATATTACCATGCCTTACCGGGGATTCGAACCTAGAGCGTCCTTGCCTAATCTTACAACTCTACGGAGGAAGGCGACATTTAACAACTTATTTTATGTATTTACAATTTTTTCCAGCAGACATCCTTTTGTCAAATTCAAATATATCGTTAGTTGATTAGTATTTTTTTGGCGAAGTAATAGTCTGTTTGTTATCTGAATCTTTTCTTTACAAGACTCTTTCTTGTTAGTGCAACATACTTTTAATAGAAAATTTAAGAATCTCTCTCTCTCTTTCTCTCTCTCTGTTAAAGACAAATTAAGTACTTTTTCCCTCTCTGTGGAGAAAATATTTTTCGTAGCAAAACAAGTACACTTTTAAAAAAGGAATAGGGTAAATTAATTTTAAGAAAGGGATTAATTTTACAACATATTTATTTACAAAAAGAATTACAAACACAGGTTGAACCAAAATTTATGTACAACATTTTAACACGAGAAATTTTTAAATGGTCAGACAGGAACAGATATACAAATTTATTTTGTGACCCGCAAAATAAATTATCAATCATTTTTCAGGCTCTTGCAGTTGGGAACACTCTAAACTCAATAAGGTTTTAGCTTTCCCATAGGCTAAAATAGCATTGAACGCTTCAATGCATACAGAATCGCAATTTTCAATTCAGTGACCTTGATGCATTGTACCTGATGAAATGCCTTGTAGATTCTGTATCGATGACGTTCTAGATGAAGTAATAGATGTCTGGTATTGTAGTGGATGCCTGGAGCTGTAGTAATCGTGGTGGACGTCTGGAGCTGTAGTAGGCATCTGGAGCTGTAGTATACATTGTAGTGAACATCTGTTGTTGTTGTAGTGGATGCATGTCATCGTTCACGTTATCAATTCTTGCACTTGATGGCAATGCTTCCTGGACTTCTACAGTAGACGCCTGACGTCATCTATGCTAATGCAATGCAGACGCACTCACACAAATTGACCTTGGCAGATACCGTGTTAAGACTGAGAAAAAATTAATTTATACCTCGTTATATACTGTAAGTCTGCCCCTAATAAGAAATAGTTCTCATGCAAAATGTCACAATAACCGAGTGCGCACGAATTAAGTGCGTTGTATTTTGGTGTAATTTTCTACATTCGTTAAACTTAGTTTGCACTTGGCGGAGGAACATCGTGGAAGAAGAATTCTAGCAGGGCTTCAGAAAAGTGCGAAGTTGTCATGAATGGATCATACGCTCGTACACTCTAAAATTTTTTTTGTTATTTCTACTGAGAAATTCTTTGTAATATTACAAATTCTTGTAACACTACAAAGATTTTCTGGTAAAACTACAAGGTCCGTGTTCGTAATAGACCTTAGGAAATCTTTGTAGTATACTGAGCCGTATCCACGAGCTTCAACAAAATGGCGGACACTCAACAACGTAAGACCTTATAAAGCTGTTCTTGCAAAAACTATTGGTGATGTCAAGTGTAGCTGCGTGCAAAAATAAACGTATTGCAAGTTGAAATAACGTGAAACACTTGAAACAACTCAAATAATTATAATAAAACGACTATTTCAATAAAACGGGACCGTATTATTCGTTATTTGTGTTTCCTAGCTACACAGAACTCTTGCATTGGCTCTTAATACGCCGTTGTTAAGAGCCGTCGAAATCTTTTAACTCAACAACTGTACTCTTAAATTGAAATACAAAATAAATATGAATGTACTTGGTCCTATATTTACGAAAAAATAAGCGTTAATAATGTAAGTCAGGTTGGTCTTGTGGTTAAAGGTGCAGGCTAGTAATGCTTAGGGGGTGAGAGTTCTAATCGCCGTGCTGGCGAAGTGAAGTTTTATTTTTGCAAATTATATTTTGATTTTTATTTTTAGTTGTTCTGTGTTAATAATTCGTCACATTTGTTTTTTAGAAGAAGAAAAAAAAGTAATTTTATGTACACTTCTCAAGAATGTCCGTTGTAATACAAGGCTATTATTTGTAATATTACGAAGAAATGTTTCGCAGAATTTACAAGAAAACTCTCTGTAATTTTTCAAAGGATTTTCTTGGCAACTGGGTTTCCAAGGATTTTTCTTGCAAAAGTACAAAACAATTTTTAGAGTGTATGGCATTGAAATCCAGCAACAGTGGAAATGTTCTTTTCGGGAGATTCTGGTGCCCCCCGTTATCAGTAATTACGACGAATCCGAGATTGTGACGCGGAAAAGGATTCATTTCTGCAAAAGGAGTGAAGCTGAGCCTGCCGATCCTGCAGACTGGCCTCGAGAGGTGGCGACCGTAAAGGTGGGTTTACAATCGACTTACAAGAATAAGTGCGCCGTGTGCTTAAGGGGGCTATGCAGCTGCGCGTCCAAGGTCAAGAAGCGAGGGAGTGATACGGGCGACAGTAACACGCACGCCTAGCGCCTCATCGCTCCTACGCGCAAGGCATGCAGTGTTTCCGTCGTAACGCTGTACTGTGCAGATTAGATCTCTAACATAGAGGTTTTATTACACGCGATAAAAGACCACAGATTGAACTACATCCATGTCTTTGTATTTTTATCTTGTCGCTTAAGGAAACTGCATAGGCACATTTTAAAAATGCGATATTTGACCATTTTCACGAATTTTTTTTCTCGGAAAAAAAAAAAAAAAAAAGACGTAGATAATAGTTTTTTTTTTTTCTTTTCTGACGAAAATTCATACTTCCAGAACTTTTATTTACCGAGATACGCGTTTACAGTCCATTCCCCATTGGAAGCAACTTTCTTGCAGCCCTGCTAAATATCTACTTGCAGACCCGTTTCGTATCCTTCCGCCAAATGGAAACAAACATTGCCATGTGACTGCCATGTAGCATCTGTCAAAATCAATGTTTACATGGCATTGTGTGTGTACATGTGTTCGTATACTTTCGCTACACCTAAAAACATTGAAATGTGACTTCTACTTTTATACCTGTCAAATGTGTTGTTGACTGTTAACAGCTTTCCTAAGAATTTTATCTTAGGTCTATTTCAAAAACTATTTCGTACGAATATTCACGGTTTACGCCTATAACTTTATTAAGGTCAACTTTATGACGTTTTCAAAATGCCTGAATTAACGATAGTTCTTACGGTTACGTTACATTAACATATTTGTTTTCCACGACATAGCACATTACACGTAATGCACGTTAATATTCTTCCGCGACTGTGTTAAACACTGTTACAACTGCGGGGTAATGAACTGCAGTATTTAACTTTTTGCTATTGATGTGTGTTGGGTTATTTCTTTAAAAGGACGGCCTCAGTTCGAATAACAAAGTAATAGACAGTCCGATGAAAAAGCGACATTAAAATCAAGCACGCAACTCGTGTCGCTCATTTTTTGTTATAGAAACTTAAAATATAGCTGTGAACATGCACTCAAATAAGCCTACCGTAACTTTTATCCCACTCATATTTAGATGTATTGCTACTTACTGTGTATCAGGTTTATTGAAATTTATTGGGGCTGGGCTTGGTTATTTTGTTGGGATTGGTGGTAAATCACGTTACACGACTGTGTTTCAAACACCCAGGGCAAAGGTACAACGTTGTGATAAATAAACAGACGTGGATGTAAATAACGATCACTTCACAGCCACGCCACGCTACATCACACGCAGCGGTTAACGAAACACACCGTAACAGTATATTTATTACTACCGCGGAACACAGATGTGTCATATCTTAATTTGCATAGGTTGGTTTAAAAACACAATGTCTACAAACGTGATGTGGTAATTTGAAGTATTTTTCGGAGTAAGTATAATTTACGCATCGTTTGTTAAAACAGCAACACGCCATGTCATGGCTCGCCATGTCTGCCAACCATCATATCTTAATGTATTAAAATAAGTATTCAAACATTAAAATCTCTTTTCAGTTGTAAATTGCAAATTCAAAAATAATTATTTTGCTGTCATAAGTATGAAATATGATACAAGTAAAAACATGTACAATTATTGGCGCGTACTAGCGGAGTGAAACTTCCCGAGTGTGAAAGATACAAAGACAGAGAGAGAGAGAGAGCGAGAGAGAGAGAGAGAGAGAGAGAGAGAGAGAGAGAGAGACAGAGAGCGCGCGCGACAAAGCTCGCTTCAGCAGACGTTGCTTCAGAGTTGCTCTCGCTCGATATAAAAAACGCCGTACCATTACGGCCTTCTCACAATATTTCCCGCTGTTATTTTAAACTGTAAAAATGAGATGTGTTGCCATCGTGGCTACCTTAGTATTTAAATATTTCATTAGGCACCCTTAAATTTGCAAATAGTATACTATAGAACTAGGTTAAAATACTATTTTAACTGTGAACTATTTCTTACCGGCTGTTGCCAATACGTCGCTACTCTCGCTGTTGTTAATTCATTTTTAAAAATAAATAAACATTACAAGTTACAGAAGATATTAAGGTAAAGTTTCATTTATTCAGTAATACAGTACTCTAAAGTTAACCGCAGTGTTATACATTTGTGGAATACAGGTTATTGAAAAAACAGGTTGACATGTTTTGCCTAGAGTGTTTTTTCAAAGGTTGATTTTCATAAGTCGCTTCCAATAGGAAATGGACTATACGCGCAAACAACAATTTCACAGAAAACGTTTCAGAACATAGTACGCTTAAAGCCAGGCCTCACCATGCATGGGCCGTATAGGGAATCAAAGGCCAAATTCGGACAAAGATCTCTGTCATTTTTTGTGATAGTATTTTCAACTAAGATTTTTTTGTTTAAGATTGAACGCATCTACATTTGTAAACATTTCAAATTGTAATTTTTAAATTTTAAATACGATTTTTATTTATTTATAAAATGTCACAATTTTATAAATAATAAAGACGTACATTTGAAATTTAAAAAAATATTAAAATTCGGAAGGTTTACAAATCTAAATGAGTTCAATCTCTAACAAAAAATCTTTAGTTGAAAATACTACCATAAAAAACGACGGAGATATCTTTGTCTGAATTTACCTTGATTCCCTATACGCCCATGCATGGTGAAGTCTGCCCTTAATATATGATTCAATGTATTCAATGATTCACTGGTATTAGTTTATGACTATCGTGTGCGGCTCTTGACGGGTCGTGTGCGTTCTTAGCTTGTCTTAAGAGATCGTGTTATTTTATATCTTAAGTACAAGTCAAGACGAAGTAGCCAATCAGCGACCAGTGACATTTGTTGTTGGCGGGAGACTGTATTTGCATCATGGATTTAAGTTATGCCGTATTGTGAAATCGTATGCAAATGATTATTTTGCTCGAGAGATAGTATTCTTCTTAATATAAAGAACAGTTCATGGTCATGTTTTATTTCTTGGAAGAGGTTATTGAATTCGATTTATTTATCCTTTTCAGATGTATTGATGAAAATGCTCAATGTTGACATTGGCTTTACCTCCTATAAGTTATTATGAGTTATTCAAAACGGTTACACAAGTATTAACCAAGAGTAATTAAATATACGTAAATAATCTTCACTCTTGTCCATATTTACAAGTTATGTCGGCTGCTCTCGTCTTCTACAATTCTGATAAGCTGGACTTAACAGTTGCTAATGCAATCATAAACTGCAAAGCTTCTTATTATTCGTTTTCCGTTTGCTTATCGAGTCATTAAGTACAATTCGTAATTCTTCAGTCTTTAATCGTAAATCCACCTTAAGACCCAGTCCACAATAACTGGTCCGCGGACGCCTAACTGCTGATTGTTGCACGTGATCCACTGACGTCACAGCACGTTGTCCAAATGCCCCAAGGTCCCATGTCCCAAGCCCCAAGCTCATTCGCCATCTTCAACTTTCCGTGGTCCGCAGACGTGTTCCAAATTGTTTGTTTTGTTTACATTTTATCTCGCGCAAACGGTAAAAGTGAATTAGTGGGTGTGTTCTTTATGATTATTATTATTATTGTTGTTATTACTATTATTTTCATCATCAGTCCCGTAACCGCGAAAATGAAACTTTAATACGAAAAATACAAAAATGCACTGACCAGAAAGAAAGAAAAAAAAATCCAATTGAAGTTAAATTGAAGCAAAATCAAAACGTACTCATTCGTGAGATTCAAATTAGAAAACAAAATAAAATAAGCTAGAAAGATCAGTATTTACGAGTAATCGCATACGATTTATTGACGCGCTCATTAGGGTACACTCTAAGGTTTGTTTGCGTGGTATTCCTTCTCTACTATCTGAGAACAAGTGATATTTTTCACGAGTCGCAAAGCAGCAAAAACAGTAGTTACTCTCGGCAGGACGACACGAACGACAAACAACTGAACATTAGTACGTCGGAAATAAATAAATAAAATTTTATTTCGAAAATGTTGATAATCATTATTGCGCCGGTGTAATTTACAAATATTAAAATTTTGGCTACTCAAGATAACTTTCTTTCGAAGATAAATGTGTCTTAATAATTTTCATTAAGTGCATATCGCTGTGCACTTCTTACAGGATACTCAACATCTCTTCATCGATCTGCGTAAAAGAAAATAATTTTCACACTCGCCACTCTCAAGACTCTTCGACGTTTGTAATTTTATTTTAGCTGCCATTTTTTTTTAACATTGCTCGTTATTGATATTTCTGCTGTATCTAGGCGTACAAGAGCAGAAATAGCTGATTTTCATATCACAAATAGCAACTGCTACCGCCGCCCGAACAACACACAAAAACAAAAGTGCTTCCAGTAACACGTACGGCAACAAGCGGAAACAGCATTCAACTAGCACAATAGCAAACCAAGCGAATACGCTTCTAGTTTCAGTGTCTGAAAGCTTAGCTTCGGACGGCGTCAAATTTGGTGCACTCTGGTGCCAGTGTCGCGAAGTTTAGCTTCTGACGGTGTCGAATTTGGCACACTCCGGTGCCAGTGCGGAAAGCTTAGCTTTAGACGCCGTTATTGTAGACACGCAAGTTAGGACATGCGTCCGCGCACAAAGTAGGTCCCCGGACCATTCAGCTGCGGACGAGCTATTGTGGACTAGGCGTAATGGAAGCGAGAGGTCATTTTCGCTTGGCGGCGTCGTGCAGCGGGCGCGCGTGACCTCGCGGGCGACACATGGCATGCAGCCAGAGGTGTGCTGGGAATAATGCCGCTATTGTCGCCGCTAACGACCGCTCCTCTGCTGGGGCCAGTCGCGCCGCAAATGAGACGGGATTCCGCCCGAGGCGACGTTTGGGCAACATGTAGCAAGCGACGTTGTTGCCGAACCTCTACTGAGTACACTGGTTCAACATGCGATGAACGTCACGAGCGACGGTGTCGAACGCCCGGCAGGGTTGCCAGATTGTTTTTGTCGAAGTCGCCTAAATGGCCAATATTTTGCCGCCTAAAAGTGACACTATTTGATTACACTTTGTATTAAATCCATTTTTATATACTGTCAATTTTAATGTAATATTTTACATGTATGAAACACGGATTGTTTTAAAATGTAAAAATGATACAGGAGTACAAAAAATAAAAAAGTGAAACACATTACCAACGGCCGCGTGATATTCAATTCGCCTAATTCATTGTCCGCAGCGAGTAACAAGAGTCTGAACAAGAGACCCTTTTCAATTGAATCCACCCACAGTGGTTGCTGTTTAAGAAACTGATCTTACTTGTGAAATAAAGTATCTTGTTCATAGTAAAAATATATACCAATACTAAATAAATAATTCCAAATAGCCCAAATATCTCAAAATTCATTTTAAAAATCGTCCAAATTGCGATAGTCGCATTTTCGTAATTTTTGGTCTCGAATTTTTCCTCGAAGTAGCCCAAACGGGGACAATTCGCCCAATCTGACAACCCTGCGAACGCGACACATTTTCCAGAATTCTATCGCCTGCCACGTGTTGCCAGCTGTCGCCGAGCTTCGCACGCTGGGAATAAGACGACATTGGGGAGGCAAAGTGGAATGTTCCAAGGAAAAAATGGTGGGTTTTAATTAGGAGTACGGGCGGTTACCAGTACTTTGGAATGTTCGGCTTCCCGTATATAAAAATAACAATTTAAAACTTGACGCAGTGAAAGAACAGGCGGCTAAGTTCGTAACATTGCAGATTTTAGGGTATATTTACACTTAGTCATAGACATTTTTATTATAGGCCTATATGACTAAAGAATACCTGCTTATGTTGTCACTTATATTGATATCTTTCCAAATCACGCTTTAGTAATATCAGTTAACTGTATAATCATTGGTTTACTTTAATAGTTATTTACATAGAGAGTCTATTGTTTCTAGACAGTATTCAGTATTAATGTTTGTTACTTTTCGTTTCTTCCTAGAGTGTATACAGTAATTAAATGTGTACTAAACATAAAATTATCCTGATTGTCTCTCGTCTCGCCATTGCTAATTGGCGGAGATATGTGCCATGGTCAGACGACAGCCAATCAGAGGACACGAGACATCATAAGTAAGGCTGATATAAAATAGAACAAAAATTTTCCTTAGAAGGGATTCTCACCACATCCAAATATGGTGGTGCATTAAAATGGAATTAATATTTTTTAATATGAATATGATAATATGAGATTATATGTAGGCCTATAGTAATATTTGTTTGAATTGAATAATGTTGATTTATAACGATTACAAGAAGAAAGTTTTAAGGAAATAATAAGAAATAAGGCGTCAAGATGTTTAAATGTGAAGGATTTTGAGGTTTTGTGGAGGGTCGAATTTGTCGGAGAAGAATATGGATGTATTTATGTCATTGAAGTGGCAATTGTCGAATATTTAGTAGAAGACTAATGGAAGTCTAAAATTGGAAACAAATATTTCTGTTTCATTTGTAATTGTACTCAAATGTAACAAATTCAGCTGTGAAATATGGCAATTAAAAAATATAAAAATATATATAGAATTTGCGCTATGCCTTCGTACGTGAACACTAACAGTTAACATCAGAAAAAGCCCGGATCATCTCCGTGCAAGGGAGCGTAGTGATTTGCGTACGAAGCTTTTAAATTCCTTCTTGATGTAGTTACTCCTTAAGGAGGATTTACATCGGATGATGGGAAAGAAGTCGATGATGCAGTACGTAACCACTCACAACTTATATTTATATAATGCATTTTTATGAACGTGCATAGATACAGTAAAACCTCTTTATGATAGAATTGGAGGCAGTACATTTTCGCATGCTTGTTATAAGAGGCTCTTTTTAAGCTGCTGTGAATAATTAACTGCACTTTCTTTAAAGAGATCTCTAAAGTAAAGGTAATTAGATTATTAATTTGCCAAATCTTAATCTACAAACACACGTGAGCGTTATTTGAAAAAAGGTACATATAATTTTATTAGAAAGAGAGAAAAAATATTTCAATATTCGTAAATTTAATTCGTTACTTTCAATTACTTATCTGATACAAAAATGTACCTACTCGATGTACTGCATGTGAATAAAATTATTACTGCCTCTGTGTCCCGCAAAAAAAAAATGTGATGGCTCTCTGGAATATTTACTGTGGTTTGTTATAGCTTCAAAAACAAATTTGTAAAAAGGAATACTTGTAAAGGGAAATTAAATATGAACCTTACCAGTGTATTTGTTGTAAATAAGTAGGTTTTTTTAGCCAAAGGAGGAAAAATACTTAATTTTGAAGAGCAGAAATTGCTTTGTGTTACATACTAATTTGACCAAACGAAACACGGAGTTTGCTGTAAATATGCGTTTCTTTGGGATTTCTTCTATCCGCCGTGTATTTGAATTTTGAAAACCATAACATACAACAATAATTGATACAATCCAGTTTTAGAATAACAAATGGTTGATTTTTTTTTTAAAGTAATAACATAATATAGGAAATAACAAATAAGTAATCATTCAAAAATAATTGTCTTACGCTTTGTAAAATTTTGTTACGTAAAGCTGGACTCACAACCTCCACTCGGCGTACGCACGTACAAAAGTTCAACGCACTATATAAAAGAACGTACGCTACGCGGAGATTCTGAATCCAGGTTAAAGCTATTTGATAACAGAAAAAAAGAAAACTTCTCGGTTTTAATCGAATTTCATTTTCTTGAATGTTCCTTTTCAAAAGTGTTTAAAAAGGTATTTTTTGTTTCGGTTTTATAAATCCCAATGTCATAGGGTTGAAGAAAATATTCCTTTGTTAATTGAATACATTTGGTGTATATTATGATTTTGTATTTTATAAACACAATTTTTCCACGAAAAGAGCTTGCAATTTTTTAATATAAATGTATAAACTATAGCTGTATATGATAGTTACAGCCATTGAAATACCTTGCCAATAAATATATCGCCATTGCGGGACCTTTCCATGCCCTTAAGGTAAGAGTAGAGTAGCTTCCAATGGTGTAATACATACTACTGTATAACACGAAGAACTCATTAATAGTACTACACACACTACCAAAACTATCGGAAAGTAAGATTTATGTTGGATGTAGTCCGCTCACGGTTTCTTAACTTTTCTGAAGCCATGCTAAAGTTATATTTCCAAGATATTCCTCCGCCTTATGCAAAGCTTAGAAAATTACACCAGTCCGCCAACGCACCGCATTCGTGCGCGCTCAGTGTAATAATATTTTGTATAAGAACTATTTCCTACTATAGGCGTTACCAATATACAAATTTTCTATATGTCTTCGTTCATATTAATTACAAATAAAATATTATAATTTATAGATAAAAAATAGTGAACATCTCAGTTTAACCAAAAACGAGGTATTGCGAAGCAACTAAAACACATAATTAGAGATGATGGGAATTCGCGAAAATTTTTCGAGCCAACATGTTTTCTACGACACTTGAACTAGTTTATTCTTTCATGATTGGATGAACAAGGTTTGGACTCGGTCAAGTTGTTTGCAGACCAATTACGAACGTTCTGTCTTATAATATAAGAGTCCTTATTGGTCCAGTGAAATGAAATAGTATCACCATAAATGTATGACAGCCAATAAGGAAAGAAAACTGTGGCAAATGTGTACAGTTTGTTGATTCCTAGCAGTCAGTCAACTTTTCCCGTGATATACCATCATCTCTACACATCATACACGGGCTGATTTTTTAGAGTTTCGATTTTTAAAAAGCGCGAAGAAACCGCGAATAGGCTATATAAGTAATAATGCGTAACGTATTTCGATAAAAGTTACGTGAATGTTAAAAAAAAAAAATTATTTTCTTAGAGCCTATAATTAGAAGTAGCGAAAATATTTGTGGCTATGCTAGACTTCGATATCCTACAACCACAGCCACAAATTCCTTTGGTTATTGGCCGCGTGCCTACGTGCGAAGACGTGTTCCTATTTGACTGGGCCAATCGTACTAAAGTACTCCGATACTGAACGTCCACGATTCGCGGACACACTCTCTGGAGGCATGTGACATTTAAAATCGTCCAACCATGATAGTACATAATTATTAACTAGAGTGTTTTGGAGTACAACTGGTCTCGAAATCTTTTCGCGAAAAACACTGCCCCTGCCTATATCCAATTAAAATTTAAGCGTATTTTCATTACGGATGCTTCCGAGAGCACTTTTTGATAGAAAACGTGCAAGCATGGCAGTGATAGAATTAAAATGTCTTGCTGCTATTGTAAAAATAATATTTTAGTAAATTACTATGTCCGTTTATTTTATTTATAAAGGTCATGTCTTTGGTGACTGAAAAGGATGTTCATAAAAATGACTACTAAACATAATTATTTGTAAACGTTTTTACTACTATTTTATTGCATACATCTAACATAATTAATATTATGTCCTTGCTTGATGACGAGTTATTTTGTGTCTGTAAAATGTGCTTTTTGAAGCATACAGAATTGAAATACACCCAAAGTGTGATAAAAATGAAGTCTTATTAATTAAATTTTAGATTTTAATAAGTAAATTCCAGCGAAATTAATTGCAGTGTTTCAAATGACAGGCATTTTTCTTTCATACGCAGACAAAAATCGAACTTTTCTGACAATTTGGTAGTGTGCATACTACTTCATAATGAACGAAGACGTGTAAAATTCGCGTTATTTTTGGTGACATGCTAGACTTCACTGCCCTATACATACTTGAGTGCAATTATCGATTTCATTGGCCATTGGCAATTGAAAGGCTTGCAGCAAGAAGGGTTTAACTCCATTTTTGGCACGCTTAAGTTAAGTGCACTTTCTTACTCAAAAAATATATTTCCTTGGTTTGGTGCAAGAAGGAGGTAAATCCGGCATATAGTTCCTACGTTTCTCAATATGTGGAGCTGACACCATTGTGGCATTGGGGCAAGAAGGGAATAGCTCATGTAGCTGACTTCTTGCTCCAATGTATGCAAAATGTTTATTTTGAGTTGTCAATATGTATAACATTTCGCATATCTTTCCTCATACACGAATGGCACAAAATAAATACATTTGATACAAATTATTGTACAACACGTATGGGTCCTGGAGCAGCTGGAGTACATTTTTATTTTTACTAATAAACCCTTTGCAACCAAATTTAGTAGTTTCATTATTTTATTTAGCCATAAATAAAATTATCTTACAAATTGAAACCTTTATTTGGGGTAAGATGATGTTAGTTCCAAAATTCAACACTCTCATTTGCTTCACAGAATAGGTTTTTTTAAAACTGATAATTGGATTACTCGTGTTCGCAAGCCCGCCGAATTTAAGTTTTAAACATTCCTGTAAAATTTTTGATAGACACCACTGAGTATCTCCCCCCCCACCCCCCCCCTCTTTTTCCCCTCCTCGTACCAAATGAATCCCTTTTTTTCGTCCGACCGAGCCAGTTTGTACACAATTTATCGTCATGAAGTTAAGTAATATTTCTGTTTGTGCAGCGCGCACAGTTTATTTGCCTAAAGTATGTACTGGTTGAAGGAACGTTTTATATTTGAATGATGCAGGCACTCTGTTAAACAAAAGTTCCTTCTTTTTATGAAAAAGTGCTGGTAAAAGTTTACTCAGAGGTTTCCGTAAACTCTCCGTAAAATTACGGACACATTTATTTTCAAAAAAGAACTTTCCGTACAGTTCACGGAACCTCTCCGTTAATTTCCTAGTTCATTTTCTTTACTTATAGTTTATATAATTTTTAATATCTATTTCATTCTAATTTTCAACTGTGTATAAAATGGATATTTAAAAAGTCAAATTTTTTTTTTTTACTTAAGGAGGATTTGAACCCGACTTAAAAAGTTTTCAAGTTCACGACCCTAACCACTAACCTACAATGGTCACGTGGTGATTCTGGTAAATTACTTTTGAATTTCTATATTAGTCACACGAGGTACTTTTTTAGTTTCTGTTAAAGTTACTGTATTTTAAGTGTTTGCTAAGTGTTACATGCGCCTGTTGCTACTTTTTAATGTTTGAAAGAACAGGTCTTGGTGACATGGAGATAACCTTATCTGCCGCAGAAACGATAATTTTCTGGTTACAGTGGCGAAGAAAGTTTCGTGGAGACTCGGCATTGTTCGTGCTCCAAAACCCGAAGTTATGGGAAACACGGAGATCTTCCGTATTTTGTATTTACTTACTTAACTCCATTTTTTTCCCGTCAATCACGGATTCCTTTTCCGTATGTTCACTGTGCATTTTCGTAAAAAAAAAAAAAAAAAAAAAAAAATTAATTTACAGGAAAAATTTTTAACAGTGCATGTTAACTTGGTTACGAACTGTAGTTTGTGCGAGGAGCTAAACCTGCCACTTGTTTCCGCACACAACCTGCTATGGTGGTAAGGCCCTCGGGAGTCGTAAATGCCGAGAGACCCGGTGTGTCGTAGATGGACGGTGCTGACCTGTTTAGCGAGAGCCCCGTATCTGCGCAGATGTGGTCTCGGCGCGCACGTCTGCGGTGGTGTACAGCCCCCTCCTCCGAACATCACCACAGGGTCTCTTCACACAACATGGTCACTCGGGCTCCGAGGGTTGTTCGCTTGGCAGTTAAAGACCGACCCCCTCCCCCCTCTAGCTCATCAGTCACCCTTCCATGGTCGCATTCGTTCTCGCCTTTAATTACACCCTCTTAATTTAAAGAGGCGGGAGGAATTGTCTGCTGCTTCAGCCGGCGGTTTTGGCCGCCCCAAAACTTCTGCCTCCATCCCTTTTCATCCCTTCTGCACTGTAGTCGGAGGGGAGGGGGCTACTCGAGGGTCAAGCGGGTTGAGGATTTGGTGATGTTAAAAGAGGTGGTCGGGTGTAAGCGGAAGTTGGAGGGGGGGGGATAGTAGGGTTACGACCTGACCTTCCGCCATTCAGGTCACGCGATATTGAACTGCGCCTTGATGTAATTAACAGGTTAAACGGAAATTACTCGGGTTGTATCAGCCATCTGAATATCCTATCAAGTTATTCGCTCTCCGTTATCCAATTACACTGCTCCCTACGCCCAGCCCCCTCTTACCCCCCAACCCACCGCAGAACTGATTTAATAAAGAATGAATATTCCGGCTTCCAGCTAAACCATCAAAGCTCTCTTCGAGATAGTCGTTGTTTGTTGAGGAAGCCAGCTCTTTAAACCTTCCGACAATTAGTTCTCCCGCTGTTGAAATTTTCTTTTTGGGAAAGGTCTTAGTAGATTGCAGAGTGGTCGCAACTTCTGAAGTGCGATACAAGATTTTAAGTTACGGGTTTTATCTAACTTCATCGTTCACGACGAAACACGAGTTAACGATATTTATAACAGAATAATTTTGTATAATTTTGGCCGTAACTTGAGCAAGAAATCAATTCACTGAAACAGACGCAAACCAATTTGTTTGAAGACGGGTGACTACTTTCGGAAAATACAGTACACGACGTATCAGTTCTTTCGTTTAACTTGATTATTACTTATTTATTTGACGTCATCGCTAACGTCGCGGTTAATATTTCTAGGATGGAGGACCCCCATAAAATAATTTCACGTTGTTTTTTAAACAGTAACGTTTGGTTTATAACCCAAAATTTAAATTGTAAATATCATTTTGATCTAAATACTACGACAGCCAACATATCCTTAAAACCGCACTGAAATAATATTCGTATGTCATCGTTGAGTGGACTCACAATTGCCTCGGTTGGTTAGCGAGGAGAATTTGTCGAAGCGATGTTACGAATTGGCGGGATTGAAACATTTTAAGGCTAGACGGGTTTTCTCAAGTTTGTAGCGTGGAATGATACCGCCCTGGTGTATGGGTACTTTTGTTTTCTCTACCTTGTCTTTCCCGCCGCATCTCCATCCTGACATAGTGACACGATACCGGTTTCTCAAGTTAGCCGTGTGCGATGTGTTTATTACTTAAGATATGGCAATCTGCACAGCTTAACACTTCAAGGATTACCTATACTTGATTATATCTCCTACAACGCTACTTTGAAAATTACTCTTTCCTGGAAAACTAAACTCGGGCGGTTAAACAAACATCCGTACTTCTGCTAGTATTTATAGGCTATTCACGGTAAAACGAGCACTTTTGAAAGCCCTTCTTAAAATATATTTGTATGCACGTTGTGTATTCTTCTGTCGTATGTAAGATTAACATTGTCGTGAGCCTCGTCACTTTATTCATGCGTCGGTCAAGTGAAACTGTGAAATTAGTAGAAAAGTAAATATTTATCAAATCTGTTCATTTTTTACACTTCGATGCATGAAAAAATAAACATAAAGCGAAAGAAATAATTTCAGTTATCATAAATGGTTACCTAACACTTTTTATTTGACGTTAAGATACGGAACTACTTCCCGTCCATCGTTACCAACTTTACGGGGCGCATGTCACTCAGCGCTCCCTTAAAAATATATGCAGGTAAGGGCAGTGACTTTTTTTTCTAAGGTTGATTTCAATAGTGTTCACTTTATCATGAACAGCCTTTAAAAGGAATGTTTTATTTTTAACTGTAGCCACTGAAAGCGACGTGGCTGTAGGTCATTCACGGTTACTTCACACTTTTCTGAAGCCCTGCTCAAGTTATACCTCCAGAATATCCCTCCGCCTCGTGCAAACGAAGCTTAACCGAGTCTCGAAAATTACACCAAGAGGACAGCGCACCACATTCTTGCGCACTCAGTGTAATAAAATGCTGCGTAAGAACTATTTCTTAGTAGGCATTGCCAAAACCCCTATATTATCCCTATTTTATTCATATTTATTGTAAATTAAATATTATAATTGATAGGTAAAATTTAAGTAAATGTTCAAGTTAACCTAAAAAGAAGGTACTTTTATACTAATACAAGTACAAAACACTTGTGATACACTATAACAGAAACAACCGAACACATCATACAGGGAATGATTTTTCAAAGGTTTGATTCAAAAAGTGGGACGTAACTGCGAATAGACAACTGTAAAACCTGCTAATTAAATAAGTGACAATCGAACGTTCGTTCATTCAGACAGTCATTCCTTTTACATTGCACTAATGACAGAATCAGAACAGCACGTGTATCTCTCATCATCAGTGCTGAGGTCCGCCGAGCATCCGCGAATGCAAGACGGAGAGCAGAGTCGTGTCTGATACAGGGTGGTCGACATTTCGAACACTTATGAAGAGCGCTGTGTGCGAATGAGTGTTCCCAGTTCCCAGTTCACGGTAGTTCTCTCACACCATATCGGTATTTACAGTACACCCTGCGTCCTTCTGATTCTACGTGCACTAGGTATGCACGCCAGATAAACAACACGTTTCGTTGATGTCTTGACTGTAGTAAGGAAATCACGACGTTTGCGATCTTTTTTTTCCATTGTACGTAAATTACACACGTCTCAGACCATATACTTAAATGATTTAATTTATTGTGCGTAAACTATGCACGTCTGAAAAAAATTGTCCTAGTAAATGTTTCCTTGTAGACGATCAATCCAATGATACCTTATACGATCCATATTTCCATTTGCAATCTCAAAGCTTCCCCACACCCCCACCCCCATTCGGGGAATGGGGTTACTAGCAATAGATGCGTCACATAGGGTATAGCTGTCACACTTTCTTCTCGCATACCCCTGTTATCGTGTTGTTTCCGAGAAAAAAAGGGGTGATACGGGTGCTGTGAAGATTTCGAGACAAGATATAGGTCGAAGCTGTGTGGAGCCTCCAACATTTGTGGTTGGTTGAAGCACGTTCTGGTCCGTGTTTTAGCTGTTTGCGCATACGAATCACGAAGGTAGTGTGTCAGAGTTACGGAATCCTGAGTGGCTCGGTCAGATGCGGAAACGACACCAGCAGCCAATAGCGGCATGACAACAGCTGAGGTGCTTATATTCTGTTGATATTTACTGTATGCTGCGATTTACTCGCGAAAAATCACTGGCCCTACCGATTACCGTCTACATGTCTGCTTAACGAATACAGTGGTAAATGTTGAGTTCATCGAGTGTGTGAGTTGGGGTTTGTTAGCAGCTTCGTTGCAAAACTTTCATAATTTTCAATCATTCGGAAATATAGTTGAGAATGTTAGATTTGTATTAAAATGTGAATTAAAGTCATATAGTTGCCTCGGCCTCATTGAGTCTTTTTACTCTTTCTGACTAGCCCCTCCACACAATGCTTTACCTTTAACTTGCACTGTCTTAGGTCGCATGAACTAAGACAGTAAAGGCTGTTCACGGTAATATGAGCACTTTTGAAAGCTCTGCTTGAGATCTACTTGTATGCACATTGTGTATTCTTCCACCTTATGTAAAATTATCATTGACATGGGCTTCATAACTTTATTCATGCGTATGTTAAGTGAAACTGTGGAATTACTAGAAAAGTAAATATTTTAGACATCTGCACATTTTTACACTTTATATTAAAACACCAGAAAGTGAAAGGAATTATTTAAGTTATCACAGATGGTAACCTAACACTTTTTATTCGACATTAAGTTATGGAACTACTTTCCATCCATCGTTACCAACTTTACTGAGCGCATGTCACTCAGTGCGCGTGTTAAAATATATACAAGCTGGGGTAGTGGATTTTCTAAGGTTGATTTCAAAAGTGCTCACTTTACCGTGGACAGCCTTTAACAGCGTGTACACACAGCACACGCTCCAATGCACACACATACGCACAGGCAGGAAAGTGATCTCTTAAGCCTTTCTTTCCTTCGGAATGCAGGCTAAAAAGAATATATCTCCTTCAATGCCTTCCTCTTTTATTCAGCCATGTCGGCTGTGTTCTGAGGCAAGCATGAAATTTTTCTGACTTTTTAAATGCAAATGTGAATTCCCAGTTTAAAAGAAAGTTGTAAGCGTTTTACAGAAAGTATGGAAACATTTGTAAATGAGGCGGGCCAAGTATTATCGATTTATTTTTATTCTGTAGCTACTACTAAACGTGGAAAATTTAATGCGAGTAAAAATGCTGTTGAGTAGATGGCGGTCCTATCAGCTACGGTTTGTAGCAAGAAGATCGGCTGAATGTTAAGTCGGCGATATATAAATAATGAAATCAACCTGCCGTCGCACTTATTTCCCCTTCAGTGTATTGAAGTTTAACAGCTGATTATACTATCCAACTATACTATCTATAGTCTCGTTGGTTTATTCGCCATGCGCACATAAAAGAGCGCGTAACATTGGGATATAAGTTTTTTTTTTTTGCTCGTGAGGAATTGTAATACGTAATTTGCTTATATGAATTGCATTACCGTAAATGGCGTGAAAGAAATTTAGTTGTTACTTTTTCTTAAATATTTTCTGAACTTTTCGTAACGTATTAGCTTTACATTATGTACTTTCACAAAAAAATGTTTGGTAAATATATCACCAAATAAGTTTTTGTATGATTACAAAAAATTTATTAGCCCCAGAACTTGATTTGCAAGACAGATATGTGTAATGTTATAAATGATATGCTTGTATTTCAATTTATATTGAAATAAATTATTTATATTTTACTCAGCAAACCTTGTGTTATAAATGGCGATATTTTATCACACAACCACAAAATATACTTTATTGTGCTACAATTTGTCTTCCTATTATGCTGTTATACTGACGTGTATTTACGTTGGGAAATTTATTGTATTGTAACCTCTGAGGAAGAAGTATTCAGTTTATTGATTTAGATAATAATTCATGAGCCTTTCTTTCCTAGGAAATTGTGCTAAAATACAGTGTCGTTTAGTGCACTTGAGGTAACGTTATAAGAAAACTTTTTTTCAGTTGACTTTATTATTATTCAGTAGCATGTCATTCATAAACATGCTCATTTGTTTCAAGTGGAATACTTATCACAGAAAGCAGTAGTTTTAACTTTGACTTCGTGACTTAAAGCGGCTCCTTGTAAATAGAAACATGTTTTCTATGTCTTTCTATTTCAGCGGCTCCTGTAGCGTATCACACAAGAAATTTCACAAGAGATAACATTTGCATTTTTATAAATTTTTTATCATACAAAGAAGTGTCAGTATAGTTCACACAAAAATTATTATAACATATTGGCTCTGAATATTAAATCAGTTTCGTCGAACTCATCAAAATGAGTGTAATACAGTCGACAAATAATAGAGCAACAAAAGAATTTGAATTCATATTTATGTATTTCTTTCAGTACACGATATTCAAACGCATTTCAAGAACTTTTTAGTAGGAAATTCTTCAGCATTAAAAAAGTAATCTCTGGGTTTCAAAGCAGCATTAAATTATATGTTCACATACGTGTGGAAATTTTTTACTAGACCCAAAAATAGCGAAAATTCTACTATTTTACGAAACACTTTGTTATGACGTAAAATGACTCCAAGAAAAGATAGGATGTTTTAATTCGACAGATGCTGCCCATTTGTTATATCTCTGGAGTATATTTTATGAACATGTACGAATTACGAACGTAACAAAATTTTATTCGAAAAGAAATTACTAACTTCAAGGATCGAGTTTTTTTGTGCCTGTAGTAAGGATCCTAGCATTCATCACCGAGCCTGCTTTTCCCACGCAACATTTGCCTTTATTATCGTTATATTCACAGGCCGGTTCCCTCGACCAGGAAGTTGCAAGGTGCGGGCTAACCACCTGCGGGCTCTCCCTGTGTACGCTGCAATTTTTTTTTTGCTCCAGATAAAGGTTTTTTTTTTTGCCGGTCGCGTAACGACGTGATGACTTGGCCAAGGGGCAGGCACATCGGCCCTTCCCTCATGAAAGGCGTCATTTGCATGGCATTATCGCCGTGTCGTATTTGTTAATTACCATCCGGCCCCCGAGGAGGTTCGTTACGGCATTGTGCGGCCCGTCGCTACTTCGGGCTCCGGCCCCCTCCCCCAACAACCCCTGGGGCGTCTTTCTCTCTCCGCGCTCGCGAATATAATGTGTCCCTCACCTTGTCTGCCGGGGTTATGTAAACGAGTCGCCGGCGATGTTGACCGTGGAAGTAGGTTGGGACAGTCGCTGTGGTGGGGGGGGGGCGTGTTTCAGGGGAGTTGAAAGCCCCCCGTGACGTCACAGTCATGCTCCAAGACCGCCCCCCCCCCAGCCCCTTTGTCAAAACCAGTCATTTGCATAATCTACTTAGTTCCAAGAGTTGTGCTGGCTGGGGAAGACGGAAGAAGCGTCGTATCCCAGGAGGCACTCTGTGGGTTGCACGGCACATCCCCTGCCCCCCCATCCTCCCCCTCGTGTGGTGGCCATGTTTATTTTAGTGGCAGATTGCGAGTCCGCCATCGCCCTCCCGCGCTAATGCAGTTAAGATGGACGTGATGTCGGGTCCCGCCTAGTCCGCCAGTTTTTCAAATCCGCTTCGGGACTATTTTGTTTTTTTTTTTTGCTCGATCGTGGCGCTCTCGAGCTGCGTGGATTTCGTGTCGTCGTGAGCGAGAAGTCGAATCCTGTTCGGCCACCTACGCGTGCACATGCCCCGCCACTCGCCTGATCCCGTTGCCACGTGTATGACGCGGGTTTAAGGTGGGTTTACGATCAGAGACTGAAGAATTTAGAAATGTACTTAATGACCGGATAAGTAGACGGAAAGAGAGCAATAAAGAGATTTGCAGTTTATGATTGAATTACTAACTTGACCTGGAAAAATGGACAAGAGTGAAGATTATTTAAATATATTTAATTATTTGTGGCTGCAGTGTGTTTGAAATAAACGGTTTATTTTTTTTTTTTTTTTTTTTTGGAAACCATTGAACTTGCCCCATGATACCGATGTACTAAAAAAATCACACTTCAGGCGAGGTACGTATAATACTCTCAAAACACCACGTACATTATAAATGCTATTCCCGAGCCCTCCAACTTAGCTATAAACTTTTTTTTTGCTGCATCTCTTAGGATACTGGTTGGAAACATGCGAAACTATAATAGGGACCAGCATTGAACCTTGCAATACACTTTTCACCGATAAAATGATAGTGTCTCCGCATAATGTCCCATAGGTACACGCAGCACAACGGGGGGAAAAAAAACAGCACTCCAGTTCAGCGCCTTGCGCGTAGGAGCGAAGGAACATAAGGCGCGCGGGTCAGTGTCGTCCTTAGTAATCCCTCGCTTCTCTGCCTCAAACGTGCTGTAAACCTCATTAAGACCATGATATTCCTTTTCTACAGTTTTTGTGAGAATTCATGTTTTATACACAAATGGTAGCCGATATTGTAAAATCGCTCGGGCCATTTTGTTACCAAATGGTTTTATTACATAGTCTAAATTTTTCAACTCCAAAAACTGTATAAGTCTAACTAATAATTAAATAAACAAAATTTTCATTAATTTATTTATTAGATAAAATTATACCGTTTATTGTTTTGAAAAAATTAAACCACATAATAAAAACAATCTCCAACAAACTGGCCAGAGTATTTTACATTTTCGGTTACAGTTTGGGTTTAAAAATGAAGTATTGCTAAAGCTGCAGAAATGGTAGATCCATGACCTTAGACTGCTAAAGATAGAAGTTATCAATGCACAAATGTCAACGTATTGCCGCACTGCCTCTACCTTTCCGTTAAATTGCAAATGCGCAATATTGTCAACGTCAGAATCCAAGCTGTTGTATGTAACATTCTGCTGATTTCCAGTTCTTGATGATGCAATGACACTTGGAAAATATTTGCGTTATTTATTGGTTAGATTATTTTTGGGGAGTAAATCACCAAGATGAGTGCTGAAGTACACCACATAGGCCTATTTTATCTTCTGCTTTGGATTTTTTAATTTAGTGCGCAGTCATTATATTTGTGTTACTCGAGGCCTGATCCAGTTTTATCTCTGCAACATATGCGTGTTCCTGCTGACAGTTTATCAAAATATCTTCAAAAACCAGTGAAGGTGTGCGTATTTAGGGGCCGTGGTGGTGTACCGGCTAAGGCGCTCGCTTCAGGCCGAGGTAAACCGGGTTCGATTCCTGACAGGGTCGCTCCCGGATTTTCGCACGTGGGAACCGTGCCGGATGATGCCGCTGGTCGGCGAGTTTTCTGGGGGATCTCCTTTTCCCCCCGCCCTTGCATTCCGGCTCTGCTTCATACTCACTCCGCATCCCACCTTCATCGGCTCTTAAAACTTCGTTGTTAAGGGCCGCCCAAATACTTATATAGGCTGTTAACGGCAAAGTGAGCACTTTTGAGGCCCTAGTTACCTTTTCTTTTCAACCATCCTTTATCCTTTAACCTCCATTAGAAATAACTATCGCCATGTAAGTAATAAACCCAGTGCGTATATTCCTCCGCACTCGGAAGTTAACGCCTAAGGCTAAAATAAAATATATTTACTGACTAATATTTCAAATGATAGGTCTTTCAGAAGTGATCACTTTACCGTGATTAGCGTATAATTTACATTACTGTTTCTGAAAAATAAAGGAAATGGCATTTCTGGACGTGTGCAATATCGTGTGATAAAGTCGAATGTTACTTAGTCCTTACGAATTATTTTGGATTGATATTTTATGAACCCATGGCCATTTAAATTTAGGTACCCAATTCTAGTTGCGTTTGCGGAAAGAATAACACTTCCATTAGGTTTACTAAGTTTTAAATTATTCTTAGCGTGTCAGAGAAAAATAATGAAACTCAAATACGTTTGAAACTTGAACGTAGTCTCTGGCTCTCAGAAAATATCGAATCGAATACTGCGAAATTTGGTTTAAAATTAATGTTGTGGGGTTCGTAAGAAACTGAATATTATTGTAATAACTTTGTTGAAAGTGGTCATTTTCGGACCTTCATGTGTGTTATATATCTGGAACGATTTGGTCGATTTCGTCTAAACTTCTTAGGCTAATGGTAGTATTTAAGTTTATAATGCTATTGCTTATTTGTGGCATTTACTTTCTATATTGATTTTTTTTTTTTTAATTTCTGGTTGGAAATAAAGTGTGTTCATATGTCTGCATATAACTTCTTGTTTTATTTTAACTTGAACCCTTTCAAAATGCATGATACGTAAATGTTTGATCCAAGCTGCACTCATTCTTATGCCACCGCCAGCGGCATAGAATATGTGAAGTTATCCTATTTACGCAAACTTTGCAATTTCGGTTCGTATTTCCTTTACTGTCACCTCAGCTGATGTAGGCTACTCACGGTAAAATAAGCACTTTTGAAAATCCTGCTTAAGATCTACTTGTACGCACGTTGTGTATTCTTCCGTCTTATGTAAGATCAACATTGTCATGGGCGACATTACTTTATACATTCGTCGGTCAAGCGAAACTGTGAAATTATTAGGAAAGTAAATGGTTTACAAATGTGCTCATTTTTTCACTTCCAGGAACAAAAAAAAATAGAGAGCTAAAAAAATAATTAAAATAATCAGAAATGGTAACCTAACACTTTTTATTCGACGTTAAGCTACGGAACTACTGTCCATCCATCGTTGCCAACTTTACTTGGCGGATGTCACTCAGTGCGCCCGTTAAAATATTTGCAGGTAGGAGCAGTGTATTTTTTTTCTAAGGTTAATTTCAAAAGTGCTTACTTTATGATGAACAGCCTTTATCAGCGGTTGTGTTGAATACACACCTATCTGGGTGAACCATCATTCAAGTTAAGTTGCCGCGACGTGTCGGAACGTCATTCGCCAATCCAAGGCCTACTGGTAACTTACTTGCCTTCCGGCAACCCAGCCGGTAGCCAATCAGGCACAAGGCGATCTCCAGAGCTTCGCGAAACCAATCAGCGAATGGGTGCGCGTCCACATCAAAGGAAACGTCGTGCTATTTATACTAAAAACTCGAATCAGTGAGAATTGAGCCAAATCGGTGAAAACAATGAAAACTGAGCGACTTTTAGTTAGTGCCACGTAACTAATTAATATAGTGGTTGAATTTCACAGCTTTATTTCTGATTTCCCACAGATTGTCACTGCTGTAAATCATTTGCTCCCGGTTAATTTGCTTGATTCACCGGTCAGCAGTAGCTTCTCAACTGACTTTCGGTGAAATATTTTTTTTCACTGATGATATCACTGATTCGGATTTAGTGTGTAACTTCAGTGTACCTACCTGTTCTGTACTCAATTTGCGAAGAGACCGAGCAGGCGATGGTTCGAGCGCGACTTACAGGAGTGATCAACAAATTTACGAGCACCGAGTCGGTATGCATGTGGGATTAGAGTCCACTGCATTCAGGAGATCCCGGAGTTTTTACCGATCAGTGTATAAACTTTGCGAGCACCGAGTCGGTCTGCATGTGGGATTAGAGTCCACTGCATTCAGGAGATCCCGGAGTTTTTACCGATCAGTGTATAAACTTTGCGACAATAATATAGTCTATTCACGGATTCTTCACACTTTTAGGATCAAACCTTTGAAAAATCACCCCATGTGCGATGTGTTGGTCATTTCCTAAATAAACCATCTATCATAAGCGCTTTATACTTGCGTTGACGTAAATCTGCCATATTTTTGGTTAAATTGTAATTCTATTTATATGTTACCATAAATTATTGTATTTCATTCATAATTAAAATGAATAAAACAGTGAGGAAATGAGTGTGTCCGTCTTCTTCCGAATGTTTTTAATGTCCCCCATGTCATATCGACCAAAGATCGTTTGTAAATAATAATTGCATGCAATTTCCATTATGGTACTTAACCTAAGCTATGCTAATCTAACGTAACCTAAGCTAACTTAACGTAACCTTAACTGTTTCATTATTTCAGATTGCATTAACAATGAATCAAAGGAGGTCTAATAGAATGTATGTGGTAAATTGGCGAAATCTAAGACCTTAGTATTCAAGACATTTATACGTTGTAGCCAATGTGTGTGAAATAAATTTTTCTTGTCACGTCTCGTTGGTCTGCGCTGACCGTGGCTCATCTCGCGCGAGCGAGCGGAACAGGACGGAGTTGTTACATGAAAGCGGACGGAGAGTCACGAGGGATATTTGAATGACAGGCGAAATATGATGCTAGACGCGCATATCTTGTTACGAAAAGCGTACCGGACACGCGCTTCTGACCTTCAGCTGATTGAATTTCTGTATTTATCTTAAGAATTTTCTAGTGGTTTAATGCCTTAGTTTCTCTCAACGTAACTCGGGGTGCGTCGAACTTTCCAGGTTAAGGCCAACGAGTGTAAAAGCGCGACGGGCTTCCGAGCCGGGATTTGATAGTGGATGAGTGGAGTGGAGAGATTATGAGCGTCGAGAGTGTGGGCGATCGTGCGACATGCGAGGAGAGAAACGAGTAGAGCCGGAAGTGACCAGCGGAAGGAAAATCTGCGACTGCGATCATCAGCGCAGTGAAGAGTGCGGCTGGCAGGCTGGATTATTGGACTGTATGTGTGAGTGAAGGACATTACAAATGATGACGACAGATAGACTGAACGAGTGTTAATGCTCAGTGCGAGTTAATTGACTACAACCAAACAGAGACATTGAGAAGGACGTTAACTAGATTTGAATATATATATTAAGTATTCCTTTAACTGAGAAATAAAAATAGTAATAATGGAGCTGGATTAATGTTGTAAAAATAGCTGTGCGACTAAATTAAATATCAATTATCCCTCACGAACCCACATTAGCCCCTCAAGCATCTTATAGCATTATTGTACAAAATGCGCAAGAATGCGGTGCTCTGTCCCTTCGGCGTAATTTTCTAGACCTTGTGAAGCTTTGTTTGCTTGAGGCGAATGAATATCCTGAAAGTAGGACTTTAGCAGGACTTCAGAAAAGTTGGAAGTAACCGTGAATGGACCATAGCAATCGTACTTAAACATTTGACAATATTTTGAACGTTGTATTCCTTCCGAAATAAAGAGAAAGAACTCTCTGCTAAATAATCTTAGAATAAATTATACCATTTACCACGGAATAATCCATCTGTTCACATTTCATTGTTATTTATTTAATAATGTAATGCGGCAGTTTTCAGTAATCTACAACAGTGAGGTTAGTGTACTTGTGTGTCATTAGATTAAAAGGTTTCGATTCTTGATGGGTCATATTCATTTATATCAAGATCAAGAGAATAATCTCTTTAGTATATCCTTGGTACGTGTTTGTTTACCATTTGGGAATGCCGAATGAATCGTAGCTTATGAGCTGTTCATGAAGTCGCTTTCTGGAGCTGGTGGGTTTGATCTCGATCGACAGCACTGAGGGGTAAATTATCATGTATAGTGATTCGCTTTGTTTCGAGAAAATGCCAGTAGACCTACAGTTCCTTAACGCAAATTTTCTCAGTCCCCATTAAAGGCGTGGTGATCCTCGGAAACACAGAATTATTATATTCATAAGCATAACCGTGCGACTTTATGACCGGAACTATTTCGGGCGCACACGTGCCCTGAGACATTAATGAAAGCGACAGTTTGAATATGCTCTCACATGTAGGCGTGTTCGCTGCCGAAGTTGCACACGTGTCACGTGGTCTGTGTCCCGGTGTTCAAATTCCGTCGAGGCATCATCGCACACCCCCCCCCCCTTACCGCGGCAGCGGGCGGATGCTGGGCTTCCCTCGGGGTTGGTCGCCTGATGGATGGACCAGGGATACTGGTCTAGCTCATCCGACCGGCCGGCATGTATAATAAAGAGTTACGAGCCGTCCGAGACCTGCGATGCGCGAGGGTGGAAACACACGTGCATGCACGTGTGGGCTGGGGGTTCGGGGAAATTAGCCTAGGGCGCTTCCCCCCCCCCCCCTCCAGCTTTCTGGCGCTCCGAACCCTCTCCCCGCCATCTCCCGGTAGGCGGCGTCAGCTTGGTATCGATAAACTTGCTCATATAAAGTTCGCCATCTGCATCAGCCGGCCCCGGCTGCATACCACCACGTATTCCCGTTGAGCAGGGCGGTAACTTCTCGCTCCTCACGTAGATAGTTATTTATTGACCCTACCCTCTGATCTCACTTGGGGTCTTGCCTGTCCAGCTTACACGAGGATGTGGGTTATTGCAGGTTCGCGTTCTCCGAGGCTTCCAGCATTCATGATTCCCTCATGGATTTTTTTTTCCTTCGGCTTGTTCAATCATTTCCCCCTTTTAAATTTATGCATTTGTGTTAGTTTTCTTCAGTTATATAGTATATGCAGAATTACTCACTTTCGTCCCGCACAGAAATATTGAATTTTTGTAGGTAGACAGTCAAGGGAGCGGTATATAACTTCTCAAACAACACACATTTGATCATTTTTGAAAGACTTATAGGTAATAACTGCAACAGTCGCAGAGATGGTAACCCAAATGATTAGCAGATCTCTGAATAAAGTACGTTGGAGTAATGAAAATATGTTTAACTATCATAATGCACTAAGAGGAAACAAGCTATAAATTATATGAATTTAGAGTTGGGATTGTTTGAATATAATAACTGCACCTATGTTTGTCAGGAATGGCCAAAAATAAAAGCTTTGTAACACAAAGTTACACTCCTGACGTCCATGTAGATCTTTCTTAGTTTTGGCTTTTTCTTGGCAAATTTTCACTGGCTGAATTTACCGTAGAAAATATTAATGTTATGTTTTTAAAAGAAGCTAAGCTTTTAACAATTTCGTGAGACGGGGTGACCTTCCATCATTTAAAACATAGGACACTGATGGAAATGACGTATGGATGTTTGACGTGTATTTTTAAAAGCCATTTACGTGTAAAGCTGTGTGATAATCTGGCTTATGGATATGCGACAAATTTTACACCTTATTTAATGTGAAGATATCTAACTAGTCTAATCAAATTATGATTGTACCTGGGCAAAATTGCTTCAGAAGCGATTGAAGTGGCATTCATCTCAAAAAATGTTGCTTTTCAACACATCCGAAATACGAGAAAATCCGACCATGGGAAAGTACCTAAAAATTAAATTCAAAATGGCTGCCTATTGTCGAATTTATCGTATTTGTTAGTATTAGATGAAATGTTTTCTAATGTGTGATTTTAATAGATATAATATTAAGATACCATTTTATTATTTCAGGTAAAGTGTACGAAAAATGGCTGCCACTGGACAACATTGTTGTATTTGCAAAAAAATTGTCGAAGATGGCCAGGAGGCAGTGACTTTAATGCAGAATGGCGCTGATGGCATAAATGCAGTAAGAAAACTCCGTGGAAGCGATGTCATCGTAAGTGCTGGAAACAGAGTTCATATGTCATGCAGAAGAGCGTACACTCATAAGAAAAGCATTGTTATATGGAAGAAACAACAGTCAACAAGCATTGGAAATAGAAGTATCCGTTTAACCGAAGGAGCCTTTCCCGCTCGAACTGGCTGCTTGTTTTGCGGAACTACTGTGGATTTTTCCGCAAAGTAAGCGAACTCAGAGCAAGTGAAGGTACGGACATCCGAATTTGCTGAGACCATCAAAAAAATGCTGTGAAAAATGCTGCGATGAATGGTTTTTTTGTGGTAAAAGGTGGGAAAAAAAATTTTTGTGGTGGGAAAAAAAATTCCTCAAGATTATGTACGTATCGAACAAACATCAAAGAGACAGAAACAAGGCCATCCAATCAATGAAGAGCAACAAGACGCTTTTCTGAAGACACGTACTTACCTTGAATCTAATGACGAGAATAATTACTTGTTGTGTATCTTTTCTCTAAAATGGAAGCATATCTTAAAGAAAGTGATTGCAAAGCATACAATCGAAGACACATGAAAAGAACGCTTGAAGAACAGTATGGTGAAAGTGGAAGGGCTGACATCGTAACATTAAAAGAGACTGCTGACCAAATTCGTATATCCTACCATGCAAAGTCAAAAGTCTGTGATCCTGAATTACAAAAAATACACATTAATAGAGGCAGCTGCGAGACTAATCAAGAGTGATGTGAAAGCTTATGAACGGGCAAAGAAAGATACATATCCATCAACAGATGATCTCACTACCGAAAAAACTTTGGATTACCTTCGTGGCAGTCTAAGGTTGCTCTGTCCAAAAATGTTTGTGGGGAATGTTGTCTCGACTAAATTTGGTGCGATTGGCAGAGTATTATGCAAGCTATACGCCCAAGAGCTTTAATATGCCCACTGCAGATAGATGTAGCTATTCAAATGCATCACAATTTCAGGTCACGTTATATTATCGATGTTCTCCATCATCTGGGTTTCTGATATTCCTACACAAAATTTATGAAATTCGAAAGCAATGCTGAAATAGCAAGTAGCAGTTTTGCAGAGGGTGCGACAGACAATAAAGTATTACTGTTTGCAGCAGACAATGTGGATCATAATATTCGAATGTTAGATGGGAATAATAATTTTCACATCATGGGAATGGTTGCTGCTATAACACCAGAAAATAAATTACAACCCATTGTTCCGAAGTATAATGTTACAGACAGTGCTGTAAAGAACATTGCCCACATTACAATCCGAGAGTACAGATGCTCCAGAAACCCTTTGAAGGATATCACTTTCCGTAATCTAGAAGCAATTGTTGCCAATATCGGAACAATTGATATCCTCTGTCAATTATCCTGGTCGTTTCCGGGAAAAGATTATTCCAATTAGTCTGGAATGATGTAAATAGTGCACAACAACTCAAATCCCCAACACTCTGGAGAAACATATATTAGGTTCCTGCCAATCATTAATATAGCACCAAGTGACATAACTTGCACAGTGTCAACACTACTATATTTGAATAAAATTGCACATGATAAAAAGGTTCCATGCATAGTCACTTTTGACCAACCTTCGTATTGGAAAGCATCACAAATCATTCATGAATACAAAGACCTTGAGAACACAGTATTAATGCTTGGGTCCTTCCATACTCTCATGAACCTTGTGGGTGGGATTGGGACATTAATGACGGGTTCATGTATGACAGTATCATGCCAGGCAAGGAATCGGTGGCGAATATGGAGACTTCGGAAACAATATGTGAGATAGCTAATGATTTAAAGAAGAAGAAACTGCCACTACAATCATCAGAGACTAGTAAGCTGTGGTTGGCATATCATGAAATGGTGCAAACCGTTCGCATGTTGATTGGTGCTGATAGAACTAGTTCATGGTAACTACATTTAGAAGCATTTCAAGAATGCTTGGTCATTGTTGCAGCAGCTGGTCACCACAATTATCTTAAATCTGGATACAAGTACCTGCAGAATATGTTGACGTTACCATCTGATAATCCACCTGTATATGAACTGTTTCAGAAAGGTCAGTTTGGGGTTCGAAGAAGTGATCGATTCTGGGCAGGATTAGGAAGTGATCTCGTGATATAACAAGTGCTGATGTGTTCTATTAAAACTAGGGGTGGGTTGACACGTGGAAGTGGACTTACAGAAATTCAGCAGGCAATTTGGCTTAACTCAATGCCTGTGTGTTGTTTTTACAACCTCGAAATGCAAGATTACTCCACTGTTTCGTTTGAAACTAGGGAATAGAACAAAGAAGTTGGGGAGAACAGGCGATCCAGAGATATCAGTGATTTCCAAAAAGTTATGGAATGCATGAAACCTATTTCCCCATTTGATTGTGACACACATTTCAGAAATATTATTACAGGAATTACTGCTGATCCATGTGTAAATGTACATGAACTACATTCCATTGGCACAGAAATTATAAATAAAATGGTTGAAAAACTGATATATGCATATTATGCTAAAAGAAGCGACAGAGTGAAGACACTGGAGTACGCATCTGCTGTTACAAGTGCAGAAAAAAACATTTACATAGATCCAACATTGTTGTTCCAGAGAATGATGACATTTGCTACAGTTGGTGACATGAATCTTGCAGATGTCTTAAATTATGAGCTCTGTGCTTATCCGCCAGTATTATTTGAATCACGAAATCTATCAAGACAAGCTGACAAGCCTCAGTTAGCCCGTGCAATACTGGATAAGTGTGGTAACTTGTGCACACCAACTGTTCCAGAAACTCAAGCTAATGTCCAGTATGTTTTAGATGGAGGATCCCTACTTCATTATGTGCCCTGGAAGCCTGGTGATACATACCAGAACATAGCAAATTCTTATGCAAACTTCACATTTCATAATTATGGCAGAGCTATTGTTGTCTTCGATGGCTACGATAGTGCTCCTTCCATTAAGGACATGACTCACAGAAGGTGCATCACCTCCAATATTAGCAAGAGTGGCTTTTATTTCTGGTATGAAGTTTGTTGGACAGAAAGAAAATTTCTTGGCAAATGATACGAATAAGCAATGTATTACTATGCTCATATCAGAGGCCTTGACGAAAATAGGGTGCACTGTTCAACATGCTGATGGAGATGCAGATTTCGATATTGTTCATTCTGCAATGTCATCATTCCAAATTATAACGACCGTCACTGTTGGCGAATATACAGACTTGTTGGTTCTTTTGTTACACCATGCTAAAAACAATGGCTTTAAACTGTAATTCCGGAGTGATTTTAGACGATTATCTACCAATCCCGTGTAAGATATTCTTGGCATTCAAGCCTTGCTGGGTAGTGATATTTGTGACAATATTTTGTTTTTACATTATTTTACTGGTTCTGATACAACGTCCAAAATCTTCGGGATTTGAAAAGCCACAGCACTGGAAAAATTAATGAATTATAAACAGCTACAGGCGGCTGCAAACGTATTTTCCTCAGGTGGACGCCAACAAATCCACATTGAATTTGCAGGACAGAAGGCTATGTTACTACTATATGGCGGCAAGATAGGAGAGTCTCTATAAACACTTCGTCATCGAATGTTAGTGGGAAAAGTTGCAGCAGCTAAATCATTTGTCGCCCCTGCACGTTAACCACCTACAGAGTCAGCAGCAAAGAACCATAGTTTTCGTTCGTACTACTAGTTCAGTGTTTGGAAATCAAAAGAAACACTTTTAACTCCTACAGAATGGGGTTGGTTTGTTAAGGAAAACTCGTATTACCTTACAGCGTCTGATGTACCACCAGCGCCAGAGTGGTTACCGAAAATGATCCATTGTTCTTGTAAGACGGAATGCGCAACAATGCGATATGGATGCAAACAGAATGGGCTGCCTTGTTCAGCCTCTTGTGGGGTGTGCCAGATCAGTGGATGTGAAAATATCGAAATTGACAACAATAATTGTGATTCAGATGCCTAATTTTGCCATCACTTATTCAATTCCTTACGGAGTGTGTTCATACTTGTCTACTAATTATGAACATGCAAAAAAAAAAGCTCATTTACACTGATCACCTTACTTAAAATTATTTATATGTTGTTTAAATACAGTCATATGTACACTGGGATTTAAAGACTGCGCTTTCATTACCCTAAATATTACAAAATATCATCAAACTACGTAATCAACAGTTCAAAACAGGGCCGCCATTTTGAATTTTATTTTTAGGTACTTTCCCATCGTCGGATTTTGTCGCATTTTGGATATGTTAAAAAGCAACATTCGTTGAGTCGAATACCACTTCGATCGCTTCTGAAGCAATTTTGGCCAGGTTTATGGGTCATTTTTCTTAGTTTGGCTAGACTGAACACCTTTATTTCTTGGCAGTCCGTTGCACACCTAAGATGGCCCTTCGCTTTGACTTTCTCGTGCATAACCGAGCGAGATTGACTTTTAAACTTAAAACTTTAACTTGAGGGTGAGTAAGTTTAAGTTTCAATGAGAGGGTTTTAATTTTTTTTACACTAAATGCCACGAATAAGTCAAGGGTAAATACAGAGAATATCAGTAAAAACGCATCACGAGGTGTGGCTTCAACCATGAAGCAAAGAAGTAAGATCTTGTTTGAAAACAATGTGCCACAGGTTATTTTCAAATCGAGAGCTATTGTTCTTATATGAACTCGTGTTCTACCCTCTGCCGTGGGGAGAACTCGACGAGGTGGATGTTTTGATTACACGCCGCTCCATAACAACGAGCCTGGTCGCAACGACGATGCGTGGTACGTGCATCGTCTGTTATTGGTAGAGAACTGAAGAATTAGCGGATTCATTTTGGGATAAGCTAGAATTCTAAACACATGTGTTTTATATAACTTTAGCCATTGGTCCACACGGCGTTTGACGCCTCCTAGAGAAAGGTGGCCCAATCATCGCCTTCCACTGTAACAGCAGACAGGCCTCTAGTGATGGGTCCCCATTTTAAATCCCGTGTAAAATTGTAACTCACCGGAGAATGAACGAGGCTGTATTTAAAGAGGCGAGGAAAAGGGACTTTCCGATGCTACAGAAAACATCTGGCAGTGCATAAGAGGCGGCTGTCCACTAGAGATATACGTGCACTTAGCGGGGCGTGTATGTTCCTCGTGGAGTGGAGAGATTTGGACGGCTCTTCCAATGGAGGTCTCTATAGCCGATAAGTGTGAAGTGAGGTGAGTATGGAGAAGCGCCGGAATGCAAGGGCGGGGAGAACGGGGGGGGGGGGGGGGAGAGGCGAGTAGTCTGTCCACTACACCACCGCGGCTTCTCTATGCCAGGTGAGTGATGATTTACCCTGCTGTATTTTCCTTTCATTAGCGACACGCGAGTAAGGAATATGATTATGTGATCGTGTCTCTGCTATATTTTGTGACTGGGTCGAAAACGTTGCGCTGAATTGAAGTGCGCAATACTGTGGAGTTACGGAAGAGAGGGTTATGACAAAGAAAAACTGTTAATCTGAGCTACGCGCAGTATTAGACAGGCATAGTTACATGCTGCTGAAAGAAAGCCGAGTTATGACAGTGAATCTAACCATGTAGTCCATTCGCGGTTTCTTCGGCCTTTTCGAATCAAACCTTTGGAAAATCTCCCCATGTGTAAGGTGTTTAGTTATTTCCTAAATACGCCCTGTATCTCAGGCGTTTTATACTTGTGTTCATAAACGTTACTTTTATTCTATTAAATTAAAATGTTATTCATATTTTATCTATAAATTATAATGCTTCATTTACAAATAATCTGAATAAATATCAGGGAGAAAATAGGTATGTTGGTAGCGCTTACTGAGAAATAGTCTTTATACAAAATAGTGTTACACTTAGTGTCCGCAAACGTGGTGTGTCGTCTCCCTGGTGTAATTTTCCAGAATTAAGTAAGCTTAGTTTGCACGAAGTGGAGGAATAACATGGAAGTAGATCGTTAGCAGAGCTTCAGAAAAGGCTGAAGTAACCGTGAATGGACTATAGAGGGTAATGTTGCAGACTGGAATAACGAGTTACGGGAAAATTAACCCCCCCCCCCCCCCCCGGATGGAATTGTCTATGTTAAAAAAAAAGTATCTCTAAAATACTCCTATACCCAACCAGCTATTGACTTTTCACAGCAGCACAGACATAACGATTGAACTACGAACTCGTACGATACAATATTGAATTTGCCAAATTCTGGCAGATATAATATCGTGAAATATTTATGAGTTCGTAGTTAAGTTGTAACTTTGCTGCTGGTGTAAGGTCCTGTTTTGCAGATATAAATAAACTAGAAACACCAATTATACAATTTTATGGGAGAATGTTCGTCTTTTTAAGTGCCTGGATTATCTTTGGCCTCTGCTGAAAATCTGACGTTTTTGTAGTGACACTTTCTTTGGGGCTGACAGTTGTTACATAGGTGTTCCTGTTCATTAATAAATTATCTTAATAATACTTACGGATGGATAACATGCCGTACCAAATTTGATTATTTTTCATGACTGTAAGGTGAGTTAGGTCCACCAATAAGCGCAGCTGAAAAAGGGGAGTTGAGGGCATTTGAAAACTTTCTTACTTCGGGCATTTCTTGAAACCTGGCGTACACTTATCTCGAGACGGGGGTCAAACACACGACCAGTGTAAAAAAAAAACACATACAACCTAGAATATTTAGTAACACGGCGCTTTTAATACTGTAAGCCGATTTGAGTTGTGTTGGGAGTGCTCCGAAACGCAATGCGTGCGGTGTGTCTTGAAAGTAATCCATAGTCATCGGCCGATCTTCGTGGTTTTTTCGTAAAACAGAACACTGGGCGCACGCACGTATAGTAGTTTCGTAAAAAAAAATCAGTATTTTAAACAGTCAGAATACAGTTTATCCGAAGCGATAGGTTGGCGGTCCCCTTAATGAATAAATATTAATGACACGTCTAGCAATAGTGACACCATGTCGACACCTGAAGTTGTTCGTCACCGCAGACATTTCTCTTCACGACAGTACTGGAATTTTGTAGGGTACAGTGTTTGAGGGGGGGGGGGGGGCTTGATGGAGAACTGCCACGCGCAAGGCGCCGGTCCGCTTATCCCTCGTCCTCATCTTCTTTCATAAATAAGTCCTCACTATACGTCGAACGCCGGGGACGTCTCCATTGTGAGCCAGGAACCCGGGGGCCAGATAAGGGAAGCTTCTCGCCGGACGAACAACGAGAACGAGGGTGCCTTGGCGCTGCGCGATCCAGCCAGCCAGCGAGAGACTCCTCTTCATTAAAATGTAAATATGCCTCTGGCGGACAAAAGGGGAAGTGGCGAGGTTGGAAGGACCCTAGAGTAGAAAGGGTGTGGAGGAGGGGATGTGGTGAGAAATTGTTCGTCCCACCCCCTTCTGCCTTTTAAAGTTTATTAATGCAGTTTCCACATCTCGACGAGATGGGCGCGGCGTTCTCCCGAAACGACTCCCTCTGCCTTGGCGCGAGGCTCTTAAAAAAACTTTGCGCGCGCTCGACGAAAATATTATTTCAAGCTGCCGGCGCATGCGCAGACAGCGGAACGTACATCTACTTCTCTTAAAAGGCTTGAAAAATGAGTAGGCTTTGCGCCCTCCCCCCCCCCCCTCAACATGGTGGAGGGGGGTTTGGAGGTAGGGCGAGTCAACTTCTGACGTCTTTCAATATTGTTTGCACTAAGAAATTGTTTTCTTCATATAAATGTAAATCTCGAGCTTTAGAAATAACTTTTATTTCCCTCGTCTACCCCTACTCGTTCCACCTTTCGTTCTCTCCCCCCCCCCCTCTTGACACTTCTTTTCTTCCGTTTCCGCCCCCGCGTCTTTCGGACGTGTGATTTATTTGAAGTGTTTGTCACTTTTTGACTGTGCCGGCGAGTATTTTATTTTTATTTTTCGCTGTCTGCGAAGGGGGTTGGGGGGCGGGGGGAGTGTTTCTCATTTTGATTGAATCCTTGCTTTAGTCGCAAACCCCCTCTTTCCCCACCACCTGTCCCCCCCCCCTCCCCCCGTCATTCGACTTCTGGCAGCGGGGGATTGGCTGGAGGCCTTCGCGACTCGCGACGTTTTCTTCGACGCGTTTCGTTAGCCGCATAATAAATCGGCGCCGGCTCATCTAAGTAGGAGTGTAAATCACTTTTCCGTAAACCTGGCGGCGCTGGCGAACTTGTCGCCAGTGACGATTTATGAGCGTTGCCTCGCTGTGCACCAGCATCGGGACGAAAGGCAGGAGCTCTGTGACTCCAGACGAAAACAAGAAAGCGATGAGATCGACTAGGCGAGATTCTTTCTTGGTTCGAGATGGTAGACGAATAGCGTGTGTATTCTACGTCCTTAAAAAACTACGTTACTTCGAGTTAGAAACACATTACATGGACGTAAAGGAATACACTAATTTCCTCATTAAGTTTCTCTAGGCAGGTTATTAAAAAAATTATCTACTGCTTGTTTTTTTTTTTACTTGTAAATTTTATTTTCAAACTAACTACATTAAAAAATGACTTTCTGATAGTATAAACAGCGCATTAAAATGTTAAACATACCACCTTGTTGATAATTTTGCCAATTTAAAGAACTACTTTTTTTTTGCACGAACACTACTTCTAGTTGGGCAGGACGACCGGATAATTCACCATACGTTTCGGTTTCGGAAATCTTTTAGATGCCGAAATTTTTCTTTTGGATTAAAAACCATTTGTAGCGCTGGTCCTTTGCTTTCGCACTGCTGAATGTAGTGGTGAACCACTGCGATACCATCCTGGCCATGGACAGTGACCTCGGCGCACCGCTGTCAACGTCACTGCGATGTCTGTATGTATGTCGTGATGCTCATTCATTAGTAAACATCATCATTACACACCACCACCGACATAATCGTCATCGTCGTCGCGTGTGGGAAACGTAGTGGTTTTTGTGATTCGTACTGGTGGATTTTTTTTTTCCTACCATGGTATTCCGTTGCTGTTCCAACTTCACCTCACTTCACTCCTATCAGCGCTGAAGACCTCAGCTGTTAAACATTGCCTTAATTACTCTTTCTCACACACGCTGTCTCAAGTTGCGCAGTTCTTAAGGTTGTGAATGGTAATAATAATAATAATAATAATAATAATAATAATAATATGCGTGCGCGCTACGTTATGGAGTTTCTGTAATCCGCATTTCGTTTAGGTCGTCTACTCAGGCCATTTAACAATAGCTATAGATTCAACCAAAATAGTAATCGTTAGTGATTTTGAGTGATTTCTACCTACCAGTATAGGTTATTTATGGTAAAGTGGGCGCTTTTGAAATCCTTCTCATATGGGATAATATACAATAATTATATTTTAATTTAGCATTAGACGTTAACTTCCGAGTGCGGTGGAATATACACTCTGTGTTTATTACTTACATGGTAATATTGATTATAAAAAGGTGGTTAAAGAATAAAGAAGTCGCTGATACAAAAATGTAACTATGGCGTAAAAAGTGCTCACTTCACCGTGAACAGCTTATTGTAATTTAGCCTCGCATTTCCGCTGTCAGTGGCTTGTAGTGAGTTTTTTTTTTACAGGGTAAGCAATTTCTATTAACAACTGCAACTTCTAAGTTTGCTTACCCTCCACATATATTACAAATTATAAGAAAACTCCCGTTTTCCCGAACAATTTCACCTACTTTCCAAGGAAAAATATTGGACTGGAGGACGCAAACAGAACGACTGCTTACCCTGCCGAAGGATTGCGTTGGTGACGGAGGAGCTCGAGCGTGTGGCGTGTTGTTGTTTGCGAGTTCGATTCATCGATAGTCGCTACTGTTTGTGGAAATAAACACTAGATAGCAGCACTATGCGTGTACATTACGAAAGTTACGAAACCCTGTTTCTCGAATCGAAAATGGGAAACTCGGAATTAAATGTGTTTGAAGTTAATGCGAAAACTACAAAGGATCAAATATTTCCAATATGTTTGTACCTTGCATCTAAGTAATAAACGCCACTGTCCTCTGTCTCGCATCAGTTCGCGCAAACATAAACTCGGTGTCGAGTATCCTACGATTTCCCCCTGCGCAGGTATTTTCGGTGGCTTTCCCTGTGCGTTGTAGTTAACTTCGGCTTACGGCACGCTCTTGAGGGAGGCTGCTGCCGTCAGGGGCGCCGCCATCGCCCGACAGCTTGATCACGTGATTTGAGTCAGGGGCGTAGGGGCGGCGCTGCGCTAAACCCTACCGTTTAAGCCGGAGTGATGGGGTGTTCGCGGCTGGTGGTTTAGGGGTGCGCAGGTGTCCGGGGTTTGGAAGGCGAGGGGGTTAGGGCTTGCTGGAGCAAGCTGGAGTAGTGATCAGACGAGAGTCTTTGCGCCCAATGTGCTCTTCCGCGAAAAGAACGCGGAAGGGTTAGTTGAGTGCTTTCAAGAGACATCACGCGCATTAGAAGCATCACTTCAGAGTACTTAAAAAATTGCTACAATCGGCGTTTTGAAAGCGCTATATCTCAAAACATACGCTTCAGATACATACAGAACTACTCAACGGCCCTGCACCGAACCTTCCCACAGACTTTCCACCAATAAAATAATAGGGTCACCGCTGAAAGTCCGTAGGTACACGCAACGCGGAAAAACGTTCCAGGAAGGCGGAAGCCCTATATGCTGTTCACGGTAAAATGAGCACTTTTGAAAGCCCTGTTTAAGATCTACTTGTACACACATTGTGTATTATTCCGTCTTATGTAAAATTAAATTACCATGGGCGTTACCACTTTATTCATGCTTCGGTGAAATGAAATAAAGTAAATAGTTTACATATCTGCTCATTTTTACACTTCGATGCATTAAAATAACAGAAAGAGAAAGAAATAATTTTAAGTTATCACGCATGGTTACCTAACACTTATTATTCGACATTAAAGATATAGAACTACATCCCTTCCCACCCATGGTTCCAAACTTTACTGTGCGGATGCCACTCAGTGCGCCCGTTAAAATATATGCACGCAAGGGCAGTGATTTTTTTCCAAGGTTCATATCTAAAGTGTTCACGTTACCGTGAACAGCCTTTAACTACGCTTGCGTTTGTGGGCGGCCATCATTAATGCGCATGCCCAGGGCCACCTGTTTTTTCGCGAGAAGATTTATGTGGATGCTGAACTTCGGCTTCGTACGTACACACTTGTAAATTTCCTCTGGCTGTTGGCGGCGGGTCTGTGTGAGAAGATATTTTCTGCTGTACGGAACCAATACAATTTAACTTATACTGATACAGCACTCCGTTAATTGGCTGGTGGCAGATACTTAAGACGCGTGTTAGTTGAAATCATCCAACCAGGAAATTGGTACTTAAATAACGTGTTTTGCAGTACAAATAGTCGCGGAATACTTTCGCGAATAAAAAAGGTGGCACATGCCCCTTTTCAACCTATAGTCTGTCTCCTGGACGAGCGCACTTTTTTTTTTTTACAGTTTTATGGGCTTTACAGTTGCTTCCATTGATACAGCGGCGTCTTTCCTTGCCACATTTTATGTTTACATAAACACATTCAGCTGATTGTCAGCCTATCCTGTATGTCAACACAAAGTATTTTGCCATGGAAATACCTGTACATACGACCACTTTCAGACCTTCCAAAGAATGCACTGATTTGTGAGACAGACTGTAACAGGACACACACACCCCCCCCCCCCCCCCCCCATCCTCCAAGTAAAAACCCAGTACGCCGCTCACAAAAAGTTTAGCGTAATATCAGACTCCTGGATGTTATAATGAATAAAAGTAGTTTACATTTCATGCTGTACTCATAATAGCACATAAAGTGGGAAAAGAAAACACAGTACTCGCTTACATCATCCTACTATGAAACAAACAAAATGCATAAACTGAAAAACAACGTAAACAAAGGAATCTCATCAGTTTCCATAACAAAAATAGAAAGGTTCTTCTCATATAAACAAACGTCGATAACGTGTAGGATCCTCCACGATTCCTGATTCACGCTTGTATCCGACGAGGCATGCCAAAAACAAGATCATTAAACATTTCCAGATTGTAATTGTCCCATTCTTCAATTGCGGATGTTATTAAGGCCTGAATGATAATTGGTTGCTGTGTACGGTTTTGAAATAGTTTGAAAAAGTACCACACATTCTCTATGCAATTCGTGTCAGCTGAATAATCTGGCTAGTTCATTCTTCGGATCCCACGTAGGTGCAGATATGGGGAATATGCTAAACTTTTTTGTGAGCAGCGGGAAATATGCGTTAACTTTTTGTGAGCAGTATATAATTGGCAAATACGTGATTTTATAATTCCACGTAACGTCTAAACTGATTTTTTTTTTTCGGAATACTCCCTTTTACCCTGCCGTAGTATTCCGTCGCTGTTCCATCTTCGCCTCACTTCACTCCTATCGGCGCTGAAGACCTCGGCTGTTAACCATAGCCTTAATTGCTATTTCTCACACACTGTCTCATGTTGCTGAGTTCTAAAGGTTTAGAATGGGTTTAATAATAGACGTGTGTGCTACGTTACGTATTTGCTGTGATCACAGACATTTCGTTTAGGTAGTCTACTGAGGCCAATCAAAAATATCTATAGATCCAACCAAAATAGTAATGTTTAGTGATTTCGAGTTATTTCTACCGAAAAATATCGGTTATTCACGGTAAAGGTGGTTAAAGGATAAGAGAATGGCTGAAAATAAAAAGTAACTAGGGCATCAAAAGTGCTCGCTTTACCGTGAACAGACTATAAAACTAATTTAATGAGTGTTTATGCAGTGTAAACAAACCTAGGTTAGTTGGCGAATAACTGACTCGTTTTCACGCTCATGCGCGGTAGCGGTTGGTCTCGACTGCCCACAGACGTTCGTGAAAGCAGGAATTGTTGTTTCGAGGTTAAGTGAACCGTAAAATGTTTCTGTACTTCTAACTATAGGCGATTCACGGAAACGTGAGCACTTTTGAGGAGCTAGTTACTTTTTCCTTATCAGCCAATCTTTATCCTCCCATCCCCATTTAAATAAATATTGCTATTTAGGTAACAAACACAGTGTGTGTATATTTCACCGGACTCGAATGCTGACGTCTAAGGCTACAACAAAATATATTTTTGACTATTATTCCAAATGAGAGAGCGAGTGTTCACTTTACCGTGGGTAGCATATAGCAATTATTTTGAAGCTAGTTGCCAAATATTTTCATTTAACCCTACAGCTGACGTATTGTATCTTTACAACACGATGTTATAGAAAACATGCAAAATCGTTTGTGCAATTTATTCGCGGTTTCTTCACAGATTTTGGAGCGAACCTTACAAAAATCAACCCATGTATGACGTGTTTGGTTATTATAGTCTGTTCACGGTAAAGTGAGCACTTTTTAAGGCCTTTTAAAATGTTTCCTTCCATCCTATTTCCATCTTCCTGCTGCTTTTTTGTATACACATTGCAACTTGACCAATAAAGACAGTGTACACATTTCACCACCACCAAAATTAAATGTCTGAAGCTACAATAAGATATATTTATTAGCAGTTAATTGATGTTTGGAGGGCCTTAAAAAGTGCTCACTTTATCGTGAACAGCCTATACAAAATATGTCGCGTTTCACAAGTGTTTTATACTTGTGTTAACATAAAAGTACCTTATTATCCGCTAAATTAAACTTTTACTTATATTCTGTATATAAATTATAATATTTCATTAATAAGTAATATAACGGGGAGAAAATGAGTATGTTGATAATACCTACTAAGAAATAGTTCGTACGCGAAATATTATTACACTAAGTGCGTACGAATGTGGTACATTGTCCCTCTGGAGTAATTTTCTATACTTTGTTAAGCTTGTTTGCACGACGTGGAGGAATATCCTGGAAGTAGAACTTTAGCAGAGCTTCAGGAAAGTTGGAAGTAACCATGAATGGACCATTAACTCCATATTTTCGATGAACGTGAAGTCTACAGCGATTGCTTATCAAAGTTGAATATTAGTTTTAAACGTTCCACAGTAAGGTTTTGTGAAATTTACTTTAACTTATTTGTAGTGCTACAAATATAATATTTATTTTAGCATTCCGTTTCCAAATAATTACATGAAAAAATACGTTATACTCTATACATTTTCATATTAAATGTTGTTTTAAATTCAGCGATAACACGAACTTATTTCGAATATAGAATATAAAAATTAAACTGTTTCACAAAAACGAAACTTACCAAACACAAGACTTAATAAAAAATTGACTGAAAATAAAAATAATGAAATTGCAGTGACTGAAATAAAATGAGAATGAAATAAACGCAGAAACACAAGAAATATTCAAATATTTGCGAAAACATGGTGTAATTGCTATGATTCATCGCCTCCTGTGGCTATATCAAAATTTCCTGTACTTTTTTTTTTGGTTAGATTACTTCAGTTTTACGATTTACCTTATGGGCACAGGAACTGTCAATATGTAAAATTTCCTGCAACTAATAGCATCAACACACTACTGATTACAAAAAAAAAAAAAAAGCAATGTACTCGTAGATCGTATAGGCATACTGTTTTATCGCAAGCGAATTCTGAAAGATGGCTGCCTTTTTAGTCAACAAGATAAAATTCGTTTCTGGTTTTCTGCGTGTGCGAAGTCTTGGAAGAGAGCCCTCATGTTTTCTGTGTAACATGGGAAAACAATTAGGTTAGGTGGTAAAGCACTGGTAGAATAGATCAGAGGAAAATTGATACGTTTTAAGTTATTATCCCCAGAAATGTTTTTTATTTGCTGCATGCACTTAGTTCTTGTTCCAGCTTCAACTTCTGAGGTCAAATTCCTTGTTGCTAAGCTTTGTGTCTGACGCCCGCAGCAGCTTTCAACGAATAAGGAATAAGTAAGCTTGTTTTGGGCACTGAAACATTATTAACTGCAATAGAAAGGAAGCTTTAAAATTTATCAGAGTACGTCTCTTAATAATTACAGTGGCGAAAGAAGGGGACTATAACCAGCTAACTAATAAGTGGAGACCTGAAGAATTCACGGGTTCAATGACTTGCAGAAATTAAAATTTAGTGCACATTGGTTGTCTGCTGTCACAGTGAAAGGCGACGATTGGGCCAGCGTTCTCCAGGAGGTGTCAAAAAACCGCGAGGACCAATGGCTAAAGTTATATATAAACAGGTGTTTTGAATTCTAGCTTGTCTCAAAAGGAATCCGCGAATTCTTCGAGTTTCTACTAATAAGCCAGTTCGTTCTTTTTTTATTATCAGTATGAGTAACGATTTATATTTCACATGTCGCGATTCTCCGACGCCGTAACGAGAACAAGGTATCATTAGATATAATTTATTCTTGCTATATTTATATTGTAAATCAAACACGTAAACAGGCGTATTACGTCCTTCATAACGGATACGCTAAGTAGACTTGACTTCGCTCATTTTCGTTCGCTTCAATGTAACGACGCAGTATGGTAGTGTATTTTCAGCATTGTTACAGGCTACTTTCAAAGTAATACTGTAAAAAAATTAAGGCTGCTGGCAATAATATGTGAATTATTAGGAATTTTTGTTCGTTTTATTTTTTATCCCGAACTAGATGTAGGCAGCCAGTTGTTTAAATTATTTGCCTTGATATTTTTAATTCTGCATTATTGTTAACTCATTCAGACCTAGTGTACACATATGTGTACATTACGTTAGTGTGGGTAATTTTTGATATGTACTGCACACTGTGAAGCTCAGTGGCCAATGATGTTACCTATGGGAAAATAATTCGCTAACCATTCTTACTGGTCTAAGTGATTATTGGTTCGTGTAACTCTAGTCGAATATATTGCCTACAGCTCATCGGCTGTGACAACGAAACACGTATGGTGTTGAATTAAGTACAGCACGCATCATAATTTTTTTTTGTTTGCAATACCTGAAACCCTAACTGAAGTAGGTCTGAAAGGGTTAAAGCTAAAATCCAATGCGTAAAGACGGTTGCTGATATGCCGGCCAGGTACAGCATTATAAATCTAACTTAGGTTCCGTTTAGTCTGGGGACAGTGATTCATTATGACTTCCATTATGACGACGCAGTAAATTATGCCTTTATAAGGGTTTGTACTGTCACAGAGCGGGAGCACCCGGAGGAATCTCGACCACTCAGTGACAGCGATGTTCCATACCCTTTCCTTTCATACCACTCATTTTATCACGAATGAGTCTTACCAAAGTGTTTCAATCAGGAAAGTTTCGATTTCAGAGTACAAATAAACAACGCAGTCGCAAAATATTGCGAAAAAGTTAACCATCCCCGGGGGGGATATTCGCACCCTCGGTCTTCTCTCGCCTGCCAAGCCGTTCACACGCATCAGCTGCGACGTCCTCGGAGGCAACGTCGAACTCGTCATCCACTATTGTCCACGCGCCACGTCTAGGCTGATGGACTTCACAACGCGGTATGGAGTCCGCCTGCCAAGCCGTGCACACGCATCAGCTGCGACGTCCTCGGAGGCAACGTCGAACTCGTCATCCACTATTGTCCACGCGCCACGTCTAGGCTGATGGACTTCACAACGCGGTATGGAGTCCGCCTGCCAAGCCGTGCACACGCATCAGCTGCGACGTCCTCGGAGGCAACGTCGAACTCGTCATCCACTATTGTCCACGCGCCATGTCTAGGCTGATGGACTCCACAACGCGGTATGGAGTCCGCCTGCCTAGACGTGGCGCGTGGACTGTAGGTAAGCCTCAGCTCCCTCGTCCATAATCCCATGTAAGACGTATAATTTGCAGCGTAGAATAAAATATGTTTCTCTTGGAGAAATCTTAATACAAGAAGGAATTAAAAGTTTTGACGTGAATGTGTCTTTAAATTTGCGACCATGTTGGGAGCCAATCCAGAAAATCCGATGATAACAAAATCGGGGTATACAGTTTGGCATTGCAGCTCCGAATCTATCGTCTACATTCAAGATTCAATTAAACTAGTCAATTTCCAAAGGATCAAAGAATATACTTTAAGAGAGGACTGCGAAGAATCGCGCGAGGGGATTGCCCCCGGGGGGGGGGGGGCAGTTTTGAGTTCGTTTCGCCGCTTCTAATAACTTCCGCGTAGTATAAATCTTTACTAGGAGAAGCTACGACGCTCGTTTAAGCTTTTAATCGACAATCTCTTCAAGATCAATCGATTGCGTGAATAGAAACATTTGTGTGGCGTGGTTATAATGAGATTGTATGCGTTTAATGTAAAAAATTAGGAAAACTTAATACAATGTCGGCCTATACTCTTCAAAAAGCCTACTAGAATTACAGAAATCGTATACGGTTGGAAAAAGCGTCTCAAAAGCAATCCAGTGATACCCATAAAACCACATATGATGGAGTAAAGCGGTGCCCGGAACGTAAAATAAACATCACTGCGTCCGAGCGCATAAACGCACACTTATTCCTACAAAACAAACGGCCGTGTTCTTACCACAGCCACGCCCCATTTTTCTTCGTTGTCATAGACCGCTAATATTTACTGTTTCTTTACTTAGGGTTTTTCACTATGAGAATAATCAGGTCATGGGTCTGCGGGCATTCTGTGGGTTCACTTTTCGCCTTCAAGCACATACAAAAGTCGACAGACTCAATGAAACATTGCGCATTTGTGGGATAAATGCAGGCGAAATTGTGCATACATTCTTAGTAAAGTAAAAGGTAAAACCAGATATAAAATTCTTGGGAAACGCCGTGGGAATTGATCGTAACCCAGATATTGACGAAAAACCTAGTACGGGAAGCCGGAGTTGAGTAAATATAAAAAACGTATACAAATAACGACGAATTAACGAATAAAAAATATTGAAAAGAAAATTATGTAGTGCCTATGCGGTTTTTCGAATTGTTTACGGAAACAAAGTCGCAAACATTTCGTGATAAAAATTTTGGGGGTTTAACGAAATATAAACCAGTACCAGATTTCAACTATTTATCTTAAATTGTATGCAAATAGATTAAATAGTTTTTTTTCCTGTACAATGAGACAGGCAGTTTTAGTATTAGGATTGTAATCCACATATCTTACAGGGTCTTTACTTCTGCACTTTCACATATAATGATAAATATTCAATACAACAGTACGAAAATGTATAGGTATTACTTTCGCTTGTAATTTATGATTACCAAAGCCTGGTTATTAGAACCATATTAATAAATGAGGTGGCACTTGCAGTGCTAAAATTGTGTAGCAACCGGTTTTGGTTTTTAGCCCACTGTGTGGTCCTTACGTCACTAATATCAATGTGCATTCGCAATTTTTCTGACGTGTCAGTATGGCGTCGTGCGCTGAATTCAAATTCTTTAGATCTCCATAGTGGAGGGTCTATGCGCATATGTACCAGATAGTTGGTTTCATGAAAGTTTATCATTCTGTTTCAACTTAAATTATACCCGAAGTTATTTCCTTTCAGTGTCACGTGTTATTTTGACTGTGGCAATTATTTCGGTTCTTTTCTTGGCACCTGAGAGTTATCCACAGTTCAAAAAACCATCTTGCGTAATCGACTTCGATATCTATTGACGAATTATTGTTGAACTACATTGCGTTATGTAGCAAAACGAACATTCATTCAAAGCTCCTTGGAATGAAAAGTAAAATTATTTGTTCACCTGAACTCAGCGTTGTTTACCTGAGTAAGAATTTGCAGGGGTTTAATCAGTAATCTTTAATTGCTCTAAAATACACCTACGAGTATTGTGTTTTTCTGGCACTTGTGACAACACACGCCTACATATATAGAGGTGTATATATATTATATACAGTATATATATGTATATGTGTGTGTGTGAACTAGACACATACACAAATACGCGGGGGTCGTTAACGCAGTTTCTCCTAATGCAGGATATTGTTTATTCGGAAGCATGTGAAACTGAGGCGTGAAAATTCGTACATCGTTTGTAACGTCGAAAAAATAAAAATGAAATCTAATGCTTTTATTCCAAATATTTTTTTAACTACTTGTGTAAATTTTTAATAATCACAAAACGCGCGTTGTAAAAATGTTTGTTAAAGGCCGTTCCCGACAAAGTGAGCACTTTTGAAGTGAACCTTAGAAAAATTCGCTGACCCTGCCTGCATGTATTTTAACGAGCGTACTGAGTGACATGCGTCCAGTAAAGTTGATAACACGGGAAGGTAAGTAGTTCCATATCTTATCGTCGAATAAAAAGTTGTAGGTAACCATTTGTGATAACCTTAATTATTTCTTTCTATTTCTGTGGTTTTTTTAATCCACTTATCAGTAAATACAAGCAGATTTGTAGAATATTTACTTTTACAATTTCACAGTTTCACTTTACCGACACGTGAATAAAGTGATGAGGCAATGGCTGCATTAAGTTTACATAAGGCGGATGAATACACGACGTGCATACAAATAGATCTTAAGCAGTTGTTTCGAAAGTGCTTATTTCACCGTGAATATCCAATAGTAAGTTTATCAACGTTTAAATAAAACTATCATGTTTTATGGCATGGAATTATTTATAGTATATCTATCGTGTTGCAGTACCGATTAAAAGGTGTAATACGCTTTATTTTCAGTATTCGCGCACGTGACTGAAGCGCTTGCTGGAACACCCTGCCCCATGTGAATTCAAACGAGGATCTCATATCCACGCGAGCTTCGTTAATCCAAAAATGTCCTATGGTAATGGCATAAAGCTTGGAATGCGGTACATTTACGCTGCCGTCGGATGTGACCTGATTTTAAGTTAACGTCGTTACGTGCATTGCATTTGCGCCCCCCCCCCCCCCCCCCCCTCGCCACTACCCCTCCCGCCCGGTGAGTTAGCAATTTGCATGCGAGTCCGCGCCAGCTCGCCTCTGTTATTGATGGTGATGGAAAGTGTTTTCGACGGTCGGCGCATGCGCAGACTGCGAGGTTCTTCCTCCGTTATGCAGGAGTCACGCGGCCCGGACAAACGCGACACGACACGACACAAGCCGCAACCACGGCACAACATATGCAGTTTGATTCGCAATTAGACCGACAAAATTCGGGAGGTGACATCTCATGAAAAAGGAAATAGAAAACACGTGTGACACTTTATACTTATACTGAATATTTGGGGAGGTGTGAGCCCTTAAAAAACGAGGTTTCAAACCGTATTCGTGCAAAATATCGGTAACGAAGTAAAACGCAATGACAACTCTAGGAACATTATTGTATGTTATCGGGACCTTCAACGTAAGAGCCGATATTTTGCACAAATACTGCTTAAAATCTCGTTTTTTTTTTTTTTTTTTTTTTAGAGCTCGTGTCTCCCTTAATTATCGGTTTAGGTATAAAGTGTCACATATGTTTTCCTTTTATTTTTTCATGAAGAATCACCTTCCGAAGTTTGTTGGTCTAATTGAGAATCATCCTGTATGTTTTCAATGCGTCTGCTTAAGTTTACAGCCCGATAGTTTACTGGCGCGGAACGACGAGTAGAATTTTTTTGGCACCATTTAGAAGGCGCTGATTAACTACGCTAGTTTCATAAGCGGTGGGCAGACGGCGGAAATTGGAATACATGATGGCGACAAAGTGTTACCGCTAATGCGTACGAAGGTAAAATTATTTTAAAGAGTTGAATACAGCAATATTCAAATTTTTTGAAAGGAAAGCTCGCGGTACAATTTCATTTTTCAAAAGTTGTACACTCTGTGTGTCGGGCCGCACGACACGACGAAATTAGAAATCGTTCCTAATCCGAAATACTGGTAGGACGACAGGATTTGTCAGGCTCACGTCAGATCTATCTTGTATTTCATTGGCTGTTCAGTTTTAAGTGTCGTGTCGAGGTTGTCGTATCGTGTTTTTCGGGGCTATGAGACCCCGGCATTACAGACTGTGAAGATGCAGTTGGCGGGCTAACCCTCTACTCTTGCATAGTAAAAACGTATTTTCCGCTTGATTTTTTTTTTTTTGCGGAAACTAGTCGCGGAAAATCAATTATGGCAGCACTGCAACCAAAAAATCTAGTTGTTTGGCGTCGAATATTATATTTTTTGTGTATGATCACTTAGAGGAGGTTCTTTTCGTCTCATGAACACGCTGATACACAACTGGAGATATGAAGTCAAAATATCGCCGAGAATTTTGAATCACGGGTAACACAATCATTTAGAATCACGTCAGAATGGGTAGTGTCTTGCTGTCGCTATTCGCAGGCATTCTTTGGATTGGCAGACGGCATAGAAGAAACGGCATTAAAGGAAATCTTACCATGACCTCATAATTTTCTGTCTGTAGTCTAATGAAGAGTGAGTGAGTGAAGGGATTTGGGTGGCTCTTAACACTGAAGTCTCTAGAGCCGATGAGGTGAAGCGAGGGCAGTGAGTATGGAGCAGTGCTGGAATGCGAGAGCGAGAGGAAGCTGAACATCGCCGAGAAAACCCGCGGACCAGTGGCATCGTCCGGCACGATTCCCGTATGTGAAAATCTGGGGGCCGGCAATCGAACACGGTTCGCTTAGTTGGGAGGCGAGTAGTCTAACCACTTTACCACCGCGTCCCCTTCTGAAGTTTAATGGATTTCAATATTATCGCCAATATCTGTTGTTTTGTTATAGAGTTGTTTCTATTGCGAGTGTACAAATATGAGAGCTTTGGAAATATTGTAAATTCACCATTATTTTTATTATTACAAAAATCTTTCCAGTTCAATTTTTTTTTGTTACAGTTAAGCATATCCACCTGACATCAGTAGACGAGATTTGTTGTATACTCTGAATCCCAAGCAGTTAAAATTAAGCCGAACCAACCTGGTAGATGAAAAGGGAGCTTTTAAATAATGTGAAAGACTTCGGATTACTTCATGTAGCCAGTTTCTAAGGTTTGCCTATAGTTTGTGCTGGTTTGCTGCGTATGAGACTGCTTAGAATCGTTCGCTGTTTGTTGGTGTACCTATTTCACCTGGAACCAAGGCGAACCGGGTTCAATCCCCGGCTGGGTCACCCCGGATTTTCGCAAGTGGGAACGATCGTGCCGGACGATGCCGCTGGTCGGCGGGTTTTCTCGGGGATCTCCCGTATCCCCCGCCCTTTCATTCCGGCGCTGCTCCATTCTCGCCTCATTTCACTCTCATCGGCTCTCAAGACCTCGATGTTAGGAGTCGGCCGCATCTCTTCACTCTTCACGTGCGAAGTTACACGCCAACAAAACAAAAGTAAGTCCCATGGCAGTAAATTTCACTTGGTTGCCGCCTATGTGGAGAGTAATTACCCGGATTTCAGTAGCACGCGCCACTGTTGAAAGGTACGTCTGGGGCTAAACTGAAGTTGCCGCCTATGTGGAGAGTAATTACCCGGATTTCAGTAGCACGCGCCACTGTTGAAAGGTACGTCTGGGGCTAAACTGAAGTTGCCGCCTATGTGGAGAGTAATTACCGGATTTCAGTAGCACGCGCCACTGTTGAAAGGTACGTCTGGGGTTAAACTGAAGTTGCCGCCTATGTGGAGAGTAATTACCGGATTTCAGTAGCACGCGCCACTGTTGAAAGGTACGTCTGGGGTTAAACTGAAGTTTTGTATGCGGAACGTAACCGGTGGGCACAGTTTTGTTTTCCTCCCACAGAGAAAAATAAACAGAAACCGCTTCTCTGCACGCAACCCTGCCTCCAGGAGAAGTAATCACACTCATTCCTGTGAAGATCTTGAATTGATCCGAGCTCCATTCGTAAGTGCAAACCCAGTGTGTGGTAGAGTTAACGTCACCACGGAAGCGAGTTTTGCTTTTATCACAGCCGAACAGGCGTTGGACATAACAGAGAGGTGGAGCCATTACTAAAAGATGTACACAATGAAGTGAGCACTTTCGAGACCCTGGTTAGTTTTTCCTTCCACCAATTTTTTTAATCTTTTAACCACCTTTCAAAATAAATATTGCCATGTAAGTAACAAACACAGTGTGTATGTTCCACCGCACTCGGGAGTTAACTTCTAAGGCAACAATGAAATATATTTATTGACTGTTATTCCAAACGAGGGGGCTTTCAAAAGTGCTCACTTTACCGTGAACAGCCTATACTTCCAAAGACAATACGTGTCAAAACAATTTGCTTGTAATGTTTGATTGTAGTAACCCAGTTAAAAGAAAATTCATGTCCGTAGTTATGTAGAATAGTTTCCATTGCCTTTATTGAACACAAACACGAGAAAGACAGTATTTAAAAGAATTTAACTTCATAATCACCACTGCAAATAGTCAAAATTATATTAAAACAAAATCCTCTATTTTGTGATATATCGAGAAAAAAATTATCACGTCACTCCTCGAAGACAAGAAATGCTATAAAGAATATACTTAGGGAAAAAAAGTCAGTTTATGGGATTTTGCCATTATTAATGTTATTTCCCTTTATGCGTCAATGTGTGGTGATTTCAGTTTTATGTATCTTTTTGTAATTTTTATCTTAGAATACATATATATATATATATATATATATATATATATATATATATATATATATATATATATAGTTTCTTAGTAGCTAACCCTTGTTACAGAAACTGTTTTATTAAGCTCATGCTGCTGTGTTGAATGATGTTAAAGTCTGTTCACGATAAAGTCAGCACTTTTGAAATCAATCTTAGAAAAAAGTCACTGCCCCTACCTGGATATATTTTGACGGGCGCACTGAGTGATATGAGTTCAGTAATGTTGGTCACGATGGAGGGGAAAGTATTTCTATACATAAACGTCGAACAAAGAGTGTTAGGTGACCATTTGTGATAACTTAAAATTATTTCTCTCGCTTTCCGTATTTTGTAATGCATCGAAGTGTAAAAATGAGCGGATTTATACAAGATTTACTTTTCTAATAATTTCACTATTTCACTTGACCGACGCATGGATAAAGTGATGATTTTCATGGCAATGTTAATTTTACATACTATTGAAGAATACACAACGTGTATACGAGCAGAACCATGGCTTTCAAAAGGGCTCGATTTATCTTGAACAGCATACAGTTAAAAAGGCACATTTGGCAAAAAAAAAAAAAAAAAAAAAAAAAAGTTACACACATACTATGGAGGCAAATTTACATCTTGGCTCACAGAGTAGACTATTGGGTTAATTCAAACACTCGCTGGGTGTGGCAATTGCAAAATATTCAGATTAGTGGTTTGTAATAACTGTAACGGAGAAAAATAAGCGTCACGTGTCGGGGTAATTACAGCACCTAAATAAGCTGGCAGCGAAAACCTCGTTTGCAGTGTCGAACAAATGGGATGTAAATCGCGCACATCACATTAAAGGCTGTTCACGATAAAGTGAGCATTTTTGAAATTAAACTTAGAAAAAAGTCACTTCTCCTGCCTGCATATATTTTAATGGGCACTTCGAGTGAAATTCGGCTAGCAAAGTTGGTGACGATGGATGGAAAGTAGTTCCATATCTTAACCTCGAACAGAACGTTTTAGGAAACAATTTGTGATAACTTAAAATTATTTCTTTCGATTTCTGTTTTCTTTGAATGCATCTAACTGTAAAAATGAGCAGATTTGTAAAATATTTCCTTTCCTAATAATTTCACAGTTTCACGTGACCGAGGCCCACGACAATGTTAGTTTTACATAAGGCGGAGGAATACACAACGTGCATACAATCGATCTTACGCAGGGCTTTCAAAAGTGCTCATTTTACCGTGAACAGCGTACAGATACGGATACGAGAGTGGTTGTAGGTGTAATGTCTCTTCGACAGAGACGAACAAGCTGTTCAGTCAAGAATAACTGCAGGAAGAACTGGCCATTGCTCGTACAAAGGAACTATCGCATCGTTCAACCGAAATCAGTATGGCCAAACTGAGACTCGAACCCGCACCCTCTCGAATACGGAACCAGAGTAATACTACATCGCCCCCGCCCCCCCTCATCCTCCATCCCTAGGGGAAAAACAAATGGCCTGGTGACAGCACGCTTAGTTCTTGTTAGCTGTCCACTCAGCAACGGTGTCACTAAATGTATGGATTTTGGCAGATATCTCTACTAGACCTTCCTCTTCAACATACGGAAAGTCGTCACCTATCCGGCTGGAGCTAAGGCCGCTATATTGGAAAAATTGTATCCAAAAACAGTTCCCCCCCCCCCCCCCGCAAAATATGTTTAGACAAAAAATTATCTCCATAATATTGCGTAAAAAAGGGTCATGGCTATTTTTGCCGTGCGGCACATAGTTTATCAGATACGAGCTCTGGACGGATGCCCGTTTTCCCCACTCTTCTTCTATAATATACTTTTGTGCGTTAATAAGGATGGAAAACATCGCCTTTGTGAAAATTCTTGGACCTCAGCACTGCAGACATCTCAAAAAAAAAAAAAAAAAAAAAAAAAAAAAAAAAAAAAAAATATATATATATATATATATCTTCTATTCGCAGTATTTTCACAATTTTCCAATCAAACTTTTGAGGAATCACTCTGCGTATGACGTGTTTGGTTGTTTACTTAATACGCCATATATCACAAGCGTTTTGGACTTCTGTTGACATAAAAATGCAATATTATTATTAATAAAATTGAACTTTTTATTATATTTTATATACAAATTATAGGATATCAGTTACAACTAGAATGAGTAAAAACAGAGAGGAGATAGGTGTGTTGGTAATGACTAGCAAAAAATTGTTCCAATACAAAATGTTTTAAACCAAGCATGCACAGTTGCGGTCCGCTGTCCCTTTGGTGCATGTGGTTTTCTAGACGTGGTTAAGCTTTTATTTCATGAGGCGGAGGAATACCTTGGAAGTAGAACTTCAGCAGGCCTTCAGATGAATGGACTATAGCGTACATGCCAACGTCATATGTCGTATCTACTTGACTCTAATTGGAAAGTCCCCACCTCATTCATGTTGCCGGAGGCTGTTTCTAGGAGGCGGCTTACGACGGCCGGACATACCCATCTCCGTGATAATCTCGTTGCGATGGCCCGACGACAAAAGACGCCGCGCCCAGTGTTATGTTGGCCAATATCGGTCGCGTTCTTTAACATATTCGGTCAGATTACTGTCCGGTGGAGGGGGTTTCTGCAACTGCCATCGCATGGTGATTACTGCAGTCACGCTCGTGGCCATGTTTAATGTTTGAAGGCGTAACCAGGCAGGCCGTCCACATAAGGCCTGATCATTTCTTAACACGACGTTATTTGTCGTCGACGATTTTAGTTTGAAGATGAGATAGACCAATTTCCGTCTTCTGCGCTTGTACACAGCAATGACCTACCCCACACTAATGAAAATGCCTGAGTCACGTTAGCAGTAGTGATGATGGAGATTGTTTAAGTCTTAATTTTCAAGATGCGAGCACTTTTATGTGATTAAGAATAATTTTATAGGCTGTTCACGGTAAAGTGAGCAGTTTTTAAGGCCCTCCCAACAGGCATTAACCACTAATAAATATGTCTTATTACAGCCTCTGGCATTAAATTTTGAGGATGGTGAAATGTATGCACGGGTTTATTGGTCACATTGCAGTGTTTATATTAAAAAGGACCAGGAAGATAGAAATTGGATGAAAGGAAAAATTTAGAAGGGCCTTAAAAAGTGCTCACTTTACCGTGAACAGCGTATACCAAGTTGAATTTAATCACAGTGCATTAAAATTTGTTCCGAGAAAGTACACAAACATCTGTAAACTGTTTTGTAATCTCTCAGCCTATCCACCTCATTTATGACTGTCGTATTGGCAGGAAAACAGGCTGGTTTCACGCGGCTGGTGTTATCACTGTATGTCACATCCACCCTGCGACGTCGACAGTACATGCGATGGCCTCCAGGGCTTGCAGTCTTGAGAGCAGATGGGGAGTGCAACGAGGTGAGCATGGAGCGGCGCGGGGGTGATGGAGAGCGGGGGGAGGAACGGGAGATCCCCGAGAAAAACCCGCCGACCAGCGGCATAGTTCTGCACGGTTTGCACGAGCGAAAAATCCCGGGAGCGACCCCGTCTGGGATCGAACCCGTCTCGCCTAGGTGGGAGGTGGGCCGTCTACCCACTTCACCACCGCGGCCCCTGCGCGAGCAGCGAGCCGCGCTCCATGGTGCAGAAGTGTTGGTCGCTCACAGACATGCCGAAGGGGGGAGGGGTAGGATGGCGGCCTTGCGTTATCGGGTCCACGCAGCGCGAACATCCCATTAATGGGCGGGATTAGGGCCCTGCGCTCTGGCTCGGCTTGGCTCCTGCGCCATCTCCCATGAATATTCACCGTCTAGACCCCCCCCCCCCCCCCTCTTCGGCCCTCCTCCCTTTAGACCACACCGTACTCTCTTCCTTTTTCCTGCTGCGGAATACCTCGACCTTTTTTTTATCCATCTAGGCGACCATAAAAAAAGAAGAGAGGAGAATTTAAAAAATAAAGGGGGAAATTCGGTCGTTGACCGTAAGTAATTCTTACAACCCGCAATTACCACCCTTGCAGCTCTCTGGAGCAGGTAATGCGATTTCCTTGATTAGGGAGACTTATGGTCGTTTGATTGCACTCGCGTCGTTTGTAAAAATTAACGTTAGCGTACGTGGTTGGCTTTATCAGCTGAAGCTCAAGATTCCGTTTTGACTAACACTGCTTGAATAAGTTGTAGTAATGGACATTAATTATTTTTCGAAGTTAGATTTAACGTTTAGGTAAACCGCAGCGTGACTGCCAAGTTGAAAACCACGCTGCCATATTTCAGATAACGTTCTTTCAAGACATGTCGTTGGGCGTCGGCTAGTGGTTAAAACCTCCAATTATTTAAGGTGTAGCTATCACCACACAGTCTACTGGTTGTAACATTAATTGTGTAGGTGGCGTGCAATACATTCAGTGGCTATTTCAAAAGCCAAATTCGTCGCCTTCCTACTCTCACGTTCATGTGAATCCTTTTTCTCCCCCCCCCCCCTTTTTTTTCACCCTGTAAAATTTGTGGTTCGAGGCGTGATAACAGAGTTTGAATGTGCCTGCCGTTTCTGGAGTTTTCAGGAATTATTTTAAAACTGAGGGTGGTCAGTCACTGGAAATATCACAGTGCTTTTAGATTTGTGAAATTTTGCAGAAAACCTAAAGAAGAGACAGAGTAATTTCAAAGCTAAACATGCTCGAAACTACATAGTTGTAATGAAGGATATTCAAAGCTAAACATGCTCGAAACTACATAGTTGTAATGAAGGATATTCGTAGAACCAAAAAGCTCGCTTTCGTAAACACAAAGAAAACATAGATGCTAGCAATATTAATTTAGCTACACTTTATAAAATGGGGAACGTATCTTGTCAAGCATAGATGGTAATAGTGCGGATTTGATTAAGTTACGTAGTCTTAGCCCTGGATGGTCAGAGATAATACAGGGGCGGGCACTTCCTTCATTGAATGACTAACATCGAAACTACTAGGAAAGAAAAATAAGATATTTAAGTTTCATTTCTTTGCCATTGTGAAACCGTAACAATAAATTATTGTAGAACAGTTGACCATTTCATTTGCATAATAATATATATTTGTCAATATGTCTCATTAAATAATGTGCTATTTTATGAAGTTGATAATCATAAAACCTAATGAACCTTTATGCATTATTATGGGTAAATTTTCTGTGTTACCAAAATAAGGGAATTAATTTTTGTAATTTGGTTGCAAAATGCGAAACGAAGTATGCTCCGAAGTCCACGAAGAAAAATACTTCAATAGAATACGTAAACTAGTAGCTTGTTTCGATTTCACTGGATAGGATTAAACAGTCACATCACAAACATGACGAATCCTGTGCATACTGCTCTTTGAATTGTTTAAACACACCAGACTGTTATCGATTATATGTACACACATACATATGTATGAACTTAGGTAAGTCGGAGCGCAAGGCTTCGTTTCAAACAGTGACTGAAGACTCTGTCGGCATCGGGAAGTGCTTCAAGTGATTGTACCATACGCCGGCAGGCGATGGTCCTTCAACCCCGCGGACTGTCTACCGGCACTTGAAGCCTTACGGTTTGACTTAGGGCAAGGTTGCTATCGATTGACCAGTTTCATAAAAAAAAACTACCATAACTATGAAACATTTAACATTAATACTTTAGGGAAAATGTGGTGAACAGCTGTATCAATGTAGAAACAAAAACTACTATTTACATTATAACAATTACCAAAAAGGATTAATAAAAATTCAACGAAATTTTTACTGACATGGTCCAACCATGGACACCCATCGCCATGAATGGATTACTAAGTTGCTACGAATGGACCTCTACAATATGTTTAAAAAAATACAATTGTTATTTAAACATTTGTCAAACTAACACAAACTATATTATACTATTACATTTTCTGGGTATAAATGGCACGATGAAGCATCAATGTGAAGACAAAAAAAATCTTGCCAAATTGTCTTTAGTTTTAAGGCGTTGTCTTGTCCATAGACAACAACAATGAAATGATAGCTTACTTCAAACATTAATAATCTCAAAATTAGGCCTAATGAAGTCAGTTTTCACAGAAAACCTATTTTGCCCCTCGACTTACACCTGCGCAGTTTGAATGAACCCAAATTTTGCATGCCGTGCACTGGATCATTATTTGAACAGAGACTTCCTGGTAAAACTCACAGTACCAGTCCTTTTCAACATTTGGAGGGGTTCTCGAATCAGCAAAGTTTTTAATCTATTTGTTGGCTTCAGACCAGTAGCTTCTGGTATGCCTACTGGTTGATTACTCTTTCTTTTTCGGTTAGCCTTGGACCCACACCCAGCTTAGATGTGGACTTTATTCAGCTTCTTCCAAGCTCTTTTTTAAAGTGGGAATCTGTGAGTATTTGAACTCTTTGACTTCCTTTTATTCCTCGATGAACTACAGCAATGGCTGCTCTTGGAAGTGGGGAAATGGACTGTACTGAAACTGGAAGCAAATTCCTATTTTCTTCAGCGCTGGTACTAGGAATACTATTTCCTGTTCCAGAGTTGGCCGTTTCGTTTTTCATGAGATTTGCTGTGGCTGGTAAATTCTTCGCGCATGATGGTCCATGCTGAGCTGCATTGGAAGCTAAAAAAATGATGATCTTTAAACACATCAGGATCGACTGGCCACACACCTGAATGTGTAAATCCACTTATCGCTGTCCCAACAGTAGCTGCTCGTCCATATGCTCTTCCAAAAATCTCTGCGGTTTGGAACTGAGTAACACATCGACCTGAATGACATCTTAACCATTTTTAGATTCCGTCAATATAATATGAACTGAGAGTTTTAAAGAAAGATACATCTAGATGCTGTATTCTGTGGGTGGTGTGTCCTGAAAGTGCGAGCGTAACTATTCCGTTTTCTCGCGCCAGATGTAAGGCTTCAAGATTCTTTGGGTGGGTGGAATGTCCATCCAGCAAAATGAGCACTTTATTTGCCTGAGTCGGCCGAACAATTGAAATGAAATAGTGCAGCCACTGTACGAATATATCTTTAGTAATGTACCCGCTGTCGGGATTAAATGCAAAAATACTGCCCGTTGGCAGTTCGTCTTTACAGCGAGCACGTTTAAAAATTAGCATAGGTGGAACGAACTGCCCAGCAGCACTGGCACAACAAAGTGCAGTAGTTGTGAAGCCTCTTTCTCCACTAGAAATCGAACCAACCTGATGTTTGCCCTTGTGTGCAATTACTTTCCGTGTTTTCTTTTTGCTCTGCTGTTATTCCACTCTCGTCCATGTTGAAGATACTAATACCATCTAAATGATGTTCAACTACTTTAATCAAATCCTCAAAAAATTCCTTTACTCGCTCTCTGTTGAAACCAGGTGCCCTAGACATTGCTGTAGCCTCTGGCTGCCTAAGAGAAAGCTCTTTGTGTCTGCTCATGAACTTGTAATACCCCATTTTACCAGCAATTTTTTTATTTCTGTTGAATCTGTGTGGTATACCATTTCTCTCCGCGACAGTATAAACTAACATTCTGAGATCGGTGGCAGTAACATCAAACAAACACTCCTCTAATTGTAAAACATGCTGCACAATTTCATATTCAATGTGCGGTGGCATGTCACGTACGCTACCAATTACTCTCTTATCTTCAATAGCATAAAATTTCTTACCATCTTTGTGACGGTTCAATGTGGCTTTGGGAACTCGATATTGCCTACCTGCCTCGTTCAAACCCATATTACCATTTATTACTGCAGATAAGGCTAAGCTCATTGTTTCTTCTGACCACGTGCCGTACTTTACGCCTTTAGGCATCCTGAAACAGTAGCCCAAATTGGTTAAATGTTTATCTAAAAAATGCGTTAGCACTATACAAATTAGTATACAGCATAGGCCCACATGCCGTACACTGCATGCAGACCAAAAAAATATAGCCTAAGAATGGAAGAAAGTTTATTGTTAATATGTTTTGTTAATATTTTTATCGCAGCGAAGGTTGTACACCCCTTGTATTAAAAAAATTACGACCGCCCTAGTTTTGCTTATGTAGGCCTGAGGTCATACAGTATTAAAAATTAGATTGGTCCTCATTTTCTATAAGCAGCAGACATGAAGAATGTACGAGACAGCACAGCTATATTATCCAAGCATTGAATCAGCTAAAATTACAGATAGCGGCTTTCTTCCATTCCCAACTTCCTGCAGCAGTAAAATATTACAACAGTGATATCTAGGAAATGCTTGCCGTGATTGGACCGATCCATTGATGGGAGTCAGTTCTGGTCCAATGATGTCAACATGTTTGGTTTGCATTTAACCTCTTCACAATGCGCACATATTAATCGCAAGGGCTAAATGCAATATTCAAGAAATAGCCTATGGAACACCCTTTCATTTAGTAACAACAACTATTTAGGTGTTATAACATTAGTACTAATTATTCAGTAAAGTATTTTCTCTAAAAATTACATTAACACTATGAAAATCTCACCTGGACGTGCTGCTCCGTCATCCGTTGCACGAACATTTTGAAACTAAAATGGAGTAATCTCGGGAAGTAGAGGCACGCTTTACCACCGCTAAAGTACACTAGCAGTGTCAGTACAAAATCACATACATATGCATGTCTATACACGCCATTGATAATCGTCCAATGTCTTTAACAAATGCAAACAGCAATATTTACATGATTTCTAATGTTTGTAATGTAATTGTGTATTCCTACCCAGTCGCGTTTTTTGCCCTGAACTTTAAGATCTAGTAGATAATTTAAAATAAAACAAATAATAGCTATTATTCAGCAGCTTAAATGACCAGTTACCACACTATCATTTTATTTACGGTTTCCACGATGCCAAGGAAATGTGAGTTTCTAAGAGAGCTACACTATTGTGTGTGAAAAATGTAACACTCGGAAAGAATGGCATGAATGAATCCAAACTTAAAGGATGTGCAGAGCAGTGTACCAGCAATAACAGATTGCTATTCCAGAGTGATGGCGTACACGCAGGCCCAGCAGCGCCCTCTCGTGTAACCGAGAAAGTCTGTGTTCCACCAAGCTCAGTAATTGAAAATCCAGCAAAAGAAGTGAAAGCAAGTGCAAGTGTGCCTCGTCGACGTCAAAGGGCGCCATATCAGTACGTGAGTGAGTTCGAACGTGACAGAATGATCGGGCTTCGAGGAAGGGGTTTGTCATACCGTGACATTTCGGCTCGTACAGGGAATGCTACTACGACAGTGACGCATGTGTGGCATCAGTGGATAGACGAGACCACAATGTGACCACAGCACGGGATGACCGCCATATTTTCCGCATGGCCATAACGTATAGCCTCGTCAACAGTAGTGTTGGCTCCATACTGGAGGACTGCAACGGGTGTGGACCTGTGTGCGTCGATGTTTCGACGCCGTCTGCTAAGGACTGGACTGGTGGCACGCATGCCATTGCGTCGATATCCATTTTCCAGAAACCACAAACGCCTCAGACTGCGATGGGTACATGAACGCCGTCGCTGGTATGCGGAGTGGCAAAATGTAGTGTTTACGGACGAGTCCCGCTTAAACCTGTCCTACAGTGATGACCGCATACGTGTCAGACGCTACCGTGGAGACCGCAATCTGGCAGTCTGCATTGTGGAGCGGCATAGCGGACAATCGCCAGGTGTGATGGTATGGGGCGCTATTGGATGCAACATGCGATCTCGACGTCAATGTATTGAGGGCAATCTGAACTGCAACCACCACATTAGGGATATTTTATAGCTCGAGGTCATGCCCCTCTTTCAGGCGACTCTGCATGCCATATTTCAGCAGGTTAATGGCCGGCCAAATGTGGCGAGGAATGTGCAAGCCTTCTTCAGTGAACGACGGGTACCCACTGCTTTCCTGGCCTGCACGTTCGCATGACATGTCGCCTATCGAACACGTCTGGGATAAGGTTGGTCGGCTACTTGTTCGTCACGGACCTCCAGCAACCACTGTTAATGCTTTGTGGACTCGCATACAAACCGCGTGGAGGGAAATTCCCCAGTAACATATCCAGGTCCTCACTGATTTCATGTCATGACGTTTAGGGGCTCTGGTTGCAGCACGTGGGGGCTTCACACCATACTGAATTCTCAAGGACAGAGATCATGTACAGTTCTGTAATCCTAATCAATTGTGTATTGTCATGTACCTAATCTGTGGTATAAAGTTCATTACAATCACATGTGTCCTTGGTGTAACACTTTTCACAAACATTAGTGTATGTAGCTTAATATTTTATTCTTATGTAGTCTTTATATTCAATGAATTAAATGTCTGTCCTTGTACTATCTCTCGACATCCAAGGCGCAGGTTGACAAACCTAGGAATAAAATTGGCGCAATAATTATCATATGTGCTTGAGATATGTTGTGACGGTACTATGGATTAATGTGTATTTAGCTTTCGTACCTTTTTTTTTTTAGAATAAAATGCGTGGTGAAATCCCCAATAATTTACAATATGATTTATTTACTTGCAGCTGAATTTAAGGTCTATTTTCCACACCTTGTATATATTTAAATATTTTGTTACAGTTTATGAAGTTAACTGAACATTTTGCAGTGTAGAGCGCTGATTAAAAGTCAGAACTAATTGCTTAACAAAACACCACAAAGATTTTAATTATGTCGAAGTATAAATAGAAGCTGTTCTTGCCAAAATTTGCCGGCAAACATCTACCGCAAGTAGGTGGAAAATCTTACAGGAGTTCCGGTGGTTAAAAAATTTGTGGTGCATGAGCCGTTCACTAAACTGCAGCGATCGTCTTCGTTTTGTACAACTATCAATTTACATTACAGTGGTGCATATCAGCCGAGAGCTGGCCATAATCTCATTATTTCAGAATATATTTGTGTATATACGTGAATGGGACACCAATTTTATAATAAACTGCTATTTTAGGTATTTATTTAAAAATGTATCTATACTATTGCTGAAATTATATATATGTAAAAAGCCTGAAAAGCTCACGAGCTTTACTCCATTGGTTCGTCACTTGTTGCTGTTATGTAACACTAACTTGAATGTATTATTTATACATTCTGTACATTTACAGAAGCATTTACAATCTCGATGCAATGCTAGTAAATACTGTTTTGATTTTACATAGTTTCTGTATGATAATGCATGGAGTTGCTGTTTCACGTGAAACTTTTTCCCCAGAAGACCCTTTCATTCACAGAGAGTTCCCAGCAAAACGCTCTTCGGTTATCGTCACCGTATCTAGAAACTAGTACCTGCAAGTTGATGAGACAAAAGTTCTGTTGCTAATGCGCCGAGATTTAGCAATTATTTTTACCGGGGCTTTAAATTCTGTGATTGGTGAAAGCAGTTACATACCTAAAATTCTTTCGACTACCTTTGATAATCTAGTATAGGCGTATGTGCGTAATTATAAAGGCGTGTTCATGCGTGATCATGCGCGTTATATATAATTATAAAATTAAATTAGTTTATACGTTTTTTAAGGTAGTGGGATGTGTATACTAGCCGTGAAGCATGTGGGGTTCCACTGGTGGACAACGCTTGAGCACTAACCCACGAAATACAGTAGTGAATAACTGTACACTTAATCATTTATTCGTCGGAACACCAGGTTTATGAGTAAATTATTTACAATTTTATCTGTGGACCCAAGTTAGGATTTTGTTACGTTGCACAGCTACACTCAAAGAAAGACTATTATCAAGGCTTCGAATCTTATGGTACCGATTATGCTTTTATTGCATCTTTGTAAGTGTCGACTTGTAATCGATTCGGCGTCCAAACATCATGTGCGATTACGGCCACCTGGGGTGCCTTCGGTTTCCATATTCATCTCTTAGGAATTTGTGGACCTCCTAATTGGCCGGTGAAATTCTATATTAAATGTTACTCTCGGAGTTTTAATTTGTAAATATTCGATATACTTAGGGCGGCAACTTATTGTATTCAAGTTAATATAAAGTTGGGAGGAAATGTGAGTCACAACATGGAAGTTTTATCAAGTAGTATTTTTCTAAGAAAATATTTTCTCCAAATTATACGAGATATTTCAATTCTGATAAAATTAACTTGGTTGTGGTTTAGTGGAAATTTATTCAGATGTAATCAAGGCATTTCAGGAGTATTTTCTCAACAAATTGAAAATTTCGGAAAGAAGTTTATTATCGCGTTGGGAAGGGGGGGGGGGGGGTCTCGTCTTCACGTTTACGGGCGGTATTTTAGCCTGAGATGACGTCAGCCGTGCCATTTAGTGTTCATTTCTGAGCAGCTGAAGTTGGAGCTGCAGAGAAACAAGCCAAATGGTATAACTTGCCCGGGCGAGAGGTAAGATTTGTCACGGCCACACTTGTTTCTGAAGCCGAAGTTGAGAAATGTAAGCAAATGGAACAAAAATCTTCAGAGGTTGCGGCAGAATTACGCTCTGCTGAACTTGCCTCCTTTCTGGAAACTTTTCGTCGCTCCGTGAGCTGGCGAGAGCTTTCTCTCATAACGTCGTTTAAAAGAAACTTCCAACTCTGGCGAACTTGCCCACGCCAAGTAACTTCCCTTTGTAGGATTACAGGATTTTATAGTTAGCACAACGGCTTAACCTTGCACGGATTTTTTTCCCGATAGGTTTATCCTTATTTACGACATTTGTTTGCTGTACTTAATCTTTGGCGTTGCCTTGTCGAGTGTGCGTAAATGTGTACACCCTTCTGGTGCCTCGGTTATTCCTTGTATTTCTATTATTTATCGTGTTGCTGAGATTGAGGGTTTTTGGTTGATGGTGCGTCTTGGAAACATAGAGCTTGATAACTTTTTCGGCTGAGATGGTGTCTAAGGTATATAGTCTGTTCACGGTAAAGTGAGCACTTTTGAGGCTCTAGTTACTTTTTCCATTCAGCCATTTATTATTCTTTTACCACGTTTTAAAATAAAATTGATATTTAAGTAATAAACACAGTGTGTATAATCCACCGCACTCGGAAATTAACGTCTGAGGCTAAAATAAAATATATTTATTGATTATCGTTCCAAATCAGAGGGTTTTCAGTGCTCACTTTACCGTGAATAGTCTGTACTGAAGTTTATGACGGTGAGCACGTTATGCTCGCATTGTGAAACCAATATATAAAATTACTTGGTTTGTTTTCTGTAGCAAAATGTTCGTTGAAGCAAATACACTATTTGGTCTGAATTTTACTTTGAAGCGTTTCTGCTGTAAATATTGAGTAAAAATTGGTTATTTCTTCCCACAAACGTCTTGCTGGTAAACGTTTTACCTGCTTGGTCGCTCATAAGATAACTTGTTTGCCTTAAAGTGCGTTAAAAACTTACCCGAAAACCGTGGACACGGCTGACATGCCAGACAACAAATTTCCAGATTCTTGGCTGAACTTTTCCCCCATTTCGCCAGTGTGATGTCTTGCGCTAAATGGTCGGCTGAGAATTAAATAATTATTTTTACTCTGCTCTCTTGCGGTCCCAAATTTGTAACCGCGAGTAGTAGCAGAACCAGATGTTTCCAACCACACAGAAAAAAAAATCTCGTAAACCGAACAGAAAAGTTCTTGTAAAAATGCGAATGCTAGTACTTTTACAAAACGTTTTGTTGTAAACCTGTTGACTATGTACTTGTGCAAAAAGAGGATTTGTAAAACTACAGAAAAATGTTTGCATAAATACTAACAATGAATTGTGAAATTTACAAGTATTAACTCGTAATGCCACTAAAAACTTTTCTGGCCACTAGTTTAAAAAAATGTTATTAAATTACAGAGATTTCTTTTGTACATGTGTTTTCCAGTTAATTTCCTTTTTATGTCCTTTACTGCCACTAAGAATTTTTCATGTTTATCAGTTACACAATGCATGTATTCCCACTGTTATAGGTTGTTCACGATAAAGTGAGCAGTTTTGAAATCAACCTCTGGAAAATGTCACTGCGCGTACCTGCATAATTGTAACGGGCACTCTGATTGACATGCAGCCAGTGAGGTTGGTAACTACTGACGAGAAAGTAGTTCCATATTTTTAACGTTGAATTAAAAGTGTTAAGTAAACATTTATGAATACGTAAATAAATCCTTTGGTTTCATAATTTTTTATGCGCGAAAATGTAATGATAAGCAAATTTTTTAAATATTAATTTTTTTAAATATTTCATAAGTTCGCTCGACTGACGCATGAATAAAGTGATGAGGCCCTTGGTAATGTTAATTTTACATCGGGTGAAATAATACACAACGTGCCCACAAGTAGATCTTAAGCAGGGCTTTCTAAGTTTACCGTGAACGGTCTATAGTAAAAATTCGTTTCTTTTCAAGATAACGAATTTTTTCATAATGTTTTCTAATTTAATGAGCGTGTGCGCGTATTCGTGTCAAGCGCGCATAAGAAACAGGTGCGAATGCGACACAGCAGCCCGTGCACATTTGTCGCTTCGGTTTGAATAAGAAATGTCACTGGACCAGACGCAGTCATCGGTTTGGAAGCGACGCAAATGTAAATGTCTGTAACCAGGCCAAGCTTCACGAATTAGCTTTATTTACGCCGTGGTGTTGGAACACACACAGTGGGAGAGGTTTTATACTGCCGTGTCGTCGCGGCGACACACGGCTTGTGCCCACTATGTAGCACAGTGCCAAAGGTCTTGTGAACTACACACTAACAGGCGAGAGGGCTATGTTCTTGGGCGTGATACATGTAACGTTGTGCTGTCCCGCGTTCTTTTATAAGCTTGCCTTTCCACGGGGCGTTTTTTTTATCAATTCGAATGTAAACGAATAGTGCTAGGTCGGCAAAGTGATAAGTGTGATTTTACCCTATAATTAAGTCGCATATCTCCCTAGTTTACTTTTTAAAATATTACGTGTAATACAGTAATGTTGTTTTAGTCTTTAATTTTTTTTTCGTTTATTTCAGCAACATTTAAAGGTTGTAGTGAGTTAGTGAAGAATTTGGGCGGCTCTTAACAGCGAGGTCTTGAGAGCCGATGAGGGCGATTGAAGTGAATATGGAGTGAGGGGGCGGGGGAAACGGGAGATCCCCGAGAAAACCCGCCCACCAGCGGCATCGTCCGGCACGATTCCCACTTGCGATAAATCCGGTGACCCGGCCGGGGATAGAGCCCGGTTCGCCTTGGGGGGAGGCGAGCAGGCTAATCGCTCAGCCACCGCGGCCCCTGAAAGTTGTAGTGATTATTATTTTTTTTTTTATTTGATGCTGAAATGATATGCCACTAAAAAGCTTCTGAGTCACATATTATAATCACGAATTATTGAACAACAACCACTTTCGCTCATTCAACTCCCTTTGGATTTTTTTATGTGCCGCTTAAAGTTACCATGTAACATAAGGAAAATTATCCCCACTAGGTGCACAGTGTTCATAAAGGTAACGTTTAATTAAAGGCTGTTCACGATAAAGTAAACACTTTAGAAATGAAACTTAGAAAAAAGTCACTGCCCCTGCATCATATATTTTAATGGGCGCTCCGGGTGACATTCGCTCAGTTAAGTTGGTAACGATGGATAGAAAGTAGTTCCATATCCTGACATCGAATAATAAGTGTTAGGTAACTATTTATGATAACTTAAAATTAATTCTTTCGCTTTCTGTTTTTTATAATTCATCGAAGTGTAAAAATTACAGATTTGTAAAGTACGTAATTTCTTAATCATTTCACAGTTTCGCTTGATCGACGCATGAGTAAAGTGACGAGGCCCATGGCAATGTTAATTTTACATAAGGGGGAGGAATACACAACGTGTATACAAGTAAATCTTATGCAGGGCTTTCAAAAGTGCTCATTCTACCGCGAACAGCCTATAAAATTGTAACCCATGTGAGTGATAAAAGAGAAAGATTTTACTTAGTCACGAAATAATTTTATATTTGATTTGGGTTTATTACAATTGTTAATTTTGGTTAGGTTATAAATTAGTCTGTAAACCGTCCCCTGCCAAGCTTTCCAGCTTAAAACTGGGGGGCGTTAAAAAGCCCTTTACAATACAAGTTTCATTTATGATTGACAGATTGTAGGCAATGTTTGCCAGGTTTAAACTGGATTTACAATAACTCGATAGTCCGACAAAACAGCCTCGACAGAGACGAAAATTTTTTATCTGCCATTCAGGAGCAAGGGCACGCCGACAAAATCGCATCCACGACAAAAGTAGATTCTATTTCTACTTTCGTCGGTCGTAACCTTACTAAACAAAATGCCGCGTGGATTTCACTAGTGTGGTACATTTCACGTTAAACAGACAGCTAATGAACTGACTAAAATTAATATTCGTGGAAAAATAACTGCTCCAAAATAAAAAAATACAGCGTTTACGTAGTTATCGAAATGAAATAGTGCACAATGATTTGTGATTTCTTTATACTCCATAGCAAGTTACTGGCCATTCTATGATTTTCCGGAAGCCACGCAACACTTGTCGCATGGGAACTGTCGGGGTAAAGTAGACGTTAAACTAATGTTAGTGGCGGAAATGGTCGGGCTGTAACTACGTGTCTGACTGTCGGGGCGGCCCCGTCGTGGCATTGTAAATCCAGCATTAAGCGGTTTTCACAATAGAGCGTCGCGCCCGACCCTCACCGCCAGCGTAGAGCGTTATTTGCGTCTTCGCAATAGAGCGATGTGCGGTCGCCGGCCGCCAGCGACACTGACCGTGCTGCCATCTGTTGTCCTGCAAGAAAACTTCCCATAAAATGCTAAAAACTAACAAATTACAGTGGATTTGTTTGCCATTTAGTTAGTAAAATTGTTATTTTTTTTAGTAGTGTACAATTTTCTTTAGTAAAAATATAAATATTCTAAGTTATGTTTTAGAACATAAATTACTCTTCAGGCATCGGAGAACATCATCCTTTTGTTTTCCTGAAGGTAAGAAAAATCTATATAAGTGCCATTTTATTTATTATGAAGTACGTAAATGTTATTCTTCTTATTCTCTGTCGCCGGCGACGAGCGTCAATTCCAATGTTGGTCGCTCGTGCAATCTTCCCGACGCTCGTCGCCATCTTCAAGGTTCTGATTGGCTAATGCTCGACGCTGTATTGTGAAACCCGCTTTACGATGTGCGAATTGTCATCTTTGATCTGCTTGGGAGTCGAACTCATATGAATTTCCGTCCAGTGATGAAGCCTGTTCGCTGTGTGACGCACCATCCTCGGGCCGTGCTTCGCACATCGTAGGATGCTTCCATTCTGTATAAAGTTTATGTAGTTCTGCAAACCGGTATCGGCAGGGCAACACGAAAGGACATTTATGTGCAGTGTTAAAACACTTATTCTTTCCTTTTCTGGCTACGCCGCGCCGTATGGATTAACTACTACTTCTGCGAGCCAACCCTGTTTATAGGTTGCTAGGGAGTTGTCTTTTTGTATCAGTCTTTAGCAAATGGAAATAAATTTAGTTTTATTTTATTTATTCTTACAGTCCAGGAGATATATATATATATATATATATATATATATATATATATAATGCTCATTGTGCCATGAACATCGTATAGAATAAATTGATTTTCCACTATATTTATATATTTATTTTTGTGGGAATGTATCCTATAGGATGAATTTTGCACTATACATATATGTAGTGCTAAATTTATTCTATAGGATGTTCAAGGTAAAATGAGCATTATTAAAAGCCCCGGTTAAGATCTACTTGTATGCACGTTGTGTACTTTTTAGCCTTATGTAAAGTTAACATTGCCATGCCACGGGTCGTAGCACTTTATTCGTGCGTCGGTCAAGTGAAACACTAAAATTATTAGGAAAGTAAATATTTTAACAAATTTGCTCATTTTTAAACTTCTATACATTAAAAAAATTCAGAAAGGGAAATAAATAATTTAATTGTTACTTAACACTTTTCATTCGACGTTAATATGTGGAACTACTTTCCAACCGTCGTTGCCAACTTGATTGGGTGCATGTCACTCAGTGCGCCCGTTAAAATATAGGCAGGCAGGGCGATGACTTTCTTCTAAGGTTGGTTTCAAAAGTGCTCATTTTACCGTGAATAGCGTATGCCCCAAGTGATCGTATGCCGTGGTTGTGGCAACCACTGGGCCACGGACCCCTTGCGCGGATACATTAGGTGTGTTCGCTTGGTTTGCTATTCTGCTAGTTTATTGCTTTTTCTGCTTGTTACGGGAGGCACTTTTTTTGTGCGCTGTTAGGTTGGCGGTAGCAATTGCCATTTGTGATATAAAAAGCAGCTATTCTCTTGCTCGCCGAGGTACAGAAGGAACATCAAAACTAGTAAGGTGGAAAAAAATGGCCCTCCAAAATAGAATTACAAATGTGGAAGAGTCTTGAGAGTGACGATTGCAAATAGTAAGTTGCTTTTATGCAGATTGATGAAGAGAATATGTTTGGTTGTCCTGTAAGAAGTGCATAGAGAAATAAAAATAACTTAGACAAATTTATCCTCGAAAGTAAGATATCTTGAGTGGTCCAAATTTTTTATATTCGTAAATTACACAGAGACAATAATGACTTCCAACATTTTTCAAAATATAATTTCCTTTATATATTTTTTATTTTAATTGACTGCTGTTAGGCGTTCGTGTCGTCCTGCTGAGAATAACTGCTGTTTTTGCTACTTTGCGGCTAGTGAAAAATAGCACTTGCTCTCATAGTAGAAAAAGCATACCACGCGAACAAACCTAATGTCTTCGGTTTTTACGAGCCGTCCTTATCGGCAGCGCCAGCAGCCTGTCTTGCAGTCCGACCAATGTGTCTGCGCCCGGTGTTGAGGGGAGGGAGGTTTACGACTCCCTCCCTCATGGTGCTTTCCTCCCGGGGGCCCGAACCGCGACCCGCCGAAGCCTGGAGCCGGCGTAATGGCCGCGCTGTTATTGCAGACCGTGACGCATTATCCTTCCACCACTCTCCCTCCCCCCTCCCGCAAATCTTGTTGCCTTCCACCGAGACCTCGACCTAGGCAGGGAAGGCTGATATAGGCTGTTCACGGTAAAGTGAGCATTTTTGATGCCCTAGTTACTTTTTTCCTTTCAGTCATTTTTTAAAATCCTATAACCACCTTTTGAAATAAATTTTTCCGTGTAAGTAATAAATAAACACAGTGTTTATATTCCACCGCACTCGGTAGTTAACGTCTAAGGCTGAAATAAAATACGTTTATTGACTATTATTCAAAATAAGAGGGCTTTCAAAAGTGCTCACTTTACCGTGAACAGCCTATAGGAACATTCGCAAAGTCTCTCTCCGCCTCCTTCGAGCCATAGAGTGCGCACGTAACCTGCGCAGTATGCATCCGTTTCCCTGCACTGGGCTGCTTTTCTGCCGGTAACACCACTAACCATTTAATGCATTTCCTAACTGGGAACAAAGAATCTTTTGCGGATGTAATTACTGATTCACTCCTCCACTATCATATAGAGGAAAATAATCTTCTAATTCCCCCCTACCCCCTTCTATGTTAAATATGTGGTTTTTTTTTCTTATCTAAGAAAGACATTGAGTGGCACCTTCATGGCTTTCTGAGCTAAGAATATTGGTTTCCCCCTACCACATTGTTGGAACAAGACTTGCAAAAACCAACATAAACTATCATTATATCGTTTCTTCTTGAAACTACTTAGTAAAATTTACAGATGGAGGGGACAATGTTGGTGCTGCGGTCAGATTACTTGTCTCTCACCTGGGCGAACTGGGCTCAATTCCTGGCGGGGTCACCCCCAGGTTTTCACATGTGTGGAATCGTGCCGTACGATGCAGCTGTCGGCGGTTTAGTATTTCGTTTTAGGGCTTTGTAATGGACTTGTTTTTTTGCCTGAAACTACACCGCTGTTTTTTTTATGCTCAATAAAATATAGGGGACCAGTAAAAATACGTTTCTGAATCATGTTAAATGACTGGAGGTATTTATGCGATAAAGCAATTTAGTCTCAACAGCGAATGATACCTCGCACACGTGGCGTCTGCCTTCGTTAGTCGCTGTTTCCTGTTGTGTACAATTAAAGTTAATTGCACTCAGATTGGGAACGAAACGAAATTCCTTACGGGAGAGTTTGGCATAGGCGAGATCCCCGCTACATTGTGCGCTGCTCTTTCAAAGGGGTCGCATCTAAGGGAGGATTTACAACAACCCGTCGCGTCCGTCCCGTCATTCGTCCGTCAATCACGTGACCAACAGCCAATCAGAGGTGTCCATTAATTATATCCGTCCGTCCATCAAAACCTTGGCAAGCTTTAACTTTTGACGGACGAACGGATGAAATTAGAGCCTTCTAAACTTGCACGTTTTGTTACTTGTTCGTCCCGAGTTCTTTACAAGGTTGTGTAGTTTGTGCATTGATGTGTTTCGGCTGTCTTTGGTTTTCATATGTTTATGTAACTGTAAAATGATATGAAGTTACATTTTTCATGAAGATGAATTGATAATTGCGTTTCGAACGACGACCTCCTTTTGTGCAATAATAAAATTAATTAAATCATGCTCTGTATACTACTTTATTTATTTTTAGATCGATTAATTTCCGTAACTTACGCGTATGTGAGTTTTGGGTACTTAGAAACACAGTATCGCCAAAACTTTTCACTTTTTGTATGGAGAATTGTTTCCTATTTGTAAACAGCTTGGTTTTTATTAGTTTGCAGCAATTAACTTATGAAGGACGTATGAAGTTTGTCTATATATCGCTCGGGTGGGAGACGGGCGAATGTATGACGGACGGGCGGATGACGGACGGACGCGACGGGCTATTATAAATCCTGCCTAAGCTGGCAGTAAATGAAGATATTGTATTAATTTGTATGTATGTAGAAAACTGCCGTCCGTAATTAACGAATCATAGCCCAATAATTATTATTTATAAAATGTGTATTTTCACTTAAAAAATTGTTCACATGCTAAAAAATAAATTTAAACTCTTGCGGAGAACGAATAGTTACATACGTAAGCACTATTGTAATTTAAATGTGAACATGGTATAGCTAAATTAATACCGTTGCGTCGTGTCCTAATCGATCCGCAACAAATAACGCGAATAGGTGGGAAATAGTTTCTGCATATGTTCCAAGCACGTATACGAGCTGTTATGTTTACATTGCATATTATTTTCAATAGTTATATTTTGAGTGAGATTTGTAGAGATAAAGGTGCTTTTAAGATAATCCACCAAGTTTCTTTAAACGGTTTAAATCTGGCGGAGATTACTCTTTGTGTGTTTTAGCTAGAAATCTTGTTTACCTAATTGTTAGTGACAACGACTTTTTCCCTTTAAGTTTGCTTCAGTTGCTGCGTAATTTTCTTGAGGCTAAATTTAAAAAAAATGAGTATTGTTTTTGTAACTTCTGGTATGGCTTCTCTACTAACCTCGGCTGACCCTATGACCTATGAAATAACCCTGGAAAACACAATATGTCAGATGACCGAAGTTAACATCCAAGTTCGCAGCAATTGCATTTTTTTTTGTAATGGTTTTAGCTGATATATATATATATATATATATATATATATATATATATATATATGAACTCTGCAAGTCACAATACATAGATATACTGAAATTAAGAGATGTATTTTTTTCTTCTAAGTATAAAGATATTTTTATATTTATGTCCATGCGTGAGAATTATAGAAGTGGTGCATTACTATTAAATGAGTTTCATCTTCAGAGAGTCAAATACTTAATAATAAATCTCAAATAAATAGCGTGTCGCCTGAAACTACCTAAATACATGATACCTTCCAGGAATGTACTTATAATATGAGTTTTATGCGCAATTTAGGAAAATTGTGAATGCTGGACAATTTTTCTGAATTTGTTACAGACCGAAATCAATCTAAGTGTTAATTTTCTACAATTGCTGCAGTATGCTTTTTACATTAAAATTCACAATTCACAGTCATTATATATCTATGTTACAATTTTCCAATGGCTCATTCATTAAAAAATTCACTTAAGTCCTTTCTTTTATAAAATTCGTAATCATTATATGTCCATGTTATAATCTTACAATTATTCATTAATTCAAACCTTCACTTAAGGTTTTTTCCGTAGCACTTATTCAGTTTTAAAAAAATTATTTGTTCTTACTAATGTAATACAGTTTGTTTTACTTATTTCATTACTTATACTCCCTGGTGTTTTTATCCTCACTCTTAATACTTCCTTATTTTCATTTTGTAATCTAAGTAAAAAAAAAATTCCAATTTTAATACCAACTATACATACAGAGGCAGACATAAATTTTGGAACAGGAGTAGGTCACTCTCCGGTCAAGAATATATTTCTTACAAAGTGGGGGTTATTGGGGTATATGAATTTGAATTACGAATATTCTTGCCATCCAATGCTATAATTATATAGAAACATATTCTAAACGTTGCCTATTATAGGACACGAGAATAGACTGTTGTTCATTACTGTTCCTTGTCAGGACAAATGTATTGGAACACACCACACACTTGAATTGTGGGATGAAGTTATATATGGATGTCTGTCACTTGTTCGTTGTTCTCTGTGTATTCTCCTCTCGTTTCCTTCTACGTTGAGACATAGACATACTCTGCCATTACTCGATCAGAGCAAGCAGAGTCAACATGGGCGACAAAGGTACAGAGACAATTGAAGAGGTAAGAAACATCATTGTTAATTTGTTCAAACAAGGCCAAACCTATGCCGAGATTGCGGCTACAGTTAACAGAAGCCGGACAACAGTATTTAACATTGTTCAGAGGTTTAAGAAGTTCCGTACAGTGATCAATCGCCCCAGGCCTGGTAGAGCACAGGATATTAGCAAAAGGGAACAGAGGAAAATATTGCCCCAGGTGAAGAAGACCTCATGGTTACTACGGTAGAAGGTTACAGCACAGTTACAAGAAGACCTAGGTAAGCACTTTCACGTTAGGACTGTTCAGAGGATCCGAAACAGAGCTGGGTATAATGCCAGAGTTCCCAGAAGTAAACATTACGTTAGTAAAGTTAATCAGAAGAAACGTTTTGAGTTTGCAAAAATGTTTATTTCTAAAAATGCTGACTTCTGGGCTAACTTACTCTGGCCAGGTGAAAGTAAATTCTACATCTATCGCAGTGATGGGCGATTATCATTATAGAGAAAGGCTAATACTGAATGGGACCCAAATAACGTGGTAGGCAAAGTCAAACCCGGGGGGTGGAGGGATATTGGATTGGGGTTGTATGGCCTCTAATGATGTTGGTAATCTTGTATTTATAGATGGCATTATGGATAGGTTTGTGTAGAAATATCTTACAAAATAATCTTCAAAACAGTGCTGAGAAATTGGGTTTAGGGCAAGATTTGTGTTTTCAAGACAACGATCCAAAGCACACGGCCAAAATAATCCAGGAATGTGTTCTATGGAATACACCTCATGCATTAAAAACCCCTCTACAATCCCCACAATGCAAGCCGATTGAAAACGTATGGAATGAACGTGAAACCAGAGTGAGGAAACACCACATAACACCCAAAGCCCAGCTAAAGGAAATGCTTATGAAATAATGCAAAAACATAAGCTCAGAAGTAACCAGGAAATACGTCCATTCAATGCCAAAAAAACTTGCTGCATTTATCGTAAGATAAGGACAAATAACTAAATACTGAATCTCTTAAAAATGTGTATGTTACAATACTTTTGTCAAGTTATTTACAGAAGTAAAGATAGAACATTTTTATTTTCGTTTGTAAACTTTCAGGAATTAGAAGTAATGTTTATTTTCTAACAGATACTATGACTTGTGATTACGTCAATTCAACTCATTTCATACAGTGCATTTTTAGGATGTTATTTGCATAACAGTATCACCTGGTAAAGCATACATCCTTTGTTCATACTTCTGTCTGTCAGTGTAACCCTCTGCCCAAATCAGTTTATATATTGTCTTTATATCCTGATTATCATCTATTGTTATTATTACTATGATTTCTATGACCTGATGACTTTCACAGATATCCTCATTTGTAAAATAATATTTTCTGATACATTTATAGATTATGTGGCTTACATGTAACTTTGACAATTTCGTTGGTGTACGCTATCATAATAACATAGGTAAATTAACCAAATAATGTTACTGTCTTATTTACATTTTGTTTCCAGTATTACTATGAATTTTCATTTAGTCATTTCTGTATTGTTATTATTTTTAACTTCTGTACTAACTTTAGTAACCTAGACTCTTTGTTAATTTATTCTGCCTAATTTTTCAGCTGTTTGCTCACGAAGACATTTACTGTATGTACAAAAAAAAATTTCCTTTAGCAAATTACCTATATTACCGTACAATTTTACAATTTTTTTTTCGGAATGATTATCATCTTCAATACATACTCCCCCCCCCCCCCCCCATACCCTATGATTTCGTTCACTACCTTCACAATTTCTTTCCGAATTTTTAAATCTATCATTTTGTTCTATTCTAACATTTTGTATTTCGTTCTGCATAACCTCACTACGCGCGTGCATCTTTTTCCTGTAAGGCTCCATTACCCTTACGTATGGCTTCTATCTTTTCGAATAACTATCTTATTGCTTGTTACATGCTAGATGTTTGCCCCTTTACTTTAGTTTCCTGGATTACAGTGTCTTCAAATGCTGAAAACACTATTTTTTCCTCGTCATTCATCTCTTACCAGAAATTCATACAAAAAATGTTTTCAGATAGGTATTTACAACAGTTGTCCTCCAAACCTGAACCCCCCCCCCCCCCCCTTCGCCAAAAAAAATTGCCTTGCTTAAACTTTTGCGTTCTCGGAAACCCACGATGTCCCGCGTTGAAAAAAATACGCTCAGCTTCTGTCGCCGCTTTTCTGAAGCTCTCAGCATACCTCGGGGTGCCGCATCTCTTCTCTAGCCTGACGTCTCGACTTGTAGAAAATTATTCCGCGGGTGTAGTCTTTACCTGTACCGAAAACCGTAACTTCTGACGTTCTAGAAGTTCTTTCTTCAGCTTCCGAAGTTCTAGATTGTCTGGGAGTTCTTCCTTCAGCCAAACGCTTGGTCGCTACACGTTACATTTGATACAGTTCACAAATCTGTCATTAATAAGTTGGGCGCCATTTATAACAATTTATTTAAATTACCACGTTAAAATTCTCAGCTTTACAAATATATTTTTACTTTCAGTTAGTCTTCTCCAGAAAAAATTGAAAACTTATTTCCGTTTATTTTCTCAAACACAATAAAAATCAATCTTCATTATTATTCAATTATCAATACTTCATCTTACAAAACAACCTGCAGCAATATTATTATACTTTAAACCATTTAAACTTTCACATTCTAAGACACCCATCCGTAGTTGGAGGTGGTGAGAATTCTTTTAAACAAAAAATTATATTCGATTTTACTTCTGCCTCCTCCAATTGGCTGTCATCTGACGATGACACATCTCTCTGCCAATCAGCAATGGCGAGAAGAGAGACAACCAGGATAATTTTATTTAGTACTTTAGTTTAATAGCAATTTAATGCCGATCCCCCTGTAGGAAAGAAATGAAAAATAAAAAACAAAATATTTATACTGAGTACCGTCTACAAACAAATGAAAAATACTTACACATTATCTCCATGTCAATAAACTATTAAAATAACCAAATATTATACCTACTGTTAATTTATATTATAAATGGTTAATTTGGAAATTATATTAAATGAAAAGGCAACATAAGTATGTACCCTGTAATCATATATAATTGAAATATCTATGATCAAGTTAAAAATAATCCTAAAAACTGCAATATTACAATGCAACGAAATTTGTCTGGGATGAACTGGTTTCCGCCTAGTTCGGTTAATAACTTGTTTCGCCAATCTTTTGGTTGCAGATACAGTCGCAAACCTGGTAAATATATCTCTCCCCCAAGGAAATTTTCCAGTACAACTAAAGATAGCTAGAGTTGTGCCTATATATAAGAATGGAGATCAGTTAAACCCATCTAACTATAGGCCAGTTTCAATTTTGCAATCCTTCTCAAAGCCGTTTGAAAAAGTAGTACAAAAGCGTTTGGTTGACTGCCTCAATAAATCTCAATTTTGCTACAATAAACAATATGGGTTCAGAGAAGAATCAAATACTGAGACAGCCACTTTAGATTCCATCTCTCATATAACAGAAATTATGGATAAAAATAAAATTGCTGCATGCCTATTTAATGATCTTCGAAAAGCTTTTGTTACAGTTAACCACAAAATTTTACTTTACAAATTATAAATGTCTGGAATAAGGGGGAAAGCTTTAGATTGGTTTACCAGTTGCCCGAGTGGAAGGAAACAGTATGTGTGTCTAGCGGACTCTGAAAGTACTGAATCAGCAATCACATGTGGCGTTCCCCAAGGCTCGGCACTAGGGCCAACTCTATTCTTGGTGTATATAGATGACTTGGCGACAATCAATCTCAAAAGGTGCCTTAACTTATACGCGGATGATACAGCAATACTATATGAAGGGATAGATATTGGAAAAATCATGGATTATACGCAAGAGGATATAAATATCATAACCAATTGGCTACCAAAATAAAATGTCACTTAATGAGAATAAAACAAACTGTATGATATCTAATAAACCTAGCAAAAAGATAACCTCTGAGTATGTATTGTCAGTTAATAATAAAAATATTGATAGAGTCTCCAAAGTTAGGTATTTAGGTCTCATCACAAATGAAACATTATAATTGCAGTATCATATGAAGCATATTGCAAAGATAATAACCCCAGCCATTGGAGCACTCTATAAATTAAGAAATTTTGTACCGCATATATGTAGACTATAACTTTATTAACGCGTAATACATTCCCATGTAAGTTACCTTAATACAGTATGGATAAACTGTAATAAAACCCAACTGTATGAATTAGAAAAATTAAAAAATTGAGCAATAAGAAATGTTTTCAAATTTCCTCCTAGTACCAATATAAAGAAGTTATACTAGATACAAGCATAATGCCTATAACAATATGCGCAGATATGAACTCCCTCATATTATTAAAAGAAATGAAAGATAACCTCACTTTGGGCAATTTAAAATTCACATCGAGAGAGACAATCCACCAGCACTACACCAGACATACAAAAAATCTGGAATTGCCACTCATATCATCTATTAAATATGTATACAAAACTTTTCGTTTCCTGACACTCTAAAAGTTTAATAAACTGCCAAAAACTGTAACATCTTGTACCAGCCAGCTTATATTCAAAACTAAATTAAAATAATTATTATGGGATAGGTACAAAAACGATGAGCGAATATTTATGTAAATTTAAATTTTCCCTTCTGTATCTGTATTATAATAACTTATTCTTATTGCAATTTAGAGTAGCGAATGACAAAATATTTTTTTAAATAATCTCTCATCTGATATCAAATAATTCTTTTTTTTTTTTTTTTTTTTTTTTTGCAGTTGTAGTCAATCTTATTTCTGTAATGTTAATGTATTTGTATTATATCTTTTGAAAGGCCTATTATAATCTCTTTCTTTTATCTTTTTTAATATAATATGTTTTTGTATGTTACTTAAGTACTTATGCATTACAAACTGCCAATTTTTTTATATGCCATCTCACCTGCTATTTTTCTTATTGTAATTAATAAGCGAACTATTAAAAAAAAGTTTTGAATGATTTCTCCCCTATTATCAAATAATTTTGTTTTATTTGAAATTGTAGTCAATCTTTATTTTTCTACTGAAGAAAAATATAACTGTACTGTATTTCTGCAATGCCTACTTTAACTCCTTTTATCTTGTTTAATACTGTGTGTTATTGTGTATGTATTGTATGTTACTATGTATGCAATCCCAAACTGCCATGATGTTTTTTGTGTACCATTTCCCCTTTATGAACAGGGTTGTTCGTGGAAAATTGCATCAAATAAATAAACAATAAAAACAAACAAAAAACAATAAACACCATGCAACGCAGCGTTCGTATCCGTAATTGCCTTACCACATTTACACGACGGATAAAGCTGAAAAGTTTACATCGTCGTGTTCATGCAAATTCACATGTATGAAATTACTACGTCTTTATTTAGGTTGATGGAATTTCGGTAGCAATATTTTGGTGTATTTTTTCCACGTCCTTTTCTGGATTGGAGGGTTAACTGGAACTTCATTTATGCATATATGTACCTCGGCTGACTAATGTTATAATTAAATAATTCCACTCCAAATTTTTTTAAAATCGCTAATTAAATTGGCAACATTTGAATGAAGTTCACAAAAAAAAAAACTGTATTGCCCACGCATACGATCTGCGGATGATAATCCTCGAGCGTGATGCCGAAGCACCGTTATGATCAAAGAGATGCGTGGACCTGCCCAGGACAAGGGGAGTGCGCGCATTGCACTGGGAATTGTGACGTCACGGGCGCGTTCCCAAAGCAAAGAGATGTTAATTCGCCGGACCGTGTGTGCCGTCCCCTATTCGCTTAGCGGAGACCGCAGTTTTTATTTGTATCCTCTTACGGACCTCTCCCCCCATCCCAATTCCTCCGTTTTTACTCTATGGAATGTCCATGACGCTGGGAGGTAAGTCCAGCGCCACGGCGTTACCTAAATAACATTTTAATTACGTTTTCCCCCTCCGAGTAGGGAATTATTTTTAACAACCGACAGTATCTGTGTATTGCTGCGCGCACACGCTCTGCAGCATCGTAAAATTAATACCCCCGCATCTACAGAATGTTTTTTAGCCGCTATCTGGTTTCCGGTTCGGTATTACTTCTTTTGGTATAATTTCCCTCCCTGACTGTGCCGCCCCGAACTCCGAATCCCCCTTTCGTTCCCCTCGCGTGCTGAATAAAAATCGCTAAAAATGCCCACGTGAACCCGCTCTTTTATTCCCCCCCCCCCCCTCTACGGTACCGTATCAGAGCAAAGCCTCCCCATAGCTGCGCCGCAAGAGTTCCCTCCAGTATAATATGTTAGTTAAAAATGCAAGGGAATTTTGTTCAATTGCGCCTCCGAGGTACGGCCCGCTGGGATAACTAAATTCGAGGGCCCTAAAATATATGCAAATTGCCGTGAGAGTTTTGAATTCTCTCCCTGTCTGGAACTGCGCGGATTTCGCCCTAACGGCCTAGCGTGAAGAGTCGGAAAGTTTATCTTGCCGTTTCGGGAAAGAGGGAGTTATTTTATTTTTTTAACCGCGCCACGGTCTTGTTGTGTATACGAAAGTAATTTCAGTCTCAGAAAACTCTCATCTAGTCTTACGAGGTAATCTTTAAGAGCATCTTATCCTTTGGCAGTACTCGATGACCGCATAAGACATGCCATGTGTTACGATAGCATCCCGCTGTGCATGCTACTGTTTAGACAACAAAGTTGGAAAAGTAGGCCACAAGGAGGTTTATTAAACACAGAGTCAAAACAACGAGCCACTTCTGTACGAGGTTAAACAGAAAATGTGGATCCATCAAACCTCACGAAATTCCTTCTGAGCACTAACAATCTACTGGGAAACTCCCCCCTCGGTGCACACCGGGAACCAATAGGAAGACATTCCGCAGACGAGCACGTGGGGTGAGGCGGGAAGTGCGAAGGGAGCCATGGAGACAGCCAAGGGAGCAGTCGGCGACAGGTCACCCGGCGCAGCCAGCTGAGGTTCCAACCAGAAGGTCGGGGCGGCGAGTCCCAGGCGAGGCAATGGTGAAAGCTATTCCTTCTATGATTCTGTATGTCTCCTAAACTTACCCAATACCCTTCTTCTTCTGTCTCTAGTAGGCCAGTCAGTTAATTACAATGATGTTGTAATTCTATCTTTTTTCTACAGTAAAATAACTTTATACCATTTTGCTTCACTATTATTCTGATTTACTAAAATCCTTCCTATCTCCCCCCCCCCCCTTTTTTCAAAAACCTTATAAGATGATGATGAGGTCAACTTATAACAAATGGAGGAGACGGTGATGATGCAAACTCAGTCATTGGCACGACTCAAGATGTATGGGCAACGAGTTGTTGATCAGATTATCTGACCCTTGCCATAACCAGGGGGCTGGCGGATTGACCTATCCACAAGAAATGTCGGCGTACCCTTGTCTTCAACGCAAATGCACCTGTACACCCTTGACTGCCGTTCATTAGAAATTTTCAGGGGCTGTTTTCTATAACTGATTTTTAGCTTACTTAGAGATACTGTGAATGTCTTTCTGGTAACGACTGTTGTAACGACCTGACGCGCAACTGTCTTTACGAATTGTTGCGTAAAGCATTTTTAACAGTGTTTTTTTTAAATTACTGGATAGGTTTTGTAATGTTGTTGATTTTGTTGTGAAATGTCATTTTCTGAATTATACACAGCCTATTTTTTTTTTGGAGTCCCTGCTATCACTTCTTGTAAAACGCATATTTTGAGGAAGACCTAGTAAATTTTGAGCATACGGAGATTGCAGCACTGAGCCATAGCCGAATTCGTCTTTTTGTATTGGTTACCTGTTCTGGAAAATTACACCAAACGACAACGCACTGAATTCGTGCGCACTTAGTTGTAGTGAGATTTTGCATGAGAACTATCTCTTACTAGGTGCCACCAACACACATGTTTTCTCACTGTTTATTTTCATATCTATTATAAATGAAATATTATAATTTATAAATAAAATATATGGCAAACCTTTAGTTTAACGAAAAATAGTATACATTTATGCTAACAGAAGTGTGAAGAAACCGCGAACAGACTATACTAAATGCCTCACAGCTTTTAAGTGCCAGCTAAACTTCGCTCATTCTCCTTACTCATTGACGAATTCCAGCTCTACCGATATGGCTCGTGTGGAGCTTCGATTATTTTGTACCGTAGCTTAAAAGGCGACAACTGAAGTGAAGGATATTTGGTGACATTGACATGCTGTAGTACTGAAATGCTTATAATCCAACTGTCAGGCCATCCGATTAGCTAATCCGTGCATGTGTCTGCTTGATAAAAATTATTGCTGTCCGAGGATTGTAGGACGGTTGCCACGTCGCTCAGATCGGAAGAGCCTCATATTATCAGCAGCTGGCACTCACTTGCCCACCAAACTATCTTATTTGGGTGAGAGAAATTCACTGGGAGCATTGAATTCACTCAAACAGGCAAATTACACTGTGATTAAATTGGTGATTAAAAATACCAAATTAATGACTGTGGTATGAAATAGTTATATTTGCATAGAAAAAAAATAGCTCTAGCTATATAAGTGTATATTGCCGTTAAAAATTCAGCAGCTCATTTTACAGAAGCTAAAATATTTCTGTGAAAGTAAATTTACAATCAATAAAGAGTTTATTTAAACGAAACTTAAGCGAGCATGTTATAGTCACAATATTAATGAACAGATAGCCTAATGTTTAGTAACTACAACCTTGAGGTGTTCATACCTTTCCGAAATATACGGAAATGCGGAGACCAGTATCTACAATTTGCTATACTTATATTGTATCGTTACGCCTAAATGTTAGTTGGTTTTACAAACTTAAAAATTGAAATCTGAAAACAGATACGTTCATAATTATATAATCCTGTATTCATACAACTGACATGTTTTGCAGTTTAGCGGTCATTTACATTTTTCTTCATCCATGTGAAAATTCCTGGGGGTCTTTCCCTGTCACATGAATTTGTCTAACTTTCCCCTGTTTTCCCTGTGTGTGTGTGTGTGTGTGCGTGTGTGTGTGGATACCTTGTACATGTATCTACCCCATAGTTTTATATTTGTTATTTTATTATTATTTATCACATTGACCTATAATAAGACTTATAAGATGTTGTTTGTATTTGTGCTGTGGTTTTGCGTGTATTGTGTTCTTGGTTTTACTCATTTTTGTTGTACCACGTGTGTTACTTTGACGATTTCTGTAGCGTCTAACTTCTCTACAGAAAAATATATAATTGACATTAAATATATTTACGTACAAATGTGTAAACTAAATCCGCAAGTCAACGTAGCCAGCCTCCTTTTTTAAACCACATGAATCGTAACGAGAGTCCTAACCCCCGTCACATAGTCAAATTTTAGCCTTCAAATATATTTGGTTATAAAATCTGAAGACGAAATACTATCATACTATTTTTCCTTTAAACAAATTGTATCAAATAATCTTGAGTACGTTTGAAAAGCGTCACTCTGTAAAATGTTTGTACTAGGAGGATCTAATCTGACTTTTCATTTCAGAAATATTTTCGTATTGAGATACTGCTGTTGTGTTTGCATGCGGTCCATTACAGGAAGAAATGTAACGAATGTTGTGATTTATTTTTGCTTCTTTGCTTTATGCAAAAAAATTTTATTATAGATGTTTCCGGCGCAATGCAATGTAGTGCCTCTTGAGTTGTTAATATTATTGTGAATTGATCACTTCAAATTGCATTCATGCTCAAGGACTTTCTATATAAATTAATTATATTCATAACGTTATTTAGTTTCCAGCAATTGTTCGCCATTTTTAAGTTTCGTGACGTCGGGAACGACCATTTTTGTCGTGTACTATTCTGATTGGCTGAGCCCGCCAAACATCAAAGAAATTTTGGTACCAGTCTAATCTTCAAATGTTTGATGAAAACTGGAGCCATCCAACTTCTTCAGACAAATATGGCGGCGTTTATGGCGTTTCGGTGACGTCACAATTGTCCAAATTTATTTGAACAAACTTATTGGAAGCAGTTGGACGGAACAATTTTGACAGCGTGGCAGGGGATTTGAGGTATAAATACCACTTGAATCACATTGCTAATTTAAGTGTTACCATGACTGGTTTACAGTACGTTTTAAGAACAAAAAAAAAAACATCAATAATTTCAATTTTATAATTTTGATACAAAAACAACTATTATATATTTAAATTATCTATTGAAATGTTGAAAACATATGTGTTAAAAATAAGTTGGTGGTGACATGACTTGAACTCACGATCTTTATTATAACTGCCATGCACCTTAACAGTTTTGCTGCCACACATGTAATAATAGATGCATGCCGCATAGAATTAAATATTTCCGCTCGCACTGTCTTGTTTCCCAGAGTTAAAGTATTGCTAATGCAACTTAAATACTGTACACGTTTGTAACTTCAACTAAAATAACGCGTAACTACTTCGCAAATATTTGAATAAGACGTTGGTTTCCATCTGTAACCGAAGTGGCATTGTCTTCTCGTCAAAAGAGATAAACAGCCGAGAACCCGCAGCTGTTTGCACAGTTCGGCGCAGAACAATCCAATATTATGGGCAAAAAATAAAGCATTGTATTTAAGCAGTACTGTCGAACCACCCGTGTGTTCTAATTTTTACTTGCGATAGAAGGTACCGAAAGGAGAAACTATCATTTGATCGGCTAGCCCTAGCATGCTCCCTGCCATAAGCTAGACCAAAATGGAGGGCGATTAATACAAGTCTTTATAGTACCTGGATGACAGAGGCTACGTCACAACATAAACTTAAGTTACATAAATATTTTCATTTAAAACTTGTATTAGACACGTAATAGTTTTTAGCATGTTTGTAAATATAAGTTTCCTGAAATGTAAAATTGGCTAGTTATTTCATATAGAAAATTAATCATTGTTATATTTGTTTTTTTTTTGTTGCGTTTTATTTGTTGTTATTTGTGTAAAGCAACTGAAATAATATTACAGGCAGTACGCAAACCCTAAGTCATCGAGATTATTACTTGCGTGGAAAATTGTCTTCTCAATGGTTAATACAAATCGAACCATTTTTATGAACAGCGTGAAATAACGAATAATTATCCTGCCAACAGCCGAAGTGCGGCTTTTATAAACAAAAAAAAAAAAAAACCCAGCAAATAATTAACTTATTTGCATTATAACAGATTCAAGAGAAATGTTCGTTTATTTAAAGAGATATAACTGTGTAGGTTTCTAATCACTTTGCGATATTTTTTAACATAAGCGTGTAGGTTAAATTTCCATAGCAGATTTCTTTTACAGCCTTTATGGGTGCCCATCGCGTTTCGCTATACGGACCGGCTATCTCTGATTAGTCTCTTCCTCAATTTCAGCTCCAATTACAGCCACTCATTCGTTTCCGTGGGATTGCGTATTATGATCCCTATAAATACAAATAGCCTATGTCCAGCGCAGTAACGGAGTATACCCTCTTCCAATTTGGCTGAAAGAGGATGGGAAGAGGTTACGGTTATTCCTGAAGTTCCCAGCGTGCTGCGATTACTGCTTAATGAATGGACTTTCAGAATCGCTTATTTTTACAGCAGTTTTGTTTTTCTTTTTGTAACTATACTGGCGAGATGATATTTCGCTTCTGTGCCGGCAAGATATAACCAGTAAAACGACAGTGCTTTAAAACATCTAAGCATACCCTCAAAGTTGCTCGTATCAGCGTTTTCCCATACAAGCTTGTTATATATTTTTTCTTTTGTTATCTTTTATGACTCAAGCGTTAGTCCGTACTTTATGATTTTCTCGTTTGAAAACAAACGCTAAGTATTTAGTCTGTTCTATATATCACCTGTGTCTAAATAAATATAAGTTGTTTTGTAAGTTTGCTGAGCAAGTAAATTAAACTGAATATTTACTATACTAAATTGAGAAACCTCTGTATATTAAGCGTATCACGGAAAATCGCTCAATTTTTTTTAATGGAATGGGTGAATACTGCTTTGATTTTAAGCTGGTGTCTCCATCATAGGCGCCGACAGCGGAGGTGACTTACATATTGGCCATTCACAAAACTATTCAGTATTTAAGTCCTTTACACTCTTAATTTTATGTCGCTAGTTATATTTTGGATAAAGGAGTAGTGTTTCCTAGCCATGTGACAAGTAGGTTCTCTAAGCAAATCTTGATTTCAGCCTTGATCTACGCCACTTTTTTAATATGGCGTTCGAAAAATTTCACATATTTATTTTTTTTCGTTACCCTCAAAACTTTTCACGAGTCGGCGCCCCTGGTCTCCATTAATAGAAACATGTAATTGTTTTTCTTGATATGTATATGCGTGTTCTGCGTATAAACTTGTGAAAAATTTCTGAAATAGCAGAATTTGTTAGATTTATGTAAGTTCGCTCAGCAGATTAGTGCTACTTGCTAAAGTTAGACGTGCGTACATGTTTAGCAGTAAGCAGTAGCAGCGTTCAAACACCTGTAAAATACCTGTTTGCGATCAAATAATGGCGGAAATTGTTAAATACATTTTTGTGGTATACAAGTTGTTATGAAATTGACCTTGTGGTCGTTTCATACGTGAAAGGGGCTAAGGGCATAGCTGAATAATGAGTCATGATTAGTAGAGCACCATAGAAAATTATGGAGTTTATTGAACGTAACAATACATATTTACGTGATTATTAATCGGGGAAGCTTATATGGAATATCATGATGCTAATTACATATATTATGATTAATTACCACGTGCCACTAATATTGCAATATAATTGGAAAGTCCCCACCTTATCCATGTTACCGGAGGTTGTGTCTGGGATGCGGTTAACGACGGCCGGACATACCCATCTCCATGTACTATCGTTGCGATGGCCGACGACAAAAGGTGCCGCGCCTAGTATTACGTTGGCCTATATCGGGCGCTTTGTTTAACATATTCGGCCCCGATTACTGGCCGATGGAGGGGGTTTCTGGAACTGCCGTCGCAAGGCGATTACTGCAATCACGCTCGTCCCCTGGTTCATTGCTTGAAGGTGTGATCAGGCAGCGTGTCCCACTAAGGCTTGATCACTTCATAACATCGTGTACATAATAATGGAAAAGTGAAACGTTTGATGAAAAGTACGTTCAAGAAGAATGAAACTATTAAAGTAACCCCCTAATTTTCGTTAACATAATGCAAAAAACCAGTTTTATAGCAGGTGTATGAATTTTTTTGAAATGTAAAAAGTGCGTCACGTGTTCACCCACGAATATAATGTACAAACATGTCGATCAAAACAATTATCTTTAAATACTGGCTTCTGGTTTCCTTTTTATTTGAAATTGTCTATAGCATGAGTATAATTTTTTTTTCGAACTGACTGACTCGTTAGGCAGTGCCACGTGGGTGGCCGTGGATTATGTGTAGCTATGTGCCGTTCGCGGTAATCGATCACCCTTGAAAGACCTGTCTAATATCTACTTTAATCCCCAATTTACATTTGCATGGCCTAAAAAATTTGTTCCTGCGTTAGACAAGTAAAAAGGTCAAAATGTTAGGAACCTAAGAGGTTTTTGCTTATTTGCCAGTTCTTACTATGATACGTGTAAAGCAAAAAAAAACCTGCAATATATTTACTAAACATTACACTCTCGATTATAACGTTGAAACTAAAAACTATTTTACATAATTCGCTGCCAACTTACGTGGATGCCAATGTGTAAAGTAGTATGTTATGTAGTAATTGGGCTGTTAATTTTTGTTGAAAAGTTGATTAAAAAGTGCTTAATTTACCGTAAACGACATGTATATAATATGCGAAAAACTAACTTGCTATACGGATACGAGTGTAATTTGCAGCACTTTCCCGGCACAAGTTGTGCATGACAAATTATATCTCGATCTTTGGGAATTAAATTTAAATTCATATAATTTTTCCATTAATTTCTTGTCATTCTCTATGTATTACGCTGACTTTCGCCAAAGGAACATGGTTTAGAAATTGTTCTGTCAGCTCTATTGGCAGTGTGCTTGTAGAAGTATGACCTTCTCACAAGGCCCCTAGCTGAACTTATTCAGTCGATAGCCTGTGTGGACGATAAAGGTTATATTTTTTTTTGTTTCTACCGGCAGCATTTATGAACGACAACAGATGATCAGTGGTCTCATTGGCGAAAAACTCGTCAGCACTTTGAGCAGTAGAAATATTCGCGTCAGCTATTCCCGACGAGTTTGTTGTCGTGTCATTAGTGGCGGAAGTGTTTTTCGTTTATAAGGAAAACAATTTATAAAACTTATATTGGGCACATTTAATTAAGGTGAAAATGACTGCATACCAAACTGTACTTATTCCCTTCACATACTCGGCAGATAACAGCACTGGTTGAGTTTTAGACGTGAATACATCTTTAAAATTGCGGCCATAATGGGAGGCAATCTATAAAATCCGATAATAACAAAATCGGGGGATACAGTTTGGCATTGCAGCTCCGAATCTACCTTCTACATTTAAAATTAAATTACACCACTCGATTGCCAAAGGATCAAAGAATATGTTACGTTGAGTGAGGACTGCAAAGCACCGCGTGCGGGGGGAAAATTGGGGGGGGGGGGGGGGGGATACAATTTTGAGTTAGTTTCACCGCGTATCATAACTTCCGCGTCATATAACTTTTGACTAGGAGAAGCTACGACACTCGTTTGAGTTTCAATCGACAGATCTCGTTCAGATAAATCGATTGCGTGTATAAAAACATTTGTGTGGCGTGGTTATGGTGAAATTGTATGAGTCTAATGTAAAAAATTAAGAAAACTTAAACCGATTTCAGCCTATACTCGTCAAAAAGCTAAGTCGTAATACAGAAATCGTGTACAGTTGGAAAGGGCATCTCAAAAGCAACCCAGTGATACACATAAAACCCCATATTATCTAGTGAAGCGGTGCCCGGAACGTAAAAAAATATCAAGGCCTCCGAGCGAGTCAACGTAGACGTTTTCACGCAAAACAAAAGGGCCGTGTTCCCAACACAGCCAAGCCCAATTTTTTAGTTAGAATTATCGTTTTCCATCGCAACTGTTAGTCTTCTGCCACTGTTGAGGCCGCCTGTCCTCCGGTATATCAGTGGTCCTAGCAGGAAGTGTAGCATCCAACCAGCCAAAACATCTTTAGTCATTGGGGCCGCGGTGGCTGAGCGGTTAGCCTGCTCGCCTCCCATTAATGCGAACCGGGCTGAAAGCCCGGCCGGGTCACTCCCAGATGTGGGAATCGTGTCGGACGATGCCGCTGGTCGCAGCGGGTTTTTTCCTCGGGGATCTCCCGTTACCCCACCCTTTCATTCCGGCGCTACACAATGCTTGCCACAATCGCCCTCGTCGGCTAAGACGTCGCTTTTAAGGACCGCCCAAATCGCTTTCCTTTCTTCCCACATGTCGTCAGTGAGTCATCAGCGGCATAAGTAAATTAAGGAACAGTCGTCAATATTCTCAACAGCTGACATTTAAAAAAACCCGATGCAGGCAGCCATTGACACAAACTGCTCTCTCTCCTTTCTCTGGGTCAAGTCTGAATGGGAGTGACGTAAGCCCGTATGTGCCCCAACTGGCGACTCCAGACGGGCCAGCAGCGAAATGACACAATTGTAATTTTCGTCCAGAATGTCTAGTCCAATTTGCATCGCCAACTGCTAAATCGTTTACGTGAACACACGTGCCCATAACGTTTATGACAGTATTTTTTCCACGTGCGGATTTACACAGGTTTAAAATTTTAAGATGCAAACGATTACAATCGGTTTGTGCATATTTATTGATGTGTTATTTAGAAAATTGTGGAATGAAACACTGTTGAGAGAAGGTCAGCGCTGAACGGAGTTGCTCCCTGTTGTTACAGGTCAGTGAATAATTTATGAGAATAATGTAGCAGTGGGTAAGAAGCTGAGGTTGTAGCAGAATGACGCACCGCGATTAAATATTAAAATAAGCAGTTACTGTTGTAATATTCATTCTTAAGGAAAAATGTCTGACGTCAGGAATTTTGAAATTTTTTGCCATACTGAAATTTTTGGCATTACAAAGTGTAAAAGAATAGCTGCCCGAGCAATATTATATTGTTACATCTTCACTGCAACATTTTTACTCTCCCGCTCGAGATGAAAAAAAAATACCATCTCAGTGAAGAAGAAACAATACAGAAAGGCTCTAGCAGTTTTTTTTTTTTTTTTTTTTTTTACAGTTTATAATGCCAAACATTTTAGTACGTTTTTTAAACTAAAATTGTTTCACAAAATTAAAAATTCCACGATGGCGTTACACATTTCTTTTTAATCTACAGTATCTACCAAAAAGTAATAGGGTACCTTTCCACAATGTTTGCTCGGTGGTTGTCACCCCGATAGAATCTAATAGGGCCACCTCTTGCGGCTATAACAGCAGCCACCCTGTCTGGCATACTCTCTACGAGTGTTTGCAGGACATCCACGTGGATTCGTCGACATTCCTCTTGTAACCATTCCATGAGTTGAGCAATGGATTTTGGCCGCGCCTGACGAGCCCTCACCCGGCGATCCAATTCGTCACAAAGATGTTCTATAGGGTTGAGATCAGGGCTCTGGGCGGACCAGTCCAATCGGCGAACATTATTGTTGGCGTACAGCTGCATAGTAGGTCTTGAAACATGGCACCTGGTATTGTCATCCTGGAAGTAACACGGGTCCATTCCGTAAAAACGCCACAATGTTGGGAGTATTTCATTATCCAGAATGTTACAATAGGCCTCCTGTGTTCATGTTACCACGGACAAACACCAGCGGTCTTACGCCGAAGGCCGTGAAACACAATTCAACTGACGTACTGAATTACCTATCTTCACGAGTGCCCAATTACTTTTTGGTAGATAGTGTACTACAAGTGTGAAAATCATTCACGGGATAGTAGTGCATGTAAGATAGTATTACAGGTCGAATGTTAAAGAAGACGAAAAGAAACGTGTAGACGTACGAAGGAAAAGATGGAAAACAAATACGGCTAAACTCTCTGGTTCTCCCTAACACTGATAGCAAGGATTGTACAGTACGTACAGCGTATTTTCTGAATGACATGCAAACCCGTTATCTCGGAAACTACACGCCATATGGATAACAATCGTTTCGTTTTGTTGTGTAGGGTATGATAATGAATAATTCCAGAAAATATATGGTAATGTGTAAAAAGAAAATTAGCTAAACTATGGGTGTGCAAACTATTATATTTACGAGAATTTTTACAAATTATTGATAAAGTTTCAGTTTCTTGTTTTAGTTTACGTTTGGCAAAGGTTTTCTTTTTAATTCCGTCACTGAATAATTGTGAAGTAGCAGAGACAAGTGTATCTATTTAGGGTTTCACTTTAACGAGGAACGAGATACAAAACTGAATAAACTGCTCTCGAAATGTTGTCCTATGTACTCACTAAGTGGGCATGAAATAAAAACTTTCTCTAGTAAAGAAAGCAGGCATATCTTATATTTGTATTGTATCGTACTGTACTATTTACAAGCTCACAGAGTAAGATATTTCACGTCACTAATTAGTGGATTGTATTAAGCAACTTCAAGGAAAACACGACATTGTTCACAGAGTGTGAAAAATAATATTTTAGTGCGAGATGTAGAAACTTTGTGACATATTTCGATATAAAGGATACTCGCGGTAAAATAAGCACTTTTGAAAGCCCTGTTTAATATCTACTTGTATGCACGTCATGTATCCTTCCGCTTTATGTGAAATTAACTGTGCCATGGGTTTCATCACTTTATTCATGCGTCGATCAAGCAAAATTTTGAATTTATTAAATAAGTAAATATTTCACGAATCTGCTCTTTTTTACACTTCGATACATTAAAGAAATGTACAAAGCGGAAGAAATAATTTAAGATGTTACAAATGGTAATCTAATACTATTAATTTGACGTTATGATATGGAGCTATGTTCCATCCATCGTTACCAACTTTATTGGGCGTATAGTCACCAAGTGCGCCCGTTATATAATATATGCAGGCAGGAACAGTAATATTTGGCTAAGGTTGATTTCAAAATGTTCACTGTATCGTGAACAGCCTTTAATTATTTTGGTTAATTAATATACGCGAAACCTGTAAATCCTATTTCTCCACTGAATTGAACGCTGTATCGTGCGGTGCGCTTCACGAGGTCGCACGCGCACATTGTCTCTTCGTTCTCCCGTGTCCCCCAGCGTCGCAGGTTTCGTGCTCCCATCGCAGTATTTCAGCGAAGATACAGTCGTCGCGGATGCTGCTTGCCGTGCAGCAAAAACAAGGATGCTGTAGCTGCGTGCTGCAAGAGGATCGCCCAGTTGTGCTGCCCTTCCGCGAAGATTACTCGGTCTAATTACGGTCGGACATCGTGCTGTTCATTTTTTTTTTACCGCACGCCGTCATTTTCTTTGTCGCCCGAATGCGAGTGTCTAATTTCTCTGGCGCCGCACAAGTTCATAGCGAGGTGGGACGCGCATTGAATTTGGGCCGATATATGCTGTTCGCGATAAAGTGAGCACTTTTGAAAGCACTCTCATTTGGAATAATGGTCAATAAATATAATTTATTTTAGCCTTGGACGTTAAGGGTCCTGCCTACCAAGCCGGCAGTCGCAAACTTCGAATGTGGAATCAATGTTAAAGGCCGTTCACGATAAAGTGAGCACTTTAGAAATGAACCTTAGAAAAATGTTACTGCCCCTTCATGCATATATTTTAATGGGTGCACCGAGTGACATTCGCCCAGCAAAGTTGGTAAAGATGGATGGAAAGTTGTTCCATATATTAACGTTGTGTAAAAAGTGCTGGGTACCCATTTTTGATAACTCAAAATTCATTCATTAGTTTTCTGTTTTTCTAATTCATTGAAGTGTAAAAATGGGCAGATTTGTAAAGTATTTTACTTTCTTAATAATTTCACAGTTTCATTTGACCGACGCATGAATAAAGTTGCGAGGCCCATGGTAATGTTAATTTTACATAAGGCGGAGGAATACACAACGTGTGTATAAGTAGATCTTAATAAGGGCTTTCAAAAGTGCTCTTTTAACGTGAACAGCGTATAAAACGAAATTCCTTCTCATTGATTCAATTTTAAAGATAACTATTTCAAACAAAAAACACGTTGATTCGATTTTCTCAGAGAATATTGCTACATAAAATTGTTAAAAAAAAAAAAAAATGATTTATCCATCTTTATTTTGTTATATGTAAATTTCAATATTTTTGAAATAGAAATAACATATTAAACAAAAAAATCGACAAAATATTTTAACGTAGCATCATTCCTTAAGAAATTTCACGTAGAATACGTATTGTTTGAAATATTTATTTTTGAATTTGGTGCAATGAGCAGGAATTTCGTGTAACATTGATTCCCTATTTGAAGTTCGCGGCTGCCGACTTGGTAGGCAGGCCCGTTAACTTCCGAGTGGGATGGAATATACACACGGTTTTTATTAATTACATGGAAATATTTATTTATAAAGGTGGCTAGAGGATAAAAAAAATGGCCGAAAGAACAAAGTAACGAGGGACTCAAACGTGCTCGCTTTACCGCGAACGGCCTATACCCATAATAATAGCGGCGTTGCTTGGTGTATGTCCTTTCGTCTTCTTTTCGTTTGCAGTTCGGGAAACCTGTTATAAATGTTTGCATACATCTGAAAAAAGTTTTTTTTTCTCACATTAAAAATGAAAACGAATTACGAAACTATGTTTCAAAGTACTAACAGAAATTAATATAGACAGTCTTATAAACCGAAATATTTTGAAGTTGTTTCATTTTGAGTGCTTCCCGTTTTTTTTACCGTTTGGCTATAAGGAAACTTGTATATTAGTAGTCAATTTACAGCATGTTACTTTTAATTGCGGCAAAGGAAAAAACTACTATGTATTTCCTCAAATTTTTGTTGAGCTACGTTTGTTAACGCAATGTGCTGTCGTTACGAGACATGCAGAATTAGCATTATAATTTAGCGGCAGACTGGACTCTAATTTTGTGCGCGTTTGACCAATTTCTGTCATGGGCCGGCAGTATGTCTGGCACATCTCGCGGGACTCTTGAGCCAATAATGTAACGTCAGCGGCGGAGTGGCCAATATTCTTTAACGAAGTCAAACAGATAGGTGACTCCACTCATGTATAAGGCAATGGAGTTTATTCTGTCACCGAATTATAATGCGAATTTTGCATATCTCTGAGCATAGTTTCCAGACAGTGATTCTCGATTGAACACCACGATGAATGTTTTATCTAGGGGATCCGCCAGTTCCTTTACTTGAATGTATTCCATCGCTATTCTACACACCTATTTCGTAGTAAACACCTGGTTTGGACATTAGAAGTCGAAAAAATGCGGGTGAAAAATACACAAATGTTTATAATGCTTTGTGAAATGATTATACACACACACAAGAAAATTGCAACACGACCTTGCGTCCTAAAATTCTACTTGGTTCTCCTTTCTCTTTCAGCTATTTCAGGGTACTTCTGAACTGCCCAACGGGGCATGTACGGCTTATGATTATGAGATATTTTTCCTGTTAGATCGTAGAGAAATATATCTTATGTTTTGCCAAGGTTTGCCTTCGCTTCTCTGTTGCCACATTATTTTAAGTTGAATATTTTTACCGAACCAGGATGCTTTCCCAAATTGTTATTTTAGTGCCTCCTTTTTACATCATCTACCAGCCGTGCAATGGGTGTTATACAGGTTCGAACTAAACTCTACCAATAAACTTAGGGAAGCAGATGGGTTTTGCTAGTAATACAGCCAGAATGAACGATTAATGTCTGAGTTTCTGCATAGGCATTATTAAACTACGAAGTACAAAGCACACAAATATGGGCTCCAATATAAGCTCCTATCCATGAAAAGTGAGGGGTTGGCAATACATTTGTGCAAATAAAATGTAACTGTTTCTCCTTGTTAGTTGTTTCCCGTGGATTTGCAATCTGCAGTACACGGCGAACAAATTTTCCGTTTTGTGTTTTATGTTTTTATGTTAAACGCTACCGTTTTTGATGCATTAGTTCGTAATGTTCGAACAATGAATCTTGACGTTTGGCACGTGGCAACACATTTGCGGTTGTGCATGGTGTTGCTGTTTTAAATTACATCGTGTAATGCTGGAACAAATCTTGTTTCATGTGGTATGCATACTTACCCCAATAAACTATCGTTGATATGCACTTAGGGCCCGTGGTGGTGCAGTGGATAGACTGTTCGTCTCCCACCACGGCGAATAGTACTCGATTCCCGACGGGGTCGACACAATTATTCGTATCTGGGAAACGCGGTAGACGTTACAATTTGTCAGTGGTTTTTTTTTCGGGTCACGCCCATTTCTCTACCATGTTATTTCGCCATTGTATCATCTCCACCCCATGTGGTCTTCATCGGCATGAATTAATTTCCTGATAACGGCGGCATTTAGCTTAAAAACACAAGGCAGAACGTTTGTCTACTATGTGCGATAGGTTACAAATCCACAGGAAAAAATCAAATAAAGTGATACAGTTATATTTTTATTTGCACTAATGTGTTCCTAACCTCTTTCTTTTCATGGAGGGAAGTTGACAATGGAGCCCATGTTTTTTTTTTTTTTTTTTTTTTTCTTTGTATTTCGTCGTTTAATATTACAGTATCCAGAAACTAAGATATGTATGGTTCATTCTAGCTGTGTTACTAGCAACAAACCATCTGCTTGAACTACATTTTCAAGGGTGGTTACATCCCTTAGCAATAGGCTTATGGTGTAGGTCGTGTTTATATTTTCAACCAATTTTTTTTATGAGGAATCACCTGCCGAAGTATGTCGATAGAGTTCAGTTCCATTCTCTATAAAGTATTTACCGTGCATAAAATTGGGAGTAGATATAATAAGACAACATTCCCCCCTTTCCGCAAATTAATTAGATATTTTAGCATTCGTCTACAAAGTGCAGTCTGGGAGTACTATTGAGTTAAAGTCAGGAAAAAAAATGGATTATAAGTATTTAAAAGTGTTTCACATACAAGGTGTTTTTAAACTAAATTTTGAAATTCAAACCACGGCTTGTATGGGCTTATATAAACAATAAATTCGTGTAGTAAAATGCATCTAGGATTTTTAAATTGAAATTGGAGTTGGCTAAATAGCGCCGGGAGTTCACAATATCACGTACCTGCGTGGGCAACAAGTTGCATACCATGAAGGAGCGCCATACAGAGATTGACTGCACCAAGGACAACATAAAATCGAGTTACGGGGACGCCGCTAGTGGTTGCTTGGTAGTATACGTGTGTCAAAATCCATGAACAATTAGGGGATTATAAATATAATTGTAAATGCTGCCAAAAAGTGATGGCATTTTATTACCCACAACACAAAAACAGTTTTGGCGATTTATGATCTCCACGAATTGTCATGGTGGCCTATGTACAAGTGGTTATCGCATGACTCACCATTTCCATTCGCATTCGTCATATGCAACTTTATGTGCACGTAGGCACATGAAGTTTCGCTCTTCCGGCGCTCTTTTGTTAACATCCATTTAAATTTAAAATACTAAAAGTCTGTTCGCGATAAAGTGTGCACTTTTGAAATCAACCTAAGAAATAAGTCACTGCTACTACCTGCATGTATTTTAACGGGCGCCATTAGTGACATGCGACCAGTAAAGATGGTAACGATTTATGGGAAGTAGTTCCGTATCTTAACGTCACTTTATACATAATTCGGTTAAGTGAAACTGTGAAATTATTAGAAAAGATAATATTGTACAAATCTGCTCATTTCTACACTTCGGTGCATAAAAAAAATAACAGAAAGCGAGAGAAATAATTTAGGTTATCACAAATGGTTACCTAACACTTTTTGTTCGACGTTAATATATTGAACTACTTTTCTCTCCATAGTTACCAACTTTACTGGTTACATGTCACCCACTACGCCCGTTAAAATATACGCAGGTAAGGGCAGTAACTTTTTTCTAAGGTTGATTTCAAAAGTGTTCACTTTATCGCGAACAGCCTTTATGTACTTGTGGCGAAGTGTTAGCTTAACGTAGGCCTATATGTCACCAAGTTCGTGCACTGAGGCGGCTGCATGATGGCCGTGTATTTTGTTTGCAGGATGGTAACCAGTTCCGTGGAGCTGTGTTCTCGATGGAATACTACCAGATGCGAGTAAGGTTTCTGCCACCGTGCCGGGCGTCATCCCAGCATGGCGGCCACTCAGCCACGGTAGACTGTGAGTAGACCCGCCATCTTGTAATTACTGTCAGACATTTTAATCGTAACGTTTTGGAAATGAAGCTGACCTCCCGTGGCGCAGTCGGTTGGTGAGCTACCGATCTGGGTTGCGGGAGGCTCTGGGTTCGAATCCCGGGTAAGGCATGGGTGTTAATTTAAGTTAGGTTATAAATTAGTCTGTAAACCGTCCTGTACTAAACTTTCAAGCATAAAACTGGAGGACGTTATAAAGCCCTTTCCAATACAATACTTTTAGAAATGAAAATAATTAATTGTTAAGTAGACTTGAATTCTTCCTTTCTTTTTCCACATATCTTTTGATTTCCGGAAATTCGTTTTTGCAAATATGTCTTAAGTTGCTTTGAAACTGCTGGAATACCTATTTCGAATATATTCGAAACTAACTTGGAAATACTTTTTTATCTAAATGTTTTATCAAATAAAATAGGTCAGTTCTTGAAAATGTTTGAAAACGCCCTCCTGTCAAACTTTTTATTTGAAGAACGTAATGCGATTTTTATGTGGATATGTTCTAAAAGGCGGGATATATTTTTCCAGTCACCATGAAGTCCAGTAGACAGAGTAGTGTTAAGAGAGTTGTAATTTATCTTCACTTTAGAATCAAATTAATATTTTATTTCTTAGACACATTTTTTGCCGGATGAAATTTGTGGTCTCTGATTTTTTTTACTATTAACCTGTAATGTACAGTTTCGACAGTATTCGTACAGAAACAGGTGTTATACAAATTAATTATCTTCATAACTTTTTTTTTCCTACTTCCAGTTATTGTTCGCCAGTTAACACAAAAGTTTTGTCGCATTAAAAATGGCCCATTTTTTTGCGGTCCACGGTTCTGAATGGTTGTACTCGTAGAACATCAAACAAATTTTAAGAGCTGGTTCAGTATACGAAGTTAGAAGCCGACGGCCCTACTGCTCTAGTAACCTGGTGGTCTTATGATTACCGTGGTTCAACAGGGTATTACGAGATCAGTATTTGGATGGGTGACCGGCCGAGGAACTCCCTGTAGCCGACGTCGCACATCAAACACTAGGTATGTCCACCAGGGTCATCACAAGGTCAGGCATTGAGCTGCTGAGGTCGTGTCAACGAGGTACTCCATCCTACTTGTCCCATACTGAGACACCAGGCGCAAGCGGCCCGTCATTTAATATGTTATTATCACAACATGTTTAAAGGAAAATGGATGCATAGAAATTTTGCAGCAAACGTGGATGCGCTAATGTCATTTCGGTGACCTCACGACCTTCCAGCTGTCTTTGGCCAATTGCTTCAAGTTGAGTGAAAAATTCGACCTTGTGGCAGGTGCTGTAGACTTTCACACACACACATGCATATATATAATATTGTACGACGCTATTCTTGGATAGTTGTTTTTACGTATTTCCTTCAAGGGGTATGCATATCGAGCCTAAGTGGTACCCTTTGGTATAGATTCATGTCAGCATCTTTCTCACCTGTAAAACAGTAATTATTACTAAAATCTGAAATCAAAATCGTTTTCTGTGTGTCCACTCACGTTAAAAATGAGAGCGAGAAAAAAAAACTTTAATCAAGAGCGTTAAAAAATTTAAGTATGTTGCCTGTGTATAGGAGGCGATTTCCGTGGTTTAGTTGGTGTGAAGCCAGCTTGCAATCAGTGCCGTCCCTAGCGGAAGAGATGCCAGGGGCTAGAACTCTTGTGAAGATCTTCCCTTCCAAAATTGTTAATCCTCATTCCCACAACGCATTCACCTTTCGAAAAATACGCTATGCTCTCGAGCACCCGCACCTTGCGCCCAACGTTTTACTGATAAAGTATTTTATAAATAAACTAGCGACCCAGTCCGGCCTCGTTCGGGTGCGATTTGCAAATATAGCGTTGTTTACTCATATACACTAAATGCTTAAGGTAACTACCATAGGATTCATACTGTGTTGTTCAAAAAGTCTTCGTTAGTGATCCACTATTTTAATAAAATTTTAAATGACAAAAATTGTACTGTGGGCCATCTCTAAAAGATAAACATATGCTGTCGCGGCCTTTTTTTGTAGATCTTTTTGAGATCTAAAATTCTGTAGTGCATTCATCTGTCGTATCTTCATGACGACAGTGGAAACCGCATCAACATCCATTACGTATTTTACAAGCCTTAGCCGAATACAGACACACGCGGCCGGGTGGCTTTGTTTTATACTATTTATATATAGGTTTAAATATATAAATTTTGCCTTGAAATATTTATCTTACTACCAAACGAATCCTAAATATTTTTATATTTCTTATTGAGTAAATCTTTCTTTTTTCCGTGGTTGACTTTCCTTGATGCAGTCGGTTGGTGCTCCGCCGGTCTACGATGCGGGAGGTTCTGGGTTCGAATCCTAGGTAAAGCATGGGGTTAGTTTAAGTTATATCATAAGTCGGTTTGCAAGCAGTCCCCTTATAAGCCTACAGGTGCACCTTTCTCACTCCCCAAAGAACGGCCTTGCTTACAATGTTAGTTTACGTTGTTTTAAGTACCACATTGCACAAATAGGATCCAATCTTTACAGTAATAAAATCATGAAACGATTAGAATAACTTTGGCTGAATTTTCTATCTACTTATGTAAATACATGTTGGGTGCATGTCTGCTGTATTAGCCAGCGTTTTATCTGTAAAAATTGTTTTAAACTAGACTATGGTTCTTCAGAATTTAGCGTATTTTATGGAATAACTCTTTTATACAAATGAACAGAGGATTAAATAAAAGTTCTACTATCATTGTTCGCGCGTTAAACATATCATTACCAAACATGTACCAAAACGCAATACAATTTTTCAGAAATTACATAAAAACACCGTCATTTTTCGGAAATACTATTTTTAACATGTACGTTTAGAAAGAGTGAATCCTAATCTAATCTAATCTAATCAATATCGTTCATAAAACTATTTTCGTTTTGCATAAATTAAAGGATACTTATTTTTCTGCAGCAAAACATTCCGTATTTACTACAAATTATTTTACCTCAAACACTATGTCACGATTTAAAAAAATATCTGTTTTGAATAACTTTCACGAAGAACTAAATTAAAACAAAGGAAACCCACACGGCACTTTAATACACATATTTTAGTGTAATTGTTATTAAGAATGTGAAAGCAACATCTAAATTTCGTGTAAAAACGACATGCTCCATACACAGCCGATTCAAGGGGCTAACGCCAATGAAATACGAATGAAAAAAAAATCCCACATAATTGTGTGCGATAATTCACTATGGAACCCCATTTGACTGCACGAATTATAGAGGTGGCTAATTTCAAAACGACTCCCGATAAACCACAATATCAGTAAGAGTTCACTGGGTGCAGTAAGAGTAAAGTTATACTAAATGGCTTTTAGCTGGTTCTTCTCTGACAAGATATGGCTGGCAATTCGCCCATTGCTCTGCCCTAATGGCACTACAGCACATCTCGAATACATTAAGTCTTTCCGGTTGATTTAGAATGCTAATGGCGACGTTTATTCAAATCCAATAACGCAAAGCAATGGTATAAAAGCCCCGTGCAACCGTAGCAGTGAAATAGCATGAAACGTTGTGGTTTTTCAGACAAAAAAATATCCGGTGCACTGCAGTGAAAGAGAAACGAGTCCGGAAAACGCAATGTGGGCACGGAAAAGTAACCTCAGATGCGCGCATAGGAAAAACAGTTAATGCCTCGTCCACAATCGGCGTGGAGTGGCACAATATAACATAAAGAAGCATAGAAATGTTAGTGAACCGTCCACAATTGGGATTAATGTAAGCGAACCAATCAGAATAAAGTATAGAAATAGGTTATTACTCTAGCATGTATGGAAATCATGTCTTCTTGAATTGGCTATATGATCTTCCAATGTTTTTTTTTTTTTGTGAGAACACGAGGTACAAGGAAACTATTTGATGTGATCATGGAAAAATATGTATATCATCGTTGTATTTTCGGGAACTTTTTCATATGCAAACGATCTACTTACTAGCTGGACAAAAACAACTCTGCTTACGGGGAGAAGAGAAATTAGAGCTACACATGGAGTCAACTTACGATCATTTTTTCGTGTATACAGATCTCTTTTGTCGAACGTAGTACGTATAACGCCCCGCATTCTGACTGGAGGTCGTTGAAAACTTTCCAGAAGAAGATGAAAGATGACCGTCTTCTCGCCAAACTACGCCAATTTGCGCCGGGTACGACTGGCCACAAACTAGTTGAAGACGCTGACATTTAAACCTGAGGCATATTCGCATCTTTGTTAGATGAGTCATGTTAACGCCACGCCAACTGAAGACAAGGCTTTAAGCTAGGACTTTCCACAGAAACACGCTTATGGCAAGAGACATTTATAAGGCCAGGCTCTCTATAGTTACAGCAAGCTCCAAATCAAATTAACTCGGTGATAAACTGAGCCATGCAGAGAGGCGAGCGCGAGCAATCAACGATCTAGCTTTAGTTTTAATCCAAACTTACGAAAGGAAAACTTTGCACATTGCATTTAAGAATAGCGTGCACGCCATAGGAATTACTGTATCCTTCAAAAATCTTTTTCGCGTCATTTCGAGCGCACTTCCTTTGAGATTGTCGGCGAAATGGCTGAAAATTGCACGAGTTGAATTCTGTCTTTGAATTCTTTGATTTGTTCACATAAGTATAGTATAGTTAGTACACGTAGTTCTAGATGTAATTGATGACCAAACAAAATGAAATTAGAAAACTATAAGATGTTTCGATTTCATTAGACATCGCATAATGAGGGGGATATGTTAGCAACTGTTTGACACCATATCAAAATGTAAAAGGTTTGACTTGGGAACGAAATAAAGAGTTCCAAGCATACCTTAGACCAATCCCAGCGAGAAAAAAAATCATATATTATAAAATTTGTTTTAACTATCATTGGCAGTTAAAGGATTGTATGTTAATTACATCACATCATCCTACACATATTTATATACTAAATATATGAAATAAATTACAAATTTGAAAGTGCCGTTTCTATTGATCATGTAATATGCTCCAAGAAAATGAAAATATAATTAACTATTAAAGAAAATCTAGACATCTAATAAATTGTTATTTTAATTCTGAGAGGTCAGTGTATAAAACCTTTAAAGAAACAATTTGACAACATAAAACCACATTCTTTACGTACTTAAACAAAGATAGTGGGTTAAAGCAATTTCCGAGAAACGACGCTTCAGAGAAAAAAAAAAAAACCTACACCTCAAAGACCCGGAGTTCAAAGCTCGGGAGGGGGAAAAAAAACTCGCCGAACGTTACGAAGATATCGCCCTTAACAGACACGGTAATCGGATTTGGCCGTTACAAGACGTCTAGTATCTCCTCCATCCATCTTTATGCCCCCGAGCGCTGCATGCCCCCTTTCGAGTACCGGTCTATTCTTGCTCCCGGGGAGAGCTTGAATCCGTTGTGAGCATCCCTCGAGATAGCGTCTAGATAATGCAGAGGGGAGAGCGCGCTGAGGCAGGGTCCTCTCTCGCGTTCTTGCGAAAACCGCTCCGCTCTTGGCTCGACCCCTGGCACGGAGCGCTTTCATTGCGCCAACAATATCACCTCCGACTCGCGCAGCATCTAATTGTCGTCGGGCTTAATCGGATCTCGCGGGAGGGAGGGCGCCCAGAAGGAGCCAGGGAGGGGGGAGAACGCATGGCTCACAGACAGCACTGCCTCCAAATCTCCCTGCCACAACGGGAAGGCAATTGTCTGCGACCCGAGCAACCCCGCATCGGCACTACCCTAGAGCGCGCTTGCGCATCGTCCACAGAGAAACGAGGTGCGCGCCGCGAACAATGGAGCAGCTCACCTAAACACTACAAGCTTTTTAGTCTATGCGCTGCTCCCCGACTGTCCCCTTCCTCCTTGTCGTGATTGCGAGACAAAGGGCCGCCCCCGGTTGTTTATGAAGGTCGCCGCGGTTCGCACACGAGAGGTTACATAACCAGACAAAGCCAGGCGGGTTTCCGCGAGTTTCAAAATCGCGTGGGCGAAATTAACTCCAAGAGAGGCGAGTCAATGGAAGGGCGCTACAACCTGCGCGATTAGACGATAAACGAGCCTTTTCGCGACAACGTGATCACCAAAAAAGCCACGAAAGAGCTACGACTACCAGCATCTATTGCCACCAGTGCAGCACGATCATCTACGGATGGTACAGCACCATAGACTTCTTCGGCTGTGACGCCTACGAAATTTTCAATGGAGCCATCGAATTTTTCGGCTGAGGTACCTAGAACACCATTGCCGGGGTTACCTGCTTCTTTAGCTCCAGCACCTGCATCTCCAACAGATCCGTCCGAGTCTTTGCCTGGACCACTACTTCGTCATTAATGTCACTTCTGTGATAAGACATTTACTTTCGGCCACAATGCTCGGCGACATGAGCGCTTTAAGTGTGCAAAAAATTCCTGAAGTATGTCATATTTGTGTGACAGCTGCGGTAAGCTTTGCAGCCGTAGCTACAATTTACTAAGAACTGCAAATACCTGTAAAGGCGAAGTGCATCAGTAGGGGCCTACCTTGGTACCAGGTTTGCTGCAAGCAGGATTCTGTGACTTCGGTACATGTCCTCAAATGTATAGTTACCTACATAACCCGCCCTGCACAGTTTGTCGGTGGAATAAGTGTCATGATATTTCCGCACATGGATAACATGAGTGTGAATAGCGAGATGCATATAATACTATGACCTACAACAAAGTTGCATATATTGAGCTGCATGTATATTGAAGAATATGGTACTTTTTTCTGAGGATATGAGCGACTGTAATAAATTAACTGAATAAAAACATGCCTGTGAATAAAACTGTGTTTTATTTCACGTTTGTCTAATTTTCAAGATATAATTAACTTTTAAAAGGTATATAAATATAATATTTTTAATAAAATATTATTTTATAAATTACTTTTGACTATATGTACAATTTTATTATTAAATAAAACTTTTTTTTAAATTAACACCTTCAAATTTCTCATAAAAATATATTTACTATATCAAGCAGGTAGTCAAAGTCCCGCATCATGCATGTAGGTATACTGTTGATTGAAAAAAAAAAACCAATATTTCAAATAGGAATTATAAAGTAAAGGCGGTCCACGGTAAAGTGAGCATTTTTGAAACCAATCTTAGAAAAAAGTCTCTGACCCTACCTGCATATATTTTAACGGGCGAGATGAGTGACATGTGTGCAGTAAACGCGATGATGGATGAGAGAGTAGCTCCATATATTAACGTCGAATAAAACGTGTTAGGTAACCATTTGTGAAAACTTAAATTACTTCTCTAGCTTTGTGTTTATTGATGTACAGAAGCGTAAAAATGAGCAGATTTGTACAATATTTACTTTTCTAATAATTTCACAGTTTCACTTGATCGGCGCATGAATAAAGTGATGAGGCCCACGGCAATGTTAATTTTAGATAAGGCGGAAGGAAACACATCGTGTATACAAGTAGATCTTAGCAGGGCTTTCAAAAGTGCTCATTTTACCGCGAACATTCTATAAAACCACTGCAGCACACGTAGGTGAGAATGCAAATTGCATGAAATAATGTGAGGAACGTGTGTGACGTGGTGTACAAAAATAATGATTGCCCTCTTAAAAGAGCCCGTTTTTATGCAATCACCACTTAACTTTGCTTCACTGTGCTGCGATATTTACATGTATAGATAATGAGATGTAAAATATGTTCGTAGGTGTGTTGGTCTGGAAGGGCGTATATGACAGAGTGCCTACCGGGTTCCGCCTTAACAACTACAAACATGTACGTGTATGCCTAAATATCACTCACAGAATGTGCAACTCAACACCTGGCAAAAGTAACTTAATTTTTATACACCCCTCTGCAGGGCCTATTAATACGCGATACTGTCGCCTCGTTAAACCTTACATTCATTTTCGAATATTGAGGCGTTGGAAATAAAAATAAGCAATCTCTCTATCAATTAAACATAACATAACGGTCGTTAACTCGAACTGAGAAACAATAGTGCCAGTTTCCACTCAGGCACAGGACAGCTGCTGTTGAAGTATGACACTCGCCTTATTGATATCTCTGCCAAGACACAGATCTTTTGTCTGTGAGCTAAAATAATCTCTCAGCACAGCCACTCTTTAAAATAAAAGGAATATGTTTTACAATTTACTAAAGAAGGGAATGGTTCCGCGTCTACAAGTACAAGAACGTAACGCACCACATTTAATTTTCAGCTTTTTAATTTTTATTTCAATTTCTTTTTGGACATTTGCAAACGTATTATGTGCTGAAACATTAATAAGAAGACCCTGGATGGCAATAAGAACCAAAGCATTTAAAGAAATACTATCTGTCTTTAGGTGGTGGTAGTTGCTGCTGGACGCTGTACACATATGCGTTTCGTTAACATTAATAAAAATGTTTCTGACTTGTAACTCAGTTTAAAATTAATAGTTCCAAAATAAAACAGTTATTGGCTTAAAACTTGAATTACCCCCCGCCCCCCCGGCCCGCTTGTTTTACTGGCTTGCTCTTACTCGGTGAAGCACTAGAACTCTTTGTAGGGCGTTTGTGGTTAGTGTTGGAGTATAAGCTTACGACGCGTTTGCAACATGGCGTAGGTTTAAAAGTTCTAGAATCAATTCCATTACGGGCTCTACAATAATAATTTAAATGTAGAATACCAATACTTCCAGGTGTAGCGGGATATCGCTCTCGAAGGAAAATCAATTTATTTCGCAGGAAGCAGGAAAGGATGCTGTCTTCAACAGCTACAGGCCTCGCTATAGTGCTGGGTGTTCTGTTACGTGAGTTTGCTGCTCACGGACGTGCGTCGTCTAAAAATCTATATATCTCTTACAGCTGCAACGCGGAAGGGACTATCTAGCACGCTCTTCTTTGTGGAAACATATTAAAGATTCTTGCGCTAGCTGGAGAAAACGACTACCCTAACAAAACTTTATCAAAATACCTGCCCTACTTCCACTCCGGACGAGCGTCCTAATTTACGCCTACTCGCTATGAAAGATGGTGGCGCAGAGAGCGATCTTCGTAGCTGACTGGTCCAGGTTACGCTATTCTAGTCTCTCCGGCCAATGGGAGCGCAGGGTTTGAACCTGCCAGTCAGCCGGAAGGCTTACTATTTAAACTACCTGTAAACGACTCACACCAACGGCCTAACTTAAAAATACTATAGAGTATATGGTCTCCAAACGGATATAAAATACATAAAGTTCCCTGAAGCATTAACAAAAGTGTGAGACCAATATAAAATAAAATAAAATAAATATTGGTTAGTATAAATACAAATATGAAAGCTATCTAACTAACCCATTTAAAAATTAAATATTGCCATCCGTAAATCTAAGATTTAAAATCCTGTCACCAGAAAAATAATAAATAATACAAATAACATGCAAATTAGCAATAATTGCATACATGAAAACATTACGTGACAAACGTAAGAAAGAGTGCATAAATTAAGAATATAATTATCAAGACGTGGAAAATGACGTTACAGAATAAAAAATACAGATTTTTTTCTATGTCTATAAATATGAGTGCCGTCAGCTCACCTGGTGGGTGAATCGAGAAATTAACGCTACCTATGGGTTTAAAATAGAATCCAACATGGGGGGGGGGGGAGGGCAACAGCATAAACTTTACTTTAAAAACATAAACAAATATGACTGCCGCCTGGTGGCTAAATCGACAACTCGCCTGGTGGCGATGTCGATTATTGATACACTAGCGCCACGTAGGTGATGTAAAAATAAGCATATGAAATCCAAGATGGCGTCTTCCAGCAATGTATAAACAAATGGCAAACAAAAAACCAAGATGGCTGCATACGATATAATGAGTATAGGTGAGGGGTGGTGAGGGTGGAGACCTGCCAAATTAACACTCAATAGCAATTGTTGGTGGTGTGGGTCAGTCGTCTGCTGGGTATGGTGCTGAGGGGAACCCCCTGAAATGTAAGTTTTTTTTCAATAATAAATTCTAATAGTAAATTTAAAAACAGTTTTATAGTACATTTTAAAATAATTTAAAAAATTAATAGATTGGCAATTGTTTTTTTGGGTGGTTTTCAATGTCAAAGGTCACCAGGTCAAGGTCAGAGGACAAGGTCTCTGACATACAACATGGCGGACAATATGGTCGCCGGATAATTGGAATGACAGAGCATGAACAGATCCGACGCTCTGAACCCCTGTCCCCTTGTGGCAAACGTCCCATAATCATTCTACTAATGAATTTTCTCGTAATTCCATATATTATAATATTATCCACGACTGACATACTCCCAGTAAAAATGGAAACTGTTTAGGAAAATTGGTTTTAGGACGTTATCGGTAAAGTAAGAATTTTCGGAATTAACCTTTCAAAAATATAGTTTGCACATTGACTGTATATATAATACTGTGCATACTTATATTTATGCACGCTGTTAAGTTGGCAGCGATTGAAGTAAAATAGTTACAGAACTTGGCATTGAATTATGAGTGTAAAGTTAACATTTGTAGTAAATGAAGTTGGTGTTATTACTTTGCGCACATTAAAGTACTCCTGAGAAATTTTACATTTTCACTTACCTCATGCATGAGTAAAGTGACCAGGTCAATGGGAACGGACATTCTTTTTAAGGTGGAAGGGTACGAAATATAGAGAAAATTACATCTTCAGCAAGACTTCCAAAAGTGATATATTAACCGCGAGCAACCAATACTTGCCTCAAGGACTTATTAAAGATGTGAAATTATAATTTGTGGAAACAGTGTACTAAATAAATGTTCTATTTCTTGCCCTTTATCGTTGTAATCGGCTTATTAATAACGTGCTTATATTTCTTCCATTTCCCAAATTACATTTCATAGGCGCATAATCAATGTCATTTCGTTCATGTGTAGTGTTAATTTTACTTATTGTGGAAATAAACAAAATGGCCAAAAATCCCATTTTTGTTGGGTCGGAAACGACCGGTTTTGTTGTGCATAATTCTGGTTGGCTGAGCTGGTCAGTCATCGAAGAAATTTTATAGCTTATTGAATACACAAAATAATCGGTGGAAACTGGGGCCGTTCGACAATTGCGGACAAATATGCTGTCGCTAATGATGTTTCGCTGACATAGCAATCTTCTGACTTTCAACAACTTTGTTTGAATCTCATTGACGCGAAAATTTAACAGTGTTGAAGGCTTGAAGGGGCTTATTTTTGCATGGTTTCGCCCCTTTCATTGCTTTTTAGGAGTGTGTGGGCCAAAAATTTACACTACAGAGGTCAATCGTAATTTACAATTTCTTGGAAGCTAATATAGAAAAAACAAAGAAAGGGAAATTCTAGATAGTAGTTTTTACTGCCTTCGGGAGCTATTCCTTAACCAGAAATATGTGTTTCATCTGAACTGTATTCTGACGCCGTAAATAATAATATGTTACGCTTGCTAGTGTAGGCTGCCTTGAGCTGTGTATAAGCAGATAATATTCACTGCATGAACAGTGAGCATGCTGCTGTAAGGACACTATGCGATTGGCGTGGAAAAGGTAAGGATTCTGCTTTTTTGTGTTTGTAGTCCGAAGTATGTAAATATTATATGATACAAAATAAAGTATTTAATTTCTCGCTGGTGTTGTATCCTGCCTACTTCCCCTGATATACAGAATATGATAGGCTTGGTTTAGTCACATAAACCTATATTAAAAGAAGCCGAGTAGGGTAGTTAATATTTTGCCGCGACTGTGTTAAACACTGTTACAACTGCGGGGTAATGAACTGTAGTATTTAACTTTTTGTTATTGATACGTGTTAGGCTATTTTTTTTAAAGGGATGGTCTCAGTTTGTATAACGAAGGAATAGACAGTCTAACGAAAAAGCTACATTAAAATCAAGCACGCAACTCGTGTCGCTCATTTTTTGTTATAGAAGCTTAAAATACAGCGGTGAACATGCACTCAAATAAGCCTACTGTAACTTTTATTCCACTCATATTTATGTGTATTGCTACTTTCTGTGTATCAGATTCATTGAAATTTATTGGGGCTGGGCTTGGTTATTTTGTTGGAATTGGTGATAAATCACGTTACACGACTGTGTTTCAAACACCCGGCAAAGGTACAACTTTGTAATAACTAAACATACGTGGATGTAAATAAATAACTTCGTCATAAAAACAGTTCACATTTACAACATATAAACAGTTCACATTAAATATTTGAAATCACGCACACACAGATCCAGCGTAACTATCACCAAACAGCCACGCCACGCTATTTCACACGCAGCGGTTAACGAAAGACACCGTAAGTGTATTTATTACTGCCGCGGAAACACAAATTTATCACGACATCGTAACTTGCTTGGGTAGGTTTAAAAAACACAACGTCTAGAAATGCTATGTGGTAATTTGAAGTATTTTTCGGAGTTAGTATAATTTACGCTTCGTTTGGTAAAACAGCAAAACGCCATGACATCATGACTCGCCACGTCTGTCAACTTCATTTTGTTTCTGGGCTGCCATCATTTCTAAATATGTTAAAATAAGTATTCGAACATTAAAATCTCTTTTCAGTTTTAAACCATAAATTTAAAAAATCATTATTTTACTGTAATGAGTATAAAATATGCTACAATTGAAAACAGGTACAATTTTTGCGCACTAGCGAAGTGAAACTTCAAGAGTGTGAAAGAGACAAAGACAGAGAGAGAGAGAGAGAGAGAGAGAGAGAGAGAGAGAGCGACAAAGCTCGCTCAGCAGACAGTTGCTTCAAAATTGCTCTCGCTCGATAAAACAACACCGTACCGTTACGAACTACTCACGATATTTTTTGCTGTTATTTTAAGCTGTGAAAATTAGATATGTTGCCATCGGGGCTACCTAAATATTTAAATATCTCAATAGGCACCGTTTAATTTACAAATAGTATACTAAAAAAACTAGGTTAAAATAATATTTTAACTTAACTATTTCTTACCGGCCGTTGCCAACACGTCGCTGCTCTTGATGTTGTTAATTCATATTTAAAAAGAAATAAATATCACAGGTTATAGAATATATTAAGATAAAGTTTCATTTATTCAACAATACAGTACTCTAAAGTTAACCATAGTGTTATATATTTGTGGAATACAGGTTATTTAAAAAATAGGTTGACATGTTTTGCCTAGAGTGTTTTTTCAAAGGTTGATTTTCATAAGTCGCTTCCAATCGGGAGTGGACTATAGTTGACTTCATCTCCGTACTTCATTAAAAACAGCCTGATTAAAGTCTATATAAATAATGGAATCTTTTTAAATGTCGATTGAATTGATTAAAAATAATAAGGTATTGAAATTCGAATAATTTCTACAAAGTCCTACCTGGAATGTACTTTACAGTAATTTTTATAAACCTTCTCGGGTATGGAAAACTGCATCTTTAAATTCGTAAATAAATATACTCACTGGAGATTCACGCAGTTTAGCAGGCGATGAAGGAACTACATAGACATTCGTGTCGAACGAACGTGAGAGACAAGAGAGAAAGAGATGGAATGAGAGAGAAAGGCAAGAGAAGGCGAATGTGAGTAATTGGGAAACAATAGAGAAAGAAAGAGAAATAAAGAGAAAGTAGAGAAAAAGAGAAAGTGAAATGGATGAGAGAAAGAATTAAAGAGATGGAATGAGAGCGACAACATGGAATGATAGAGCATGAAAAAACAAGAAAGAATGGTGTTATGATAACATGATCGTATACACCTTGAAAATACGAGTCCAGTGATGTTTAACACTGAATACTTATGCTTTTTAATTTTTTTATTATAAAAATGTATTTAAATTTACAAAAACAAATCAAATAGTTTTACTTAATCGGCTTCTCAAAGACCCATTGTTTGGTCTAGCAGAAATAACGAGCAACGCAAATCGCCAGAATTGAATCGTTTTTGAGCAAATGGGGCTCAAGATTGGTTTAGTTCTTTATAAAGGAAAAACTGGAAATTCTTAAGGAAAGCGGGAAATTTTAATTGAAAAATAACGATTTAAATGTGGAAATGGATGATTTTTGGGTTAAAACAAACGATTTTAAGAGGAAAATGGGAAATTTCAAGATGACATTGTGCGCCTCGCACCTCATCCCCCTCACCTATGCTCCCGAATCGGCATACGCCTACTGCTGTTACTTTCTGATTTTTGTTTCCAAACTTTATTTGCTTTTGAACTTAAGTTGTCTATGTGTATAATGTAAAAATATTTTGTATTTTTTTACAAAAAAAATGATAATTAGTTGCCATTATTATTTTGTAAAATCACATCAAATTAATGTAAATTTCATAACACGTTACAGTGGAATGTGTAAAATTACTGCCGAAATTTAACTAGCAAGTACTGTAGACTAGCTATTTATTCTATACACGGAAACGTGGAAACATTTTTTTATGTTTCATAAAACAGTGTTTTGTAAAGTTCCAGTGTTTTGTTTGTATTGTTACAATAAATTGATTACAAAACGTAACAAATGTTTACTGTGTGTAAAGTGGGAATGTGATCTCACTAGTCGTGCACTGGTTATGAATGGCGGTACAGTTTGCAACATGACAATGGAGTTATTTTAACATGCATTTGTTAGTTTCAATCTTGATCTCGGATTTAAGATGACCAAACACTAATTCAGAAATCTGAAACTGCTGGTTAGTTGAAACCGAGATCAAAATTGAAGACCGAATTAGCATGTCCAATAAATAATTACTGCGGTAACACACTTATTTATGATCTTGCGACAATTTACAATAAAACACACGTTTAGATACTAGAAAACACTTTTAATTTAGAATATGGACTGCTGGCCGAAAATGAAATGAATATATTCTGTGCACATGAAAATTAAGAACTGGCAGTTCCATAATCTTGGAAGAAAATAATGTCAGCTATCGGGTTTAGGAACGAAATAAAAACTCGGTTTTATTGTATGGAACTACTGGTAAGCCCCCATAAATCTAAATAGCCTCGCGTTAATTAGATGCTAAGACGACAGGAAAGAAATTAAATACTAATTATGGGAGTTGGCACATGTTTGGCTAGACGTGTTAACCACACGGGCACCTGTTTTTCGCGAAAACATTTCAGGACAAGTTGTGTTCCAAAACACTTTAGTTCAGAACCATTTTCGTTACGGAGCATTAGAATTGTTCCGCGTCGTATCCGTCTGCCCGCGAATCACGGACAGTTAGCATCGGAGAGACTTAATTCTCCTTGGCTCTCTCATGTAACAGAAACACACACGCAAAGACAAGCGGCCAATAGCCAAAGGAAGGCTGCAAGTGTGCACATAGGAGATTGAAGTCTAGCCTCTGCGTAAATCTTTTGGCGGGAAACAGGTAGCCCTACTTAGACCTGAAGAATTCGCGGATTAATTTCGATACAAGCTAGAATTCAAAACACCAGTGTTTATATAACTTCGGCCGTTGGTCCTCACAGTGTTTGACACGACGTGGAGAACGCTGGCCCAATCGTCGCCTTTCACGGTGACAGCAGACAACCAATGTGCAGTTAATATCGGCATTTTTTGTACATAAGACTGTAGAGTCAAGTCCGCAGTTTATTGAACTCGGGGAATTTTTCAGGTCTCTACTTGTATTCCATTCATGGCGGTTACTTACAACATTTGTGAAGCCTTACTTCCGTGATATTCCTCCGCCTCATTAAAAAGAAAGCTTAACCGAGTCCCTGAAATCACACCAAAGGGTCATCGCACAGTATTCGTGCTCAGTCAGTCTAGTAATATTTTTTCATAATAACTATTTATTACTAGGCAATACCAACATACATATTTTCTTCCTTTTTTACTCATATTAAATACAAATAAAATATTATAATTTACAGATAAAATATATAAGTAAAAGTTCAATTGAACCAGTAAATAAGGTACTTTAATGTTGAAACAAGTGTGTTATCATAATATACTTAGGAAACGACGAAGTACATCATGCATGTGGTGATTTTTCAAAGGTTCGATTCAAAAACGTCTAACAAAACCGTGAATAGACTGTACAGAAATATACCGAACTGTCCCTAACACGATGGAAATACATGTATATTGATACACTTCGGAGGCAGGTAAATTCACACCGTCCTGTGTCGTACCGAGACACGACAAACTAGGGCGACTGCGCACGAGTTCGTGTTTCGTTGAAATTCATCTTTGGCCAGTCATCGTCACTGGTATTTCGTTTGTTTCCGGAACTTACGTAACACCCCCACTAACCTCCACAGTCCCGTCAAGTGCGTTCGTACTACCCTTGTCTCCCGATAATCATGTTGGGAGGCGGTAGAACAGCTGATGATTGAAGCTTAACCCTGGGGATGGCTTGCAATTTATATTTTACTTGCCGGTTATTTAAATAAATTTTTGTGTATTTCTGCTATGTATAAATACCGTACCTTCATTCATTACGTTAATATACTTATTTCATTGCGTATTATCAAGTGGGGTCGCGGTGGTGTAGCGGTTTGACCACTCACCTCCCATCTAGGCGAACCGGATTCGATTCTCGACGGGGTTGCTCCCGTAATTTTCGTATGTGGGAATCGTGCCCGGGTTTTCTCGGGGATCTCCCGTTTCCGCCGCCCTTTCATTCCGGTGCTGCTCTATAAACACTTCGCTTCACCCCCATTGGCCCTCAAACCTTGATGTTAAGAGCCGCCCAAATCTCTTCACTCGCTCACCTGTGTTGAGCTAGCATTAGGCTAGTTATGACGAGAGAAACTGTCAAGATTGTGAAGTACTATCCAAAACGAAAAAGTTTTAGGTATTCGTAACCTAACAATTTCTTCCTAACTGAAAAGGATCAACAGAATTTCTAACGGCATATGTGTACGTTAAATGTATAAGAAGGAAATTGCGGAAATAGTTTCATGCATTGCGGTAGTAGCGATATGTTAGTGTGGTACCGTGTTAGCAAGCGTTAAGGTTGAAATAAAGCAACTGCCTATGGAACACTGCGCCTTACTGTACAATGTGAAGAACTCATAAAAAAAGTAGTACAGATATCATGAAAATTGACAGAAAAGTATATGAAGGAAGAATGTATATATTTTGCAAAATTATTAAATATTTTATTAAAATATACTTTTTAAAGATAAAAAAAATTAATCTATCGATAGAGTCCGCCTTTTTAACAAAATTTAAGCACATTTCCGTTTTGGAAGTTTCGAAAAGCAGAATTTTCAAGAAAACCTTCATTAAGGAAGATCGTCATAATATTTATTCTGATTATATGCACCAAAATTATAGTAATAATGTATCATATCAATTTAATCATTAACTTTATTTACATCAGTTTCAGCCATAAATGTTTATGTCAAATGGACGCACATAAAATCAATTATGAAAATTATTTCCTACATTACTATTACGCGTTTCTTACATACAATCATAGTAAATATTATGACGATATTCCATGACGAAGATTTTCCCGTAAATTCTGCTTTTTGAAGCATCCAGTATTGAAATATGCTTAATTTCGTTAAAAATACAAACCATTTAAATTTATTACTTTTCTTCATAAAAAAATATATTTTAGTCAAATATATTCATTCTTATTTCATTAGAGCATAGTTCGCCATTTTATAACAATTTTCATAGTGTCTGTATTACTTATTTAATGAGTTATACACATTCTATAGTCAGGTGAAGTGCTCCACAGGCAGTTGATTTTCTTCAACCTTAAATAAAATAAGAACGCAACGTATTATTTACATGCATGAGTAGATGTATGTTGATGGGAATTTTTTTGATTGATAATGCCAGTCAATTATATTACCTGCAATGAGTGGAGTATGATCTCGCAACAACCTCTGCACACAGTGGTGTGGACGTTGGTAAATGTAAGATCGAAACCTGCATTGACCCATAACCCATTATTTATTATCAATTTTGCAATCCACGTACGTGTTTTATTTGTGAGCGCGAAATAAATACTTGCCCCTTGCGCTGCTGCATCCAATCAGCCGGAATGTTTTGGAGAGTTGCGCACCTTCCAGGCGTTCCTCACTTCGTTAAACATGTTCCTGTACGAATCCCAGAATAATTTTGTTTGAGGTAAGACGACAGTGTAGGTACAATACTAAATTGTCTGTGGCATGCTGATAAGAGAATCATGATTATCCAATTCTTACGTGTGTCTAAAGAAGTTGGTATTAAATAAAGGTGGCTGCCCAAGTTATTTCTACTACAGCGACAGTTTTTTCAATGGTTACAGAAACATTTTTAGTTACACTTCACTCAGACCGGCTTCGCTATGTTATTAGACGGCTTAGTAATTTGAAATATTCCACTTGGAAAATATTTGATTACATAGCTTTCCAATTTCGCCTTCTTCTGTGTCACTTATTTGGAAAATGTTTCGGCTCTGTTTGAGAACGTTACCATTCTGCTGTTATGTACCGTAATATTATGTTATTAATCTGGGGTGATACATCCGGGTTGTTCGTTTGATATCCGTTGCGGAGACGATAGCGTTTTAAATCAAGAACATATGTTAATGGCTTGAGTGGTGTGTGTTTACACCGTGCCTAGTCACAGTTGCTTTTATCTTGGTATTTGAGTTAAGTTGGAACCGTGTCTGCCCTGGCGAGTTTTCTCAGAGTGTTCAGGTTACTTGTGCAAATGCATTCAGACACCGTTTGTTAGTAAGGTCTCATGTCATGTTTAAGGGTGACAGCAGCTTACTGGCACCATTCACACAAATGTAGTCACTCCGGTGATGCGTACCAGCCCCCCTTCTAAAGTCTCTCTCTTTATAAACATTTTTATCAACTGTGTCGTATTAAATAGGTTTTAAGAGCTCTGATTATATTACTTTTAATAACACAACTTTAGATTTCCCCACAACGAAAATGTATTTCAGATTATTATGTGTTAATTATTCAGTAAATTAGTTTTCTGTATTTCTGTACATTTTTCCGTGTAACATTGTTGTAGTAATTTTTTGCCTCCTAAAGTGCCCACAAGATATGAAGGGAAAACATTGGGGAAAATGCTTCAATAAAAGGTCGCCTTAAAAAAAGAACAACGGTAAAACATAATACTGTCTGATTGCACGCACAAACACTAACGCAGAAAAGTGTGGCAGTTGTTATGAAAAATCCCAGTATACATGTCGTATATAAACAAGAATAAAGAATAATTAAAACGCCGATGAATAGGTGTAAAATTGAAAGGCAGTAAACGACCCAAAAACAAAGTAGGTAACATCACCGACATGAGACCGCGAACAGCAACTAAAGTTAAAAAACAAAACTAAGGTTTCGAGAACGGGAATCCATCCATGTCTTAGGGAAAAAATAGTTTTTAATCTGAACGGGAAAACCAGCAGAATACAATCGTTTAGGTATTAGTGTCGGTACTGAGGTGGGAATGCAGTTAGCTAAAACACTATATTCTCATTCTGGTGATAATTTTGTAGCAAAATTAAATAAGGAAAACATAAAATTGGTCAACATAATTGCTTCTTGATTAACAGGCAGGATTAGCACTGGTTTGGGGGCACATCCATAAATAAGCGGTGGAGCTTTATATATATATATATATATAACTTGGTACGGCCCTTGACAGTTAATACGCATATGAAAAAGTCGGCATGAAGCATTACCACTCTATGTAAAAGTAATTTACTATGTATATATATAAATATGTATGTGTGTGTATGCAAAAGTCATTTACAAAAATATCCTCAATTCTGCTTTCACGTACGATCATAATATAGGAGGGTAAACACAAATACTGGCAATGACATAAAAAACTTCGTACGGTCCTTGAAAGTTAATAGGCACATATATATATATATATATATATATATATATATATATAAAACTTGGTACGATATATATATATATATATATATATATATATATATATATATATATATATTATATATATATCGTACCAAGTTTTTTTATGTCATTGCCAGTATTTGTGTCGCCCTCCTATATTATGATCGTACGTGAAAGCAGAATTGAGGATATTTTTGTCGTTAATTTTCGTTGCTGTGAAACAAGGGTCAGATAGGCGTTCAGTTATTCATATTTGGTAATGGTTCGTAATATTATAGCTTTAAATCCTTCATGTCTGAACATAGTACGAGTCGTGCTATATATATTATATACGCTTACGATAGTTAATTTCACTGACATTATGAGACCTCGCGGACTCACATTCGGGAAAATCGGAGTTCGAACTCCGGTTCGGACATCTTGGTTTCGGTTTTCCGTGGTTTCCCGTCATCACTCAAGGTGAATGATGTGATCGTTTCTTGACTAAAATCCATGGACGATTCCTCCCCGTCGCTGCTTTTCTGAACAACTTGATCCGTCTATGATGACTTCGCTGTCGACGAAACGTAAAGCCCTACTATAGACTGTTCACGGTAAAGTGAGTACTTTTAAGCCCAAGTTACTTTTTACTTTCAGCCATTTTTTAAGCTTTAAACACCTCTTTGAAACAAATAATGCAATGTGGTAACAAACACAGTGTATCTATTTCACCTCACTCGGAAGTTAACGTCTAAGACTAAAATAAAATATATTTATTGACTCTTATTCCAAATGAGACGGCTTTCAAAAGTGCTCACTTTACCGTGAGTAGCCTATACCTACCTTGAAATCAGTGGTTCTTCCCTTATACGCAAGTAATATACTTTACAACACAGTGTACTGTGAGCGGAAAATTTGAATTCATTGTAAATTAATATTACGGTAACTTTCTCCTCTTAATTAGATGGCAAGTAATTAAAATATTAAGATACAATGGATATTGTGTTTATGGAGTATGTAACTGCTTTCTTGAAAACGACGCTGTGATTAGGGGCCACGGTGGATGAGCGGTTAGCCTGCTCGTCTCCCACCATGGCGAACCGGATTCAATCCCCAGTCGAGTCACTTTCGGATTTCGCTGTGATAAGGGGCCACGGTGGATGAGCGGTTAGTCTGCTCGTCTCCCACCATGGCAAACCGGATTCAATCCCCAGTCGAGTCACTTTCGGATTTCGCTGTGATAAGGGGCCACGGTGGATGAGCGGTTAGCCTGCTCGTCTCCCACCATAGCGAACCGGATTCAATCCCCAGTCGAGTCACTTTCGGATTTCGCTGTGATAAGGGGCCACGGTGGATGAGCGGTTAGTCTGCTCGTCTCCCACCATGGCAAACCGGATTCAATCCCCAGTCGAGTCACTCGGATTTCCACAAGTGGTAATCTTGCCGGACGATGCCGTTTGTCGGCGGGTTTTCACGGGGATCTCCTGTTCCCTCCGCCCTTTCATTCTGACACTGCTCCGTACTCACCTCAATCACCCTCATCGGCTTTCGAGACTTCCCTGTTACGAGCCGTCCAAATCCCTTCACTTACTCACACTGGGAGAAAAACTGAAAGTTTCGTAATCAGGGATAAATTAGTACCTGAAATTAACTAAGCGTATTTCGAGAAACATGCAAGTTCATTAGTGCGTGATCTTTTCGCCATACTGCTTGCTGGAACTAGTTTATTCCTCCGAGCGCAGCTTTCTCGGTGGCGACGAAGTGGAAATGTCCTTGGATCACAGGACGTCATCCTCAACCGCCGTGGAGTTCCAGGCCTCAGGGAGAGACAAACTCTGACCTCTCGGCAGCCCCCCCTCTCCCCTCCACACACACACACACACACTGGTCAACCCGTTCTCTCGCGTGCCACGTTGTGACCACAGCAATAACGGTAATTTACCCGGGGGCATTAAATCTTTCAGGACTGTCGAGCGCAGGTGCGGCGTGTGCTAATTCAATTGTTTCCGTGTGCCGCGGCAGACCATTATCCCTCAAGCGCGTGTGTGTGTGTGGTCGTCGTGGAACATGGTAGTGGGCCAGGGGTCGACCAAACTGGAGGGCGTCGTGGGAGGAGTGAAAAAAAAAAAACATGGGGAGGAGGGAGCTAGGCCCTTTTAGTCGGGCCGTCGCTGGCCTCGTGACGGGATCTGAGTAACTGGCTGTCCGTAATGCTGGACGGCCGTACTTCCCACTTTACCACGAGCGTTTTCGTCTTCCGTTCCCAAATTTGCCGTCACGAGACAGTGGATGATGAAAACCAGTATGTCTGCGCGTACCCGGTGACCTGTAAGAGTTGTCGCTGTTGGTGACCACCGATTGCCACACCTCTTTGAATATACAGGTCCTTATTATGGTCGCTATGTGCTTTATAAAGCCTGACATAAATTACTTAACTCCGCTGACAGGATCTGCTGTTCAAGATAAATTAATAAATTAATGTTAAAATTATACTTGACCCACCACTCACTCCGGTTTGTGCCTTCCAGAACATGGAGGGGTCTTCTTAAGGCAAATGAAAAGGCACCTTCGGCGGGCAAAGCTGCTGAAAGCAACACTAATTTTTCTTAAATGGATGTTGTTTGTTCACTCTCTGCTGCGTGCTTTTGAAATACTGGAAGTGAATTTTACATCTAAAGTAATAATAACCGCACGACAGTGGCGTGTGGTCAACTGTTTCAAGGTAAGCTGGCGTTAGCTCTGTGCTGTACTCTGTTGCTTGCTAGTTTACACTTCCATCACTAAAACGTAGCTCGGCAGCTGACTTCACAGGACGCGTGTAATGGACCCATTGCTGCTCGCTTGTGAGTGGTCGGATCCAGTTTCTCTAAGCTGCACGGTGGCGACTGGCTCCTGCAGCGTGCACCAACAATGTACAGCAGTGAGCAAGCATCAGCTTACCTTGCTACGTTCAACCGCACGCCACTGTCGCACGAGCTGGCTACAACGCAGAAGTTGTGACATATTTCGTGCTCCTTCAGCCTGGTATGTGGATATCTCGTTTCCGAGAGCAATATAAGTAATTCCATCAGCAGCACAATATTTTCAATTTTTTCTGAAACCATCTTTGCATGTCGTCTAATGTCTATTGTCTGCTATCAGTGGAGACGCAGCAAGTATTTTATTCCGCTGCAATCACTGCTCGACCGCTGCATTGCAGCGAAGCAGCCGAATGCCATGCAACGTTCACTGAGAAAAAAAGTTTTGTTGAGTCAAACAAGATTTGTTTGGTGGAAACAAATTATTTGTTTGTATAAGTGCAATTAAATATTTGTCGTTGAAACCAAATTGTTTTGTCGTTCTCATTTGGTTGCCCCAAACTGTGAAATTTGGTTAGTGCAACTAAAGATTTGTTTCGTGACACGTAACATTAAACAGTTTGGGCCGATAAGTATAAACAATTTTTACAAGTTAGACTGAGCTTCGAACCTAGATCACCTGCGTCCGAGCGCTACGCCTCAGTAATCTCAGCTAATGTAACAACTGATGACCCCGGAAAGCTATTAAATATATATACTGCAAATATTGGGCAACATGTGCAAACAAATATTTCAAGTTTTACTTGTCCGTTTCTTGTTGAATTGTTTTATTAACGTGTTTATGCGGTTGTTAAGAATCGCTAGATGCACTAACCAATACGTTTACTATCCCAACTGTCACAAAAAATTCAAACAAACTCTCGAGCTGTATTTTCGAATGAAGACAGTCAAATGGGTGGCCGAACAAATATATACAGTTGAGTCAACAAAATATTTAGTTTAAAGTCTACAAATTTTTTTTGGCCCAACATAGAGATTTTGTTTATTCAAACATATTTTGGTAGACGAACAAAAGTAATTTTGTTTGCTCAACAATATATTTTGTTAGGGTAACTAAAATATATATATTTGGCCCTATACAAACAAATATTTTGTTCGATTTTCGGTCAGTGTAAAAAGGCTGCCGCAGCACTTTGCCCACTGAACGTGCGCGAGGTTACAGGGTGGATCACAGGAGATGCTAATACATGCCGCAGTTTTGGTGGGTCAGTACGGTCATGTGTGTTCAAAAATGAGTAATGGCGGACACTGCGTGCTTGTCGTGTGAGTGACAAGTTAAATTGAATATTCATGTGCATAAACACGAGAATGATATACGGGCGAGACAGGTGTGCCCGGAATCAATCCCGAATCGACGATACCTCAAAATAAAGGCACTTGGAGTGATAAACTGCGTCCTCCGTTTAAAGGGGCGTAGATCTGAAGAAATGCTGAATCAGCCATATAATTGTTCACGTTTTTTTTCTTAGTTTTTGGTGTTCTTCATTTACAAGGAATCGACACTAAGTGCAGGAGAGAATTCTCGAAGAAAATATAACTCCCAGCATTAGTAGGGGCTGATTGTTAATTATTTATAAAATGTGCGTTTCTCCATAGAGCTTGTCAAAACGACTACTTAGGGGTAGTATAGTTATTTAACAAATTTTTGTTTGATTAACATTGAGATAGTGCCATTTTTAGTTGATATATTAGGTCTGAGATTTCGTTTTTGAGACTCATTCTGTGAAGATAAGTAAAATACGTACGTGTCAAAGTTTTAGTTTATTGGCATGATTTTGTTTGCGTAATATATATATACCACCCCCTCCCCATCCCCCCCAGGACAGTAAATTGATGAAGCTAGCGCATATCTGCATTCTCACAGACCTTTTGGTTGGTGGTATGTAGCGGCAGACGCAAAGAAATCTTCAGTTAGTGTGACCGGAATTGGCTGAAAGATATTGAATGAATGTAAGTTTATCATACATAGTTTATAAACACTGTTATTGAAGTCGGCATTTATTGTGAACGCCCAGCACAAACAAGTGGGAGAACACGGGGGAAAATTACTAAAACAAACAGGAGATTTGACAGTGTGTGCCGTGCCATTCAGTCACTTTCTTTGTAAGAGCTGTGAGATAATATATGTACTAATATTCAGTAGGAAGGGCATCGTCTCTCGAACATTTCGAAATTCGGCGACAGTAATGTTCTGACATTTTGAAAACCCACCATTCTTTACTTTCATCAGCCATAATAATACTATTGAGTATTCTGTAAAAAGAGTTTGTATCTCACGAACACTTATGTAATAGAAAATTTAAAAAAAAAATCACCTTTTATAATAGGCAGTTTATCCCCTCGCATATTTTAAAATATTCTCTAGCGTAGAAAAAAAAAAAAAAAAAGGAGGGACGGAACAGTAATAATTGCGAAAATTTCGAAATGTTATGGATAGTAATGTCTTGTCCCGTAATAGGATATGCAAGGAACTATTTCTCAGCAAGTTTAAAATATGAGGCAGAGGTGTCGTGCCTTCACCCTAAATCGTAGTAGAAAGATCGTATCGACTGGTTTCTACATTTATAATTCTTTAGCTCTAAAAACCAACTTATTGCCGGCGTAATTTGATCACAGCTGGTGCCATAAGTAACGAACGTGAAATGGATTACAAGTATCAAACTCAAATACTCATGCAATCTTTGAATATTTTTAAAATATGCATTCCATCTTCCTCTCCGCCTCCTACCAATTAAGAAAAGTCCGTACATCGATGAGGCCGTTGATACTGTGCATACGTATGCGCGTTTACATCCATCAATTTTAACCAAACCCGATGACTGGGAGCCTGCTATATTGAAACGAGACAGCTTAGTAAACAATTTTGTGAAGATTGTTCACGATAAACTGAGCACTTTTGAAATCAACCGTAGAAAAATGTCACTGATCCTACCTGCATATATTGTAACGGGCGCACTGAGTGACACGCGCCCAGTCAAGTTGGTAACGATGGAGGGAAAGTAGTTCCTTATCTTAATGTCGAATACAAAGTGTTAGGTAACCATTTGTGATCACTTAAATGATTACTTCCGCTTTCTATTTTTTTTAATGCATCAAGGTGTGAAAACAAGTAGATTTGTAAAATATTTGCTTTTATAATAATTTCCCAGTTTCACTTGACCGACGCATGAATAAAGTGATGAGGTCTATGGCAATGTTAATTTTAGATTAGGCGGACGAATACACAACCTACATACAAGTAGATCTTAAGCAGGGCTTTCAAAAGTGCTTATTTTATCGTGAACATCCTATAGTCGATGAGCATGCACGGTATTCAAATACCGTTGTACTCGGAAATGCGAAAGTTCGAAGAAACCCTTAACATCCGACTAGGGAGACTAAAGGCCCTTGCACAATTGAAAACTTTAACATTTGACTTTACCATTTGACTTTACGTTTGCTTTCCGACATGTTGTTTCTTACGGAGCTTGGCATAATGTAACTGTCAAAGGTAAAGTTAAGCACTCTTGACTTTACGATTTTGAAAAGTTAAAAATTTTAAGTCAAAGTCAAGCAACCATTTTGCCGAGAATCTAACAGAGGTTATGTGGAATGTGCGTTATTTTATTATAGCGCGATTTTAATAGCGGTATATTAAACAAAGTTCGTCTTGAATTAAATAAATGGCAAATGAATATAATGTGAAGAGGAAATATATGAATTTACATATTTTAATAAAGTAAACAAATTAATATTTGTTTTGAAATAAACTTCTAATATAAATTTTAAAACTGTTTTTATACAAAGGTACGTAAAATGCATTCCTGGATAATAATTATTTTCATAGCATGATGCACATTTTTAAGAAGCTCGCAGAACCGATGTTCAACTGTCTGAACTCTGACTTTATCATTCTATTGTGTGTTGGTGCTTTTGTCAGAGGAAAGGAAACGTAAAGTCAAATGCTAAAGTATTTCTGTTGTGTAAGAAGCTTTAAGGTGCGTCCAGGTAAACATGTTCGTGCTACCGTGAGCATGCGCGAGCAGGCACGTGTGGGCTGTTACAGTAAAGATGAAGTAGACCGCTTATTCGTCTTATGCGCACACTGTTAAAAAAAAGTTCCTTAATTTTACGGAAAAGTGCTGGTAATAATTTATCCAGAGGTGTCCGTAAACTCTCCGTAAAATTACGGCACAATTGTTTTCAAAAACGGACTTTCCGTAAAATTCACGGAACCTCTGCGTTGATTCCCTTATTAGTGTTCTTTATACTAGTTAAAACAATTATTAATATCAATTTATTTTAATTTTCATTATGTGGGTGTTCTACTGTGTATAAAATTTCTTTTCAAAAAGTTAAAATTATTTATACGTAAGCAAGATTTGAACCCGAGTCAAAAAGTTAGTAGTTCATGACCCCAACCACTTACCTCCAATGCTCACATGACAAATCTGCTATAAACATTATTTTGTATATTTTTCACATAAGCAACTTTTTTAATTTATGTTAAAGTTAGTGTATTTTCAGTGTTGCTAAGTGTTACATACGCTTGTTACTACTTTTAATGTTTGAAAGATCAGGTCTTAGTGACATGAATAAACCTTAACTGCCGCAGAAACGATAATTTTCTGGTTACAGTGGCGAAGAAAGTTTCGTGTAGACTCGGCATTGTTCGTGCCCGAAACCCGAAGTTATAGGGAATACGGAGATTTTCCGTATTTTGTATTTATACACTTAACTCCGTTTTTCGTAAAAAATTCCGAAAATATACGGAAAATTTTTACAGTGCGTGTACCCAACATTGGCCTACCCAAAAGAGCACAACTGTCAAAAGTCGCATAGTCAACAGTGACGAACGCCTTTGTTTATATCTTAATTTTCAAAGAAAAAGCACTTTTATGTGAACAAAATACTTTCATTAATTTCAATTTATCAAACTGCATTCCAAATTGGTCAGACGGAGTATAAAAACATCTGAAAGTACTTGTTTACTAATCAGTGCTCTTGTCTCAAATCCAATCCATGCCGTTTTAGCTAGAAGTGTTGGCAGAAAAGCAGTTCAATGTTGATACATGGAGACTGATTGTGCGCGGCCTGCGAGATCGGTCTACCTCATCTTTAGTCTATGGTGTAGGCCTCGAGAAGGCGAGTGTGACGTACATCCACTGCTTTCCCAACTTAAAAACAAATCGGCTTAAATTGCACTGAAACTTTTCACTATCATCAAGGCCGGTTGGATTTATCTTTTCAAACCGAGCCCACCGCACTAACCATTTTGTTAACTCTCCACCAAATATCTCCAATTCAAATGTGGTTAGTTTAATGTTATCTCTGCTGGTGTCATCATCGCGTGTTGGGTAAACTACGTGACTTTCTCTAATCTTATTTTCGAGTGAGCATTGTCTAAAAATATCCTCCTGATAATTTTATGCATCTTGAACCTCTCCTTTCTGAGACTCGTCATTCTCACCTTCGTTTGCCACAAGTAGATAAAAAATGTCGGTATCAATCTTTGCTAATTCCTCACCCTTCAATATCGAAGTGAGAAGTTTTGAGTTACGTGATTCATAATCGTTATCTGAGAATGCAGCTTCATAGTCTTGGTTGTCGTGGCTCTTAAAACACCTCGCACCTTCTTTAGAAATGTCGTGTCCAACGTCACGTCACCATATGTTTTCGCATGTTCTTTTATACAATAATAATAATAATAATAATAATAATAATAATAATAAAAGAAAACATTTGTTATTCTTTACTCCCAATCCTTTTTATTTGAGTCCAATTGCCAAAATTACTTTTTGTGTTTCCTATTATAAAACAAAAAGTATGTCCATAGATAATATAACTGCGGCAACCAACTTAATATTAATTATTTGCAACAGCTAGGAATGAAAGGTCTGGCTAGGTTTCCAGATTTGTAATCGCATTTTTATGATTAAATGTACCTACTGTTTTAAATATTTTGCTCAGTATAGAGGACTTGTTAGTCAGAGTGTTTAGTAATACAAATATTTCCTCTTATTATGGTGGACATCCCTAGGTTCTTTTGATAATCAAGACAATTTCTTCTGAATTGACAAGTGTTTGAGGGTTGAATAATTCTCATGTTTAAAAGTTTCTGAGGAAACCACGGTGTGTTTACTGATGGGGTTTCTTTGCTTAGTATACATGTGAGAAGCGGAAGTCGTGGATTCGCCGGAAAACTGACAGAATCCAATAATCTTCAGTGTGGCCTCCTAGTAGCCGCAGTAAACGTTCGCTCGCCGAGCTTCCCAGTGTGGTTGGAGGTCTCATCCGCTTCGTCAATATCCTCGGAGGATCCTTTCATCGGCCACGTTTGCTAAGTAACGTGCTGTGTATTCATTAATATAAAAGCCGCAGGGTGGAGACGCTGTCACCTAGGAAACCGTGGAGGACCCGGGGGGGTGGGGCGTCAAACCTCCCTCAACCCCTTCTTGACGGCGACCCCTTCCTAATGCCTCATTATGCGCTGATTAAAGCCAAAACATTATTAGCTGGGCCCGCCCGTATTCGCCGTCCCCGAAGAGTGGAAGAAGACCCGGGAGGAAGCAGGGAGGCGGATAGACGCTTGTCTTGTCCGCCAAGTTTGAAGCCTCGAGGGTGCCCGTCATCGCCTGGAGAGGACTTTGCTCTCCGCTTTTCGCGGCCCACCGGCTACCAATGAGTTTGCGTCCCTTGTCAGATTCGAAACTCTGCACGCTTTGTGAAGCTGTCAACGCTACGCACTGGTGGCTTTACAGTCTAAAGGCTGTTCGCGATAAAGTGAGCACGTTTGAAATCAACCTTAGAAATAAAGTCGCTGCCCCCTGCCTGCATATATTTCAACGGGCGCACTGACTGACATGTGCACAGTAAAGTTGGTAATGGATGGAAAGTAGTTCCATATCTTGACGTCGAACAAAAAGTGTTAGGTGTTCATTTGTGATAACTTAAATTATTTTGGTCGCTTTCTGTTTTTTTGATGCACCGGAGTGTAAAGAAATTTCCAGATTTGTAAAACGTTTCCTTCCCTAATGATTTCACAGTTCCACCTGACCGACGCATGAATAAAAGGATGAGGCTCATCGCAATGTTAATTTTACATAAGGCGGAAGAATACGTATAGAGCTTACAAGTGGATCTTAAGCAGGGCATCAAAAAGTGCTCATTTTTAACGTGATCAGCCTACTCACAGTATCTTCAAACTTTTTGAATTAAACCTTTGAAATATCACTCAAAGTGTGAAGTGTTTGGTTGTATCCTAAATATGTCACGTAACACAAGTGTTTCATTCTCCACCAAACCTAAAATTATTAATCTTGTGGTAAATTGGCCTTTTATTTATATTTAATCTGTAGATTGCAATATTTAATTTGTAACAAGTATCAAAAACAGGAAGAATGTAAGTGTGTTGGTAATACCTAGTTTAAAATGGTATTGATGGAAAATATTATTAAACTCAGTGCGCAGAAATACGGTGTGTTGTCCCTGTGGTGTTATTTTCTAGACTAAATGCCCTTTCACACGATCAAATTTTTCTTCATATCACATTTAATCTTTATTGAATTCGGTTAATTGAATGCTGTTTGACGTGATACGAACGTCTTAATCGCGGCCACTTTCACCTTTCGATATCTTGAATATCTCATTTTCCTTCAGGATTTTCGTCTTGATCATGTATCTATATTTTCTTGGATCCAAAATTGCAATCGCCGATTACAGTTCATTTGACAATATTAATTGAAGTAATGTGATAGTAATATCGTTGTGTGCACACATCTAAAGTTGTTACAAAATAAGGACGCATAGTTTTTAGTAATAAAATTTGCAATAGCATGAAGAAAATGTGCTGTACTTTAACAAATAACTTTCGTGTCGTGCATAAGTCGTATATAATTATAAAAATTTTGATTTTGGTAATTTTTAATTTGTTTTATTAAAAACTCTGTGATACATTTTTATGTGGAGACTTGAAAGCTTATTGAATGCAATTTCTTTAAAAGCAAATGAAGTGATTTTTTTTTTTAGTTCAATAAATTCAATTCTAGTTATTGAATTCAACAAATATTTGATCGTGTGAAATGACCTTTATATGAGCCTTGTTAGCATGAGGCGGAGGAATAGTGTGAAACATTAACTCAGAAGGACTTCAAGAAGTGGAATTAACCCAGACTGGATTATATCTTATAAGTGTATTACCAAAGCATGAGCTCAACTATTTAAGTTATTTTCGTCAGTGAGATAAAGGCTCTTCACTACGTGACGGCTACATGACTACATTCCGGTGTTACATGTGCAAATTCTAGTCTGGTGACATAATCAATCTTTTTTTTTTAATATGTCGTGTTCGTATTTTAACTGTACAACCTTGAATATCGTTTTGTGGAACTTACAAGAAGTTTATACTCTATTTGACACGTTTATGTGATCTTTCACAGCGTATGGGTGTTGACGTTGCAGAATTTCCATGTTTTCTTGGAACATAGCGTTTTAATTTCTTGTAAAGTGTCGTTATTTCCACAATATTGCCATGATATTTTACAAAATGCTTCAGGACCGGTGCAAGATAACTTGGTGCACTAGGCGAAAGTCCTTTAGACGCCCCCTTCCCATTCGAGTTATACTCAGTTAACACTCATCTCTATTAATTTTATAGAACAACTAGATTAAGTAGTTATAGGCTGTCCACGATAAAATGAGCACTTTTGAAAGCCCTGCTTAAGATCTACTTGTATACAAGGTGTGTATTCTTCCGCCTTATGTCAAATTAACATTGCCATGGGCCTCATCAGTTTATTCATGCGTCGGTCAAATAAAACTGTGAAATCATTAAGAAAGTAACAACTTTACAAATATTCTCATTTTTACTCTACGATGTATAAAAAAAACAGAAAGCGAAAGAAACAATTTTAAGTTATTGTAAATGGTTACCTAAAACGTTTTATTCGATGTTTCCATATGGAACTACTTTCCATCCATCGTTACCAACTTCACTGGGCGAATGTCACTCAGTGCTCCCATTAAAATATATGCATGCAGGAGCAGTGACTTTTTTTTAAGGTTGATTTCAAAAGTGCTCACTTTATCTTGAACCGTCTTTAGCGAGTCTACTGACAGTGGAATATCCTCATAAAATTGAGCGATGGATGTCTTATGTATTTATAATATATTACAAATTGCTCATGGTATCATATAATATGTTTAAAAATAGTTAATTAAATTGACTAATTATGTTAAATTAAATAATCCGATTGGTTATAAGCATTTACATTTTACGGTATTTTTTTCATGATTGAACTGTAAAGTATGTTAGATCTGCAGTAGACCGTCCGTGACTATCCCAGTTTCTAGGCGCCTGACGTGGTCTTCGCCTTTTTATTTTCGCCCCGCCCTTACATGCAATGCAATCGTCACTTTAGTATAGGTTCCCAATATCCACACAAGGCTAATTTGATGCCAGTGCGAGATCTTACTATACGCCGTTCACGGTAAAGTGAGCACTTTTTGAAGCGGTTTCATCAGTCATAATAACCAATTAAATACATTTCATTGTGGCCTCGGATTTTTTGTTTTTTTGGTAACGTGAATGTACACACCGTGTTTATTACTCACATGGCAGGGTTTTACATTAGTGGTCGAAGGATATAAATTGGTTGAAAGAAAAAAAGTAACTAGGGCTTTAAAAGTGCTCACTTTGCCGTGAACGGGCTATAAGCGCCTGCCACTTTCCAACTCTGCCGATGGTGTCAAGCAGATTTAGTACGGAGTTATCATCGATAATTCTCGTTGGCCGTCAAACATCCACCTCCCCTCCACTTCCCACGGTACTTTGATCTCGTGTTTCGCCTGATTTTCTTTGGGAATAAAAACTTGCGAGTTTGCCTTCCCTAATCTGTCACCCCCCACGGGTCAACATACTGGCTTTTCTTTCGTATTTAAGGGAATAGTAAAATTATGGCCAGAAATCTTGGTTTTTGTCAAAAATGGTTGAACAGAAACGTTGTCGTTTACAGTACGGAGTAACTTCAAAAATATGCAGTGGAACAATGAGACACACCAACTAAGTAGTTATATTTTTTGTTCACAAAGTATTTATTTACAATATGAATTTTACAGTTAACTAGATGTATGATATATTCACTTCTACTTACCAGATTTGTTAAAACATGGCAACTTGCGTGTTTTACAAATTTGCATCGCATATACATTTTTTCTTCTTATTACATTCAGCTAGACTTATTAGTGAGTGGATATATTTGGGCGACTCTTAAAATCGAGGTCTTGAGAGCCGATGAGTGTGAAGCGTCGCGAGCATGGAAGAGCGCCGGAATAAAAAAAAGGAGGGGGAAGCGGGCGATCCTCGAGGAAGCCCGCCAACCAGTGTCGTCGTTCGGCACGATTCCCACATGCGAAAATCCGGAAGCGACCCCGCCGGGAATCGAACCCGGTTCGCCTAGCAGCTTGAATCATGTTTAGTCGCGTTGTTTGCATATTTTCTAATGAATTGCGTTCTTAGTGTCACAAAATCAGAAACATTGAATGAGGAAATACAATAATATTTCTACGTCTCGATTGAATTTAACTCTGCAAGGGGAAAATTCGCCTGACCTATTGACTTTCATTTTGTGTTAATGCATAAATATATTAGCAGGCAAGGTTTGTGTTTCGTATAGCTGGAAACCAATAGTCAGCACGTGTACAGTTTGGCTGCAGGATTCAATAAAACGAGAATAAAATGATGTTAATTTTGTATACAGGCTGTCTTTTTTTGACAGTGCACTGTGACGCGGGGAAAGGGGCACGGAAAAAAATAGAATAATTTTAATTTGAGAAAATTAAGTAACCTCTTGCGGGGTTGATTGCCCCAGCAAGATTCAGCAGTTGAAGGGGCAGGAAGTCGGAGAGGGGTAGAGAGAGGTGAGGGCGGGATGGCCTCTGACACGACCGAAGATATGCGTTTCCTGCAACCCCTGCCCTTAGTCTAGGCCCTGGGGGAGAAATATCGGGCAGAGGGCGGCTGGCTTTCGGGAGGGAAGGGTAGGGGTAGGAGGGCCGAGAGGCGATATGCGAGTGAGCTCGCCGAGGAGTTTATGTGGAAATTTAGTTTAGAACTTCACTTTTTATGGCGGGAAGTTTTTCCGGGGGAAAAAAAAATTCTGACTTCCCCCGTGTCCACGGGCAGAAACGAGCCCGTCGAGGGAGAAATTCTTCCATGATGCTCGCTGGCTGGAATATTTCACAAGCGTAGCTTCAGAGAGTGAAAAATAACTATAGTAGATTTATGATTTATTGCTCGCTTCTAATCCCTGCCCAGTTAGACCTTTTGCCAATTATAAATCTTGTAGGCATAATGAATAATGTTCGTGCGTACCTCAGATGACAGCGCGAAATTATTAGGAACGGTAATATTATGGTTTCCGCAAGTAGAATTCAAATTTGCATAAAATACGTATTTTTCAGGCCACCAATTTAAAAGGTACACTTTCATGAAGACGCTGCCAAATAAATACGTCTCATAACTCATCGCTAACGACAATGTTATCATTCGGTGTTTGCAGTAATTTATTTCCATTTAGGTGTAGCATTCTGTAATGTTTGCTTCTAAAGTGTTCGTATATCCATGAACCAATTATAACAACGCAAACGTAGGTGTTTGTAAAATTATAAGCATTCAAATTTCATGTATCGAAATTGTGATCGAAATTATTTAAGTAGTCATCGTATCTCGTGTAAGTAGTCATACCTGATGGTTCTTTTCGCTATGTCTCTTGAGAGGTATGCATATGGAATGCGTTTGTGAGAAACCCCTTATGTAATAATGACTTTTCGACCCTTATGATAGAAATACTTTTATTAATTTTGACTCTACTATAGGCCTTATACATGCAAATTAATAAACTGTCTTCTTGATATGTTTAGAATCATCAGTATCGAATATTGGAACTATACTATGCGTAATTTTTTCGAAAATGTATAACATGCTACCATCACAATTAAAAGTTCCGTGCGGGCAAAAGAAAATTGAATTCGCTGGATTGGTAGTCCTAACTTCTTAACTAGTATTTTTAATTATTTTTATGTGAAAACTATTTGCTTTACATAGAAAGTTCGACAGTTTTCAGACACAGAAATTATACGATAAAAAAAGTTAGTTTTCAGTAGGCTTAACCTTATATTTCGAAAAGTTATACTGTCATTTTTTCAACAGAGTGGTAGCAAATACTGTTAAAATGATTTCTATAAACAAGGCCTGGGAAATAATATTTAAGCCTTTTTTTTTTTTTTTTTTTTTTTTTTTTTTAAATATTTACCTTTATGGGCTAATTTACATTGCAAAAACTTTCGACGTTCCCATTTATTCAACGAGGTCGCAGATCCGTCGCACATACTCACCCAGGGATGGAAGAATGGAAGAAATAAGATTTTATAATTAGTGGTTTCCTGCAGTTTTATCTGGTAGGCGTAGGAATCTTAGGCAGTTGTTACAACAGGCAGTTTTTATTGTTACTACTCCAAAGCGGGGGGGGGGGGCGGGGTGGCAGTAGCAGCACTGCGATACAGAAAAACAGGTGCGGACATCAAAAACTGACATTAAAGTATTGGTGCTCATCTATACAATTACATTGCAAAAGAACGTTATAAAAATTCGATGGCCAACTAACATACACATCGCGTAAATAAAAAAAAATTCCGCAACATAAGCATCCATATGGCGGATAAACTAAATCATCATGCGACGGTTGAAGATTTCAGAGAAAGGCAAAGTATGAACTGTTGTTATTAGCAGAGAATGTCTGAAGAGAAGGCGGAAATGCACAAACGGGATCCATACAGGAAGTTACAAACAGATAGCTATCTCCAAACTTAAACGGATGGTAAAGGTGCTTAAGGCCATAAAAAATCCAATATATATCTGGTACAATTCCGAACCGTTTAAAAGTCACCAAGTTTTTTTTTTTTTTTTTTTTTTTTTCGGACTTACTCTACACTACCATAAGAATTGCTTTATTGTGAAAAAAGTAATTGACCTTCTGAAGTGATGTTTGTACAAAGGGTACGAGACTAGTGTAGCCACTTAACCCAATACCATTCATGTCATTGTCATGACGACGACATGAAAAATAATAACAGTTTTGAAAACATAGTATAAAGAAGTTGCAATAATTACAAACTGATTTTAGAGCAATGCTTTATACGTGAAAAGATTCAGCTCTCAGAAATAATGATAGTTGACTTTGAAATCCAACATAATCTATTAAATGAGACAAAACATTGTGTCTTTGCTTTGGTCCACTATAAAAAAAAATGAAAGGAGGAAAATAAATTAGAAGCAAATTGCGTAGTTTCATTTTCAAAGTATTCGTTAACACACATAACATTCGTGGAAGGCACACTCTAAACTCGAATCAGTGAGAATTGAGCAATTGATCATCAGTGCCAGATAACTAATTAATTTAGTGGTTTAATTTCACTGATTTATTTGGGATTTCCCACTGAATGCCTAGAATGTCACTGCTATAAATCACTTGTTTCCAGTTAGTTTGCTTGATTAGCTGGTCAGTAGTAGCTTAGAAACTGACATTCAGTGTACGTTATTCAACTGATTGATATCACTGATTCGGATTTAGAGTGCAGTGTACTTGGTTAAAGACGTGAAGGCACCTTAAGGGCTGACCCAGACCACGTCTACCATATGCCGGATCAGGAACGTTATGAGCCTTCAATAGTGTCAGTGGGATAAGCAATCTTACTGGTAGCCCGACAACTAGTGTACGCCGTTAGTTGCAAATCTGAAATTACCACTCCTATCACATACAGAAGTTACAGTCTCTACCTGTAAAATAATTTCTGGTTAACTTCATAAACTGTAATGGAAGTTTTGAACCTATACAGGGTATCTAAATAGTTCTACGTGTCAGGCTGAAAATATGGGAATGTTTGGCATCGCTACTATACAAAGATAGGAACTTTCCTTAGCATTTGTCGTCTGTTTCCTGAGCAAGTGTAGGAACTTCACGATGGATATATAGGAAAATAGTTTACAATTCGCACTTTGTTACTGTACGTATGCACTGATATCGTAAATTTAAAATAAAATTACTTACAGTGTACTTAAAGCGGATTAGGAAAATGGGCGGAGTCTTGTTAAGAAGTGCTGCGTTCTGATCATATTTTAAGGACGTACGAGTCACATTTCAAAAGAGGCGAAAATTCTAACATTAACTATCATTCATGGTTGACTGGATATCGTAATAACATTAGAGAATATTATTTCCAACTTTATTTCAGCGTGAACGTGTGGACGGGGATAGTAGATTGGATCATTTTAACTGCCAGAGAGACAGAATGGTGACACTTATGACGGGCATTTCTGCAGCACGGTATTCCACCACAGTTATAAGACGTGAACCTAAGGGTACATATAAACGTGTAGCTTCAGAATGGTGGTGCCCATGCAACTATGCAGTGCAAGTGACTCAGAATTTAAACTCTACATAGACTAATAAATGGATTGAACTTGGCGGGCAGCAACCGTGGACTCCACGCGTACCAGGTTTGAACCTGATTGATGTTTTTGGTTTGGGGGTATTATTATAAATATTTTTTTAAATTCAAATGAATGTCAAGAAATAAGGGAAACGAGCAGTGGCTTGTGGTAAACTGTTGCACCGAGAGAAAATCGAACAACATTTCTTTGTTTGTATAAGGCCAAATATATATTTAGTTGCCCTAACGAAATATATCGTTGAGCAAACTAAGTTTGAAAAGCAACAAAATTTCCTTTTTTCGTCTAGCAAAATATATTTTTGAATAAACGAAATCTATATGTTGGGCAAAAAAAAAATTACACTTTCAACTAAATATTTTGTCGAATAAACTGCAGATATATATTTGTTTGGCCACTCATTTGACAGCCTTCGTTCGAAAATATAGCTCGAGAGTTTGTTTGTATTTTTTCTGACAATTAGGATAGTAACCGTGTTTGTTAGTGCACCTATTGATTCTTAACAATCGTATAAACACATTAATAAAACAACGCAACAAGAAACTGACAAGCAAAACTGTAAACTTGAAATATTTGTTTGTAAACGTTGCCCAATATTTAAACTATATCTATTTGAAAGCTTTCCGGCGTCATCAGTTGCCACATTAGCTCAGATTACGAAGGCGTAGTGCGCGGACGCAGGTGATATAGGTTTGAAACTCGGTCGAACTTGTAAAATTTTTTTTGTATGTGCCCAAACTGTTTAATGTACGTGTAGCCAAACAAATCTCCAATTGCACCAACCAAATCTTAAGAGTTTTGGGGCAACCAAGTGAGAACAACAAAATAATTTGGTTTCAGCAACAAAACATTTCATTGCCCCTATACAAACAAATATTTTGGTTCCACCAAACAAATCTTGTTTTATTCGAAAAAAACTTCTTTTTTTTTTTCAGTGTGCAAGGTAAACTGGCATTAGCTCTGCGTTGTACCCTGTTGCTTGCTAGTTTACTCTTCCACCACTAAAACGTAGTTCGGCATCTGACACCACAGGACGTGTATAATGGGTCCCTTGCCTGCTCTTTGTGAATGGTCATTGGCGTGTACCGAGAATGTATAGCAGTAAACAAGCACCAACTTACTTTGCAACAGTTCACCACACGCCACTGGAGCCGAGGAAAAAACTGCCACTAGCTGAAAATACTTTCAAATCTAATGTCAGTGCTTTCCAATCATTACATAGTAATTCTCTACGAAGGTTTAGCTGATGTGTACAGAGCCAGGGATGACATTTTGAACATATTTTATGAATACTTTGATAAATGAAATCAAGCCAATTACTTGCATTTTATTTTCATTATATTATTCTTCTGTCTTTTAACACAAGTGAACCTAAACAAAGGAACAATTTTCGTGTCTCTTGCACTCGATTGTGTTGAATTTCAACGTCAACTAACATTATTTGTGAGAGCTGAACCATTTCCAGGGTATGTAGCATCGCTCTTAAGTCAGTTTGTAATTATTAAAACTTATGTATACTGACTTCGTTTTCATCTTTTCGACACTGAGATCTGCTCATAATCGATGACATTGAGGTCTGCTTTTAATCGATTATGATTAGTACATCTGATTAGGCAGTGGTAGGCATTAGCTTATACAGTACGTAATTAATTTTAAACTCAAACTTGTGACAAATATCTAGACGAATCATTAGTTCTGCAAAACCGTTATTATATTTTACATTGCTGTAATGACATGACATGGATTATTATTTTTTGGTAAACTGGCTAGTCAACCGCAATTTGTACGAGCTTCACTTCACTGGGACAGTTACTTTTTTTCACTGTGGTGACGTTCTTAGTGTAGTATAGAGCAGGTCCGATAACTCGAAAAAAATCCGTAACTTTTAAACTGTGCAGAATTGAACCCCGTATGTATTGGACGTTTTTGTTGGTCTTAAGCCCCTATATTATCTGCTTCAGTTTGGAACACTCTGTATATACCGTAACTTGCTCTGAACAAAGGTGTTCGTTTCGCACCACCATTTGATGTATATTGAAGTGATCGCGGAGCGATATCCACTAAATGCAGATAAAGATAAATTAAAATACTTTTAACAGAAATTAATTTTGCCATTACATAGTTAAATATATTAGCAATTGCTTAAACTATTTTTGATAAAATAGAAACACATTCTTGAAGCATGAAAAAAAAAAATCGCAAATACATTTGAGGCCCAGTAAACCATTTCATTTCGTTACCTTCATGTCAAAATAATGTTATGTATTAATATAAACTTTGGATTAACAAACATCTCTTTTTTATAGAGAAAATAAATATTTAGAAAGACTAGGCACACTTTGCTATAAAATACGATAAAACACAAAGATTATTCCCAAAAAGGAATCTTCAAAGCTACAAAATGGTAAAAAAAAAAAAAAAAAAAAAAGCGAGTGCCTAAAAATAAAGGCACAGACCTCTTTGCAGTTGTAATGATGGGTGCCATTGTCATCTTGAAATGATGTAAAAATTCATTTACTGCGAGTGCGGAATCGAAGACCCTGAAGAGACACGTGGGAAACATCTTGGCCAGTTTACAGGTTACTGCAGAGAGCGTATTCAACTCATGTCGACAATAATTTACGTGACGTTCGGTGGCAGGCATTTCATCGACGCGAAACTAATTCTGCCATTTGATATTCGAGCGTATCGGTGCCAGGATAACGTTCATAACAACCTGCAAGTGATAAGATAGAATTCTCTCAGGGGTTGTATTTTCGTAGCCTTCTCCTAGAGACACACCGGTGACGGGGTTTCCTGGCTTGTCGACGAGTCGAATGTTGGCTCGCGACGCGGTTTCATTTCTGTCAGCAGCTTCTCGCACGCTGACCCAGTTATCACACACACACACACACACACAGCACACACGAGTCGCACCCCCAACCCTTGCTGCTGTCATCGGTTTCTTTCGCCTCTTTCCCCCTCCGCACATTTCTCTGGCTTCCATTACCAGAGCTGGGAAGTTTCTGGTGCCGGTTCTCCTCTTCCTTCGCGCCTCCTGCTAACTCTTCCATCCTCCACACCCCTTTCTTACTTCTTCCACCCCCTCTCTTGGTGGTGATAAATCTCTTCTTATTCTGGATCTTTTGCCAAAACCAAGGCATGCCGCCGAACCCCAGTGGAACACAGAGGCGTTTGGCGCCGGTCTTCTTGGCAAGACAATGAAACGAGGGTCGGTAAAAGACAAGACATTGTTGGGCGGGCCTACGAATAAGAATATCATCGTTGTGGCGGACTTTCAGGATTCTCAGCTCACTGTCAGGCGTGTCATTAGAATTGCTGAAATGGCTGTGGACTCTTTTTCTCAGATATATCGGTTTGAACTGGCACCTCTATAAAAAACAAAGTTTTCTTTTCAGAGGGTTGGAGAACACCATTTCAATGGTTATGTAGTGAGTGAGGGTAAAAGTAAAACAAAATTTGTGTTAATGCGTTAAGTCTTACAAATTTATATGTGGTTGTATATCTGTACTGGTATGATCTATCACCGATCTTGTTTGGCCGTCTGTTGACATACCTGGCTCATTTTCAGAAGGTCTTAGGTCCGACCCCAGCCGGACGCAGCAGTGTGGTTTTCCGAATTTCAGCAACTAACGGTAGAGTTCCTTAAGCGTATCTCCCCTACCTTCTCGCTCATAATTAGCCTGTGTGTATAAAAGAAAGAGAATATTATCATCATACTTTTTCCTTGTGAGATGTGAACACATAATAAGAAAAGAATCGGATATGAAATCTAGTTGAAATCGACGAGAATACTTATTCTCCTATTACGTTTAAATGTTTATTATATCCAGAGCCGTATTAAAGGAGGGCTTTACGGGATATATGCCCCTCCCTTGCGGACTTAAAATACATATTTCATTTTCAATTACAATTTTAACAAGCATTAGTGCTTGGAAATGAAGATTATTTGCGTCAATCACCGTATTAAATTCTGCCAAGACAGTCTGTGTTTTTTCCTTTCCAACTACAACGAATCATTTGGTATTTCTGCAATGGAGTTTAGTTTCACACTTTCTTGTATACTTCGGTCATTTTAAGCTGGCGAGAAACCACCGGAAAAACTCAAACTAAAGTATTTTATATATATTTATATATTTAAAACAATTTTTAAAAACCAGCTCATAGTTTTAAATTAATATTTAAATGTTTCTAATAATTATTAGTACTGAAAACAGTACAGTTACAGATATCAAAGTCAAGGGCATTTATAGTCAACAATTATTTGAAAAAACCTGAATTATATATAACTATGTACATCTAGGCAACATATTTCCATCAAATACGTAATGGATAAGAACATAAGACGACGAATTTGCACAAACCTTATTTCACATTATAAGCAATAAATACTAAATTAAATAGCTAACGCTTTGACCAACGTTGGTACATAAAGGTGAAGTATGGACACTCGAAAGAAATAATGAAAAACGAATACCAAGCGATGAAACAATTTTTGCCATAAGGATCATCAGCTGCACAAAATAATACAAAATGTGGAGTGAAAACATCTCGAAAGATCTGAAACAATAACCGTACGAAAAATTACTCCATTATAAGAATGTTAATCCACTTCGGCAGTCCAATAGCGATTCAATGCCTTCTTCCGCTTCGTTCAAACCCAGAATACCTGAAAATAACTTCTTTCTTAAATTAGTGGATTGCGACCCACCCAGGCTTTGTAGTTATGTTGCTGCTAGTCAGAAGATGCTTATAGTGGCTGTTATACTATAGCCTGTATCTTTGCTGACTCAAACTAGTAGTTTAACTTTCACAAAACTTCTCAAAAACCCCTTTGTGCCTATTTGGCAAAAACTGCAAAACGTTTTAGTGACCCCAGAACTGCAAAACCACGGAACCAAGATATTTTCTTAACTTAGGTGACGAATTATCCCTTCGTTTTACCAAGATTTTTCTTTCCGCAAATCATCGAGCGCTACGCATTACAACTCTTTCATTCTGGTATCTGCCGGCTGGCATTAATTGCTGAGATCACTATTTTGTTGCCTTTTGAGCCTAAGGTAATCTGCAGGTTATGCACACATATAACCTGCAATGAAAATAATTTTAAAGTGTTGTCAATTATGCCACTCGTGTACATGTAGCGTGAATTGCGTTAAAGCGTGTATCAGACTCGAGCTTTCAAGATTTAAAGGAATTTGCTGAACGCAATCGGAGTTTTATTTCGTACAGCAAATAAGCTGCAAACTACTATAGAATAATACTATTTTGAAGACTTTTACCATACAGCAAACATTACTTTGAATAAGGCCAAAAAGTATTATTTCTAATAGTTTAAGCTTGATCTGAAATTATATTAATGAACTGTAGGCGAAACTAATTTAGGTGAGTATATTAAACTTTCTTATGGACTTTTCGCCAATGAAAAAGTACGGTTATGCCCACGCTGCCAAACAGAGCCCATATTCATATGTATAGTCATTTTAAAACTGTTGTATCCGAATACTAGTGTGCATTTTGTATTTCCGCCCTTAATATTATTCTTTTTTAAGTGAAAAAAGTGTTGATGTGTTTCACAATAAATTTTAGGTATGGACCTTTTGATACATGTCACTTAACGTAGCATAAGGACATAGAGTAGGGTGGGGTAAAGTTGCACGCCTAAGAGCTTATCAATATTAGATCACAAATTAACATGGATATTTATTTGGAATAAATTCTGTAGCATTACTAGTTACATTGCCAGCAGTTATATGAAATAATGTCAATTTTTACCATTCACTCTTAATTTTTTTTTTAACTAATGCAAAATGGGATTTTTGGCCCATGGGTGAAGTAAAGGTCCTATTTTTCACTGAATATCTTCATTGAAATAATAAAAAAGTAGCTTAACATTACATTATACGAAATTAAAATTAATAATATAGTTTTGAGTTATTTTATGTAAACCTAGTTTACAAAACCTGACAAAAATCCCATGTTATTATATTTAAAACTCTCAAAATAGGTAGTTATAATTTAAAAAAAATCAAATAAATTTTTATTGCCTCATGCGAATCAGCACACAACACATACAAATGCTCCACCTTCATGTGCTGGACAGTCTTCAGTCACTCATTCCTCACAAACACTGCACTGTATCCATTATTCTGATCTACATATAAATCATCACATGCAACAAAGCATTTTACTTCTGTGTCGGTTCTTCCTGTAGGTTTAGATGGAGTGCGTGTGTTCTGATTCGTCTTTGTTGTAGAAGATGTCTTCCTTTTGGCTTGAAACACATATCTTCATAATTGTTTGTTCTTCTCTTTCTGTTCTTGCCTCTTTCTTCATTCCTACAAGAATATCTTGTCAGGAGTTTCCGTGGACATTTCAGTCCACGTTTTCTTCTTTGTCTGAGAAATTTGATTTTTGGTAGTGTGATTATTTCTGCAAGTGAAACATGAGTCCGGGTACTAAGCTGTTCTGCCACTCTGATCGCAGCTACTGTATAAGAAGAATAAACAGGTATCGTCTAAACTATGTGCACAGGAGCTGAGTGCTTCGTGGTAGAAGGGTCAGTGGCAGAGTATTTAGATGTAACTGCAATTGATGGCTCTAAAAGCACTGAGCTATTTGTGGGTGAGTGATCAGAAGAAGATTCCACTGTGCTAATTTCAAGATTGCCATTAGTGGAGGGAACATCAGATTGTAAAGGGATTATGCCAGATGATACTTGTGCAGGATGATCTGTGGAAGTGCCATTGTCGAAATGATTTACTGACATGTCCTATGTATCAGGCATATGTATGTCCTATGCCTTTCGAATGCAAGATTTCTTCATCAGTGAAAATGTATCTGTAAAGTGGCAAAATACCACATGTAAGGAATGCATTAGCTGCTATACCAACAGTAGTCGCTCTCACAAATGCCTGCCCAAAATTTTCTGCAATTTCATATTGACTTACAGCCGCTTTGTCGCTTTTTGGCTACTGTAAGGTGGCAGGCTTAACAAATGGAATTTGTTTTCCTTGGCAAAGGTTATTGCCTCTGAAGATATACGAGACATACGGTGGTCCGAAATTAATAGAATAAGGTTTACTTCTTTCGGGATAGCATTAATTTTAAAACGAATAAGCCACTTAATGAACACATAAACTGTTATATCACTACGGTTTGAAACTATGCTAACAGATCCAGGTGGTGCTACACACGTCAAAGCATAATTCTGGCATTCCGTGCAAAAATAAGGGCTGGGGGTAAATAATGAGTAGTTGAACTCATTGCACAAGCAATCGAAATTATTTGTCCCTTGTCTACAGCAACTGCTTTATTACCATTTCGCTTCCCTTTGGTACTTACAACTATACACAATTTTCCTGGCACTGTCTGAATCCTAGTTTCGTCCATGTTATAGATTCCGCATGGTGGAAATGTATGTGCTCTCATCAAGCACTCCAAATAATAAAAGAAGTGATTAATTGTTCTCTATGAAAGCCCATAATTCTTGCAATGTTAGTGGTGTTGTGGTTGTCTAAGGCATAAAGCATGCTGCTTCATGAAAGATCGTGCCTGTTCCTTCCCTGTTAACTCTGCATGAGTGTCAAATCGCTGGTGTCTTAATATCTAACAGCATACATAAATGCCAAATGACGTAGTGCTTTGAATGATAAAACATAAAATCTAGCTTCAAGTCTCTTGCAGTGCTGCAAATTCTTATTTCTTATTCTGGAGTCAAGGTAGTTTATGCCGATCCAGATTATTCACTGCAAAACCCTTTTTTATACCATTCCCTAAGAGTAGACTCTTTTTGACACCCACATGGTCTGCTGCTTTCCTTTTGGAAAATCCACGGGTGATTAGATGCTGAGCTTATTCAAGCAACTGCAGCGTAAGTGGCTTGGATTCCATTTTTTCTTTTGTAGGTCCTGCAGTAAATTAGTGACAAATGTTGCTTCCATCCACATTTTATTTTATATGAAACAATTGAAACATAATCAACATTTCTTATGTTAGACAATACGAATACAAATGTAATATTTAAAAAAATGTATTTTGTTAGTTAATATATTACGTGCCTTTCTGATTTCACAGTAAGAATAAATTGTAATTTATGATAGGGCAGTCTGACAATAAATGAGACTACTTCCCGAGCGCTTTTAACTTCAAATCGCCTAAATGGTAAAACATAATGAAAGTGAGTCTGTTCTTATTAACTGTGAACCATAATATATTTTTCGTTATTATTACTTGGTTTGAAATATATGCATGCGTAAAAGAACAGATAAAAACTACCAATAATTAAAAAAGTTTTTACATTTAATAATTTATAAGTGATTTATTAAAATTCTTTCACAAACACAACAATACTTTCATCTTTTTCGTGCACACTTATTGAAATAATGCGGGGTAAAGGTACGCACCTGGGTACGCATCGCGTACCTTTGCCCCAGGATCTTTGCACCATCTGCACTCGTGCACATATCCACAATGCCATCTAGCGGCGGGATTTATAACTGCGTTTATATGCAGTCCGCGATCACGTATCCTGTTACTGTAACGTTTATTAGAGATAAGTAAAATTTAAACCATAGTAATTATCATAAAATATATCAAATTACCTAAAAAAATCTTATGCTATATATATGACGCTTATTCGTGCAGGTCCACGTTACAGTGCGGATAGAACTGCTGCCATGACACTCCTTCATGCCGCATAGACGAGTCCATCAGGTAATTCAGGGAAGGGTTAACCAGTTTTTAGGAACTTCACCCCACGCGCACCTTTACCCCACCTTACTCTATGGCGTACACTTGTATCTATTATTAAACCATGAAATAATAGGGTTACCATTGAAAGTCCTACAAGGAGAGTCGACGAGATAAAGACTATGTGTAATCTCAATACCTTGCGCGTAAAGGCGATCAAATATTCGAATTTCACACCTACGTCGCCCTTAGCGTTCTTATGCTTCAAGGCCACGGACACGAAAATTCCTCCAGGCAGACGACGCCCTTCAAGTACCATCGTTGCAAGCTGCATGAAGGAAATATTACATGTCATTTCTTTGCATTGTGTGTAGAGGAGCTAAGACAGTTGAAGAATTCCCCTTTGTAGTCCTTAGTGCTGCCTTGCGCCTGTGCCACAAAATCTCAAATCTTGCAGCTGTGTACCAATTTAATCCCGGAACTCCCCCGCTCACTCTACTCACTTCTTTTTTCCCCGTAATCTGCGCAAGCATTTTATTGGTACACGTATTTCTTGTCGACTGGAGAAAGAGTGGTGTCCCTAGAGCAAGGAGATGCTTTTAGTGACGAGAAATTTTCGACATGAGCGTCTATAGACCACATCCTTTACCGTTTTGATTGATATGTTTCATTTGAAAATGATATCCTTAGGGCCAGTTGTATCATCAAGCGTTAACGCTCTGGATAATACTCATTCTCGTGTTAGATTTTAAATGCACTGTACGAGATTTTATTCTCTTGTTGGCTACTCGGTCGTGAGATTACCTGTTAAGCATTTATCCGGGCGTGTAGTGAGCACGGAAACGAGGAAAATGGACGATTAAAAGAGTCGTTACACGGGATACAGATCTACTTCACTTAATCAAGTTCAGCTATTGAAGAGGTTACACTATCTTCGAACGAGATCCGATCGCAGTTGTTTCTCGTTCAAAGTGAACAGTTTTCATAAGTCGTTTCGCACGAGTTCTCTTCTCTGCTGCGCTCCTATTGGCTGCTTCGAAGTAAACAAGCAGTGTAATAAATATTGTTGAATTTGGCGGGAATTCCTGCCCTTGTTGAATTAATTATCTTAAGTTAAAGGTTGACTATACTAATACCCGCCCATTGTGCCATTACAGGAAAAGTGAAGGTTTCACAAGAATTAAAAAGATCGATGGCAATAAATGTCGGCTTCTATTATAATTAAATTTTATACATTTTAAGGTCTCATGTTTGTTGATGTTAGGATTTCCATTGATTTCATTTTGCTTTGGGTGTGTAACCGCGAAAACACGTTCTGTTTTTAAACTTGTTCAGACATAGCTACCGAATATATATTTTTAGCTGAATGTGTTAAACAGCGCTCGTGTAACCACGGCCTTAAACTCGTGAATGGTAATAATTGCGACTTTTGAAACATTATTCTAACGACGTAATATTTTGTGAATTGATTCAGTGGTTTGAAATAAGGTATTTGTGTATTCTCCACGATTTTTTAGGATATTACAGCGGAGATATTTCCATTACACGTATAGCCCGTTTGCAAAGAATTTTTAAAATTCATGTTTTACCAAAAAAAAAAAAAAAAAAAAAAAGTACTTACTGCCTATCTATATTGAAAATATACACTCGTAGGTACATTCGCCTAAAAAAAAAATTCGCGAAGAATACATTTTGTTTGAAATGCCTTACGCTCTGAAGCGGAATTTTCTTAACATGGAGTTTCCTGTTAAATTTCGCCGCTGCTAGCCGGTAGGCAGTGCCCTTTAAGTGTGTGCCGTTAAAGAGTACAGCATAAATAAAGCGTGACTATTTTGCCAGTAAGTGACTGTTCTAGTAGAGATGGGACACGCGACATGATAGATACATACTCGTTCTCTACATCGAGACGTCATCTCGACCCCCCCCCCCCCCAACACCCCGCTGGCCGTAGCCATATAGACTTGCTAATGAAAAGATAAATCACAAACAAACCGCTCGGACAATGCGGGAAATGAAGGCAAGGGGTCGAGTGCGTGAATCTGCCCATAAATTGAAAATAACGCCCCAGCGCGCGAGACTCGCTTTCTGGGTGGTGGTTGGGGAGGGGGGTGGTGTGATGAGGGGGTGGGAAAAATCCAATTTCCTGTCTCACAGTCGCCCGCCAGCACCAGAACCCGTGGAGCAGTTCTTTATGTGCGGTCATTCAATAACTGGTAGCCACGCCCTCTCCCCCTTTCCCTCGACTCCCCTACCCCCCCCCCCTTTCGGAGCAACCCCCCCCCCCTAGACAGTTCCTACCCTCAATCACGAGCGTTTGGTATCAGACACACGGTCCACGAGCAACGCTGCCATGGCTGCAGTGTAAATCAGTCTTTTGTTATCTCAATCGGAATATCTGGACTCTGGTTTTACAGGTCGTGATTAATGGCGCACACAAACACTGGCTAGCGCGTTTTTTTTTTTACTCCGTTATATTTGGGTCCTGTGTAGGACTTGAAGGGACGTGCAAAAAGGGGGGTGGGGTGGATGGGGGTTGTTTCTATTAGCATCGAAGCGGCATTTGTCTGCCGAATGTTGCGCCCTCAGTCTGTTTGGCCGTTCGGGGTTCATAAACTCATTTAACCCCGCGTCGTTTATATATATATATATATATGCGTGTGTGTGTATTTTATGGGTGGGTATATATTTGTACACATGTGTGTTACATGCGTACACGAACTGAGGGGAGTTATTCATCCTAAGAAAGATAATTTCTAATAATTATTATGATATATTTTCAAAAGCGATTCCTGAGAGAGACTTGCGCCCTTCAACGTATAAATGTGACACGAGTTTTTTTTTTTTTTTTTTTTTGCAAACGTGGCATAAATGAGCACCAGAATAATATCAATGTGAAAAAAAAATTACGCTTTGTTTGTGACAGAAAAGTTTAAAATTGGCGAAAAAATTCACGTGACGTTGCATTCCGGTGTCATTCTCCTCCCTTTCCCTGAATTTGCGAGTAATCATTTCGTAAAGCTGAAAACCATAACACGTTAAACCTGGCGGGTGGGAAACACGCATTTCAGATAAATGCAAGCGGGAGATGAGCTAAATCTGAATTAGAGATCGCTGTCAGTACTACAATCAACGGCGATTGGCCAGATCATTATTTTTTTCGGACACATTTATGAACACTTGCAATGTCTTGCTTTATCGTGGTTATTTGCCCCATTCGAACATGAAATTTTCAAGGCAGAAGGGCAAATTGTCGCGTTGGACATGAAGCTGTCAGCTGTAGTGATGTAGCCTAGCATGGCCGTCATCCTTTCCCATTTTCAAGGCAGAAGGGCAAATTGTCGCGTTGGACATGAAGCTGTCAGCTGTAGTGATGTGGCCTAGCATGGCCGTCATCCGTTCCCATATTAAGGTGGAGATATGCTCTCCGTTTTGGATTTATGTATAAATCTTTGTAATCAAACTTCATGACCGGACATTAGAAATCAAAGCTTGTCTTTGGTGTACAGAACCACTTAACAGAATGTTGAAGTTTATAATGATTCGGTTACATCCATATTTTCTCTTGTGAAGCGAAATTGTTGTAGGCTATTCACGGTAAAGTGAGCTCCTTTGAAAGCCCTCTCATTTGGAATAATAGTCAATAAATAAATTTTATTGTATCCTTAGACGTAAACTTCCCAGTACAATGGAAAATACACACTGTGTTTATTACTTATATTGCATTATTTATTTAAAACGATTGTTAAATGAGAAAGTATAGCTGAAAGGAAAAAGTAAATAGGTCCTCAAAAGTGCTCACTTTACCGTGAACAGCTTTTTAATGATGAGGTAACTTCTCATTATGGTTGCAGATGCAAAACGATTAACAGGAGAAAAAGAATCAGGATTTAAAAACAGCTGCTTAAATTTCCCTTTTCCCTATGCCCTGAAAAGCTTGATTTTTAAATATTGAATTTTAAAATAAATATATGGCGCAGTAAACGTGAATTCAATGAGGCGGGGACAACACCACACTCTAAATTCGCATCAATGTAAAGCCACTGATTCGCAGTGAAATTCAACTACTAGAATCAGTGAAAATTGCTCCACTTAGAAGTGAAATTTAACTATTCGAATCAGTGAAAATGGCTCCACTCAGAATCAGTGGAAAACCACTGATTGTTTCAGTGAAAACTTTCAGTGATTGAATAAGTGACGGCCAGCTGCAGTGGCGAATCAAATGTTCTTTTTATTGCATTTAGCCAAATAATTACGAGAAGTGAACATATTTACGATAATTTACTATTTATATTGCCCAATTTACCGCAAAGTTAATAAGTAAGAAATTTTCTGTAGGTGGCCGGTATTAAACACTCGCGTCCTCTCCATTTTGCTTTTTGACCGTTTACCTTACTATCTGAACGTCCAAGTCATTCTAATAATTAAGACGATAATATATGTTTTATATTTTCTCATCGAAAACACCTAGTTTTAAATTTAAGCCCTCGCTTTTCGTTATTGGTTTAATTGGTACCGTTAGGATAGTTGAAACGAATAGTACATATGCAGCCTAAACTTTCAAACAGAGCTTTGTGATGGTTACATGAAAATGAAAAGAATGAAGTAAAAACGTAATAAAAGACTGAATGTTCATATGTTACCTCATAGAATTGTGTTTTGAAAGACGAAATACATTTTAGAAAAATTTTGTGTTGGTTTTATTAGTTTATGAATTGTTGTTTCACTTGATAAGCGTTGTTTAACGGCGATTTTTACAAGCTGTTTAACTGATCCATCAGTCAAAAAACAAAACATTGGAAAACAGAGAAAAAATGACTGATGAATCAGTGGAAAATGTCACTGAAAGTCCTACCCCGATTCTCGCTGAATCTAACCTAGGACTGTTTGTTCAGCCATGAAGCAAACTGCGTCGTGGAAATTTTAGGCCGGGGGAAAATTATTTCAATATTTTTTAAAGTGGTACTGATATGTAAGTGGAGAGCAAAATTCTTGTAACTGTGTATTTACAGGTTCAATGCGCTCAGGTTGTTCTTTATCAGTGGCATAGTCAAAGCAAGGCAATCGAATACGGTGTTTGTATAGCATTGTATAATACAGTCCAGATTTCGATGTCTTACAACTTTGTGATCCCTTCATGCATCCTTTAAGACATTTCCATTTAATTATGTGAAATACTCGGAGCGCTTGCGTTTTATCTGTGCGAATTATGACCTAGCCCACTCGGAATGACTTCAAGCTCGTGCATCGTCGAGAATTCATGACTCATCAATTTCTGAACTCGGTGATACTGTAGCTTTGAAAACAGCGATATTGATGAGCAGCTTTCGAACATGTCAATAAGTCCACAAATATACGGGAAACGAATAGTCTTCAACAGATTGAGACTAAAGAATCACCGTGAAAGGATTAACCCTTATTCAGAAAGATAAAATACCTGTACACATCGGATTAAACTGTCATGTAAATGCATAAAATTCACAATTTCAATAAATACACAACGATAACATCAAGCTCTATAAAAGGTAGACGTAACTGCCCACTGATATATAAATACTGCAGTATAGTATCGTGCATTTTTCTCTGTACTTGTCTAACAATGAAAATATACTGAAATTTTGAAATTTTTTATTAAAACTGTATTTTTTTTTTCATTTAGTTTTAACACAGTTTCATCAGGTGTGCAGAAGCGCCGTTAGTTAACCAATGGTCAGCTCAAAAATGCAATGCGCACAGGCTTTGCGAAAGTGGTAGCAAGAATGTTGATTAACACGAACAACAGAACTTGAAGGAACATTCAGTCGTGCAGAGACCATTGGAGGGACATAAACTGATGTTTTTGATTCCTAACAGGTATGGTCTACTTTTTGTGATACGTTCATAAATATGGACTTATAGAGGTATACGAATACTGTGCGCATTATGTATAATGCGCGAATAATTTTATTCACTGAACTCGTATTCGGGCAAAACAGCTAAGTTTATGAGTAAGATATGTTACCATTCTTCTCGAAATTGTTCAATCGATGTATTTGAATATGAGCCGGTAAATATGTTTCTTTTATCAACGTTTTCTCGAAAATTTCATGGCCCATAAAATTATTATGTTTGAAAAAGTTAGAGGTTTTTATTCAGCGTTATTTTATGTTATGTTTCAGGTTAATGTTATATTTTCTACGTTGTTAAAAAGCAATTTGGTATAATACACTTTATATGATAAGTAGAGACGATGATTTTTCGCAAGAAATGTTGACTCTTTCCTAGGATTCGACGTACTCTGCATCATTAGCTGTGATGAGTGTTTGAAGCCTGTTTAAAGCTCCTGCCACTTTTCGTTGGCTCTATAAGGAATCTGGTACTCTAAAGCAGTAAGTTTGCTTTTGGTCAGCAAAGAACTCGGCAGATTTATAAAAGTGACCGATCATTAGGTACAATCTAAATATGAATCAATGAGAATTTCCCTGTTTCAATCAGTCAACAGTACCTAGCTGATTCAACAGTCACCTCAATGAATTTAATGTATTTATTAAGTGATATTTTCTACTTATTCATCAGTCTTTTTTTTCATTGTTTTTCAGTGGTTTATTTTTGACTGATGGATCATTTCAACATCGTGTACAAATGGCCGTCAAATAACGTTTAAAAACGGCCGTTAAACAGCGTGCATCAAATTATAAAATCAAATAAACCAATACAAAATAATTTTTTAAAATGTGATTAGTCTTTCAAAACACAATTTGATGAGGTATTATAAATATTCAGCCTTTCATTCAGTTTTTACGTCTATCATTTAGTTTTCACATAGTCATCACAGCGCTCTGTTTCAAGGTCTAAACTGCATATATTGTGCTGAAAAGAGTGCACTCGTATATACTATCCGTTTTAACTATCCTAACGGTACCAATTAAACCAAAAACGAAAAGTGAGGGCACACAATTTAAATCTTCGCGATTTCGATAAGAAAATAAAAATATATTTTGCTTCTAATTTAACATGTTGGCTTGGTAGCGCAGATGGCGAGTCGTGGCCGAGCAGTGGCGGAGTAAACATCGCGTCCGGTGTGCGGAGTTCTTTCACCCCGCGCTCTTAAACGGGGCTCTGTTCCGACGCGAGTAGTAATAGTTCTATATTAGTGTCAGTCACGTCTAGGTTTGTCCAACATGTCTAATGTGCGCGTGAATACCTTGCGTATCGTGTTTGCCAAACGACCTTCGGCCATGGAAATACATGAATGGATTGATACGGTTTTAGCTGTAACATAAGATCAAATAGGAGCTATTCAACTGGATGGGCACCAGAACTGTTTGTTTTTAAAACTTGTTTCATCTGGACCTTGTGAAGCGATATTGCGTCGCACGAACGGCCAGTCAACTTTAGTCACCGCAGACCAGGAAAGGGGAAAGGATCAACGTCACCATCGAACAAGCCTCCGACAACTTAAAACTGGTAAGAATTCTAAATTTACCTGTAGAAATAGACAACCAAAAAATTCAGACGGAGTTAGTGAAGTATGGTCGACTTGTTACATTACAAAATGAAGTATGAAATCATAGATACAAACTCCAAGTAAAAACGGGAGTACGCATGGCAAAGATGGAAATGATAAAAGACATTCCATCTTGCGTTTCAGTTGACGTCTTTCGGGCTGTAATGACATATCCCGGACAACCACGAACGTGCAGTTACTGCCAGTCTCCTATTCATGAACGAATTGCGTGTCCTAGTTAGCAAGAAAAGGATCGCTGGGGGATGAATAGGACAACAGAAAATCTCGCAGCTGACACGTCTATCTGTCTACCCCTGCCCAGCACTCTCCCCGAGCGGATTATCCTCCACTTCGCAGACGCGAGCAGCAAAGTCCAGTACAAACACCTGTCGGTGACTCATCTGCTGAGCACGAGGTCAACCTCAACACCTTAGTGACCACGCCACGCCAGATCACGTGGAGGCGGCTTAAAATACTGTTACTGCTGGCGCAGGGCTACCACCATACACACAGGATGTCTCACCGCTACACATTCCATTGTCCTCTGCTTCATGGGTGGACAGGATGGACGTGGTGAGCCAAAACAATGCAACCACACGACGGGAGCATGTAACAACTGCGGATGAAAATATGTCCCTAAGAGAAAAGCGACCTTACGAACGCGACGCCCGGGCCACAAGAGACAGTCCTGTTCGCAAAGCGAAGGTTTTGTGGCAGAGTGAATAATCACAGCTACAAGACAGGAAGAAATCTTTGGAACTAGCAAAGGCCGTTATAAATAAAATGTGTGCCTCTAGCCAAGAACGTCCGGATAACCCAACTAACTAACAATGCGACCGGCACATGTGTGCATCCCCACCTGTATACCCTATTACCGGCCTCCATTTTTCTTTGTCCACTTTTCCTTTTTGTCCACCTTTCCATTTCCTTCTCTCTGATACTATCACTACATTTTTGAGGTACACATGATAGAGTTATTGACAATTTTAACTTTAAATATTTGTGCACTCTCGGCCAGTGCGCGATTGGCGGCGCAAGAGACACTGATTCGAACACAGGCAGTTGACATTGCATTCTTGCAAGAAGTAGCGATTCAAGATTTTATAGGGTTTCATACCTTCAATGTGTATACAAACGTTGGCGATCGGAGTCGGGGGGCAGCGATCATTACACGTGCGGGGCTGGAACTTGAAGACCTGCGCTACCACCCGTCAGGCCGAGTGATGTCAGGACGAATAAACGATGTGTCGCTAGTCAATGTTCATGCTCCATCCGGCTCCCAAGCGAGATATGAAAGAAATCAGTTTTTCTCCGTGGATTTGATTCCGTTTTTCCATCCACCCTGTAATCAGTTCATACTCGGTGGAAATTTCAACTGCATAGTTCAACCCCATGATCATCAGGGTGGCATTTATTCTACTAATGCTGCCCTGTCTACTTCAATAACTCGCTTAGACTTGTGTAATGTTGCATCTAACTTCCAAGGAATTCATTACACCTATGTGACTTCACACAGTCGGTCTAGGATTGATCGATTCTACGTGAAAAAACAGCATATACATAAGGTGCATCGATATGACGTTCTTCCGGTAGCTTTCAGCGATCACTCTGCAGTGATATTTACGTATGAAAAGTTTGCGAATGTAACACGGTTTGGCAGAGGGACATGGCGTCTATGTACGTCTTTATTATACAGCTCAGAAGTACAAGAGGACTTCCTAGCTAATTGGGTACGTTGGCATAGCAAAAAATACCAGTTCCCCTCTGAGGCGATGTGGTGGGATGTGTGTGTAAAACAGAACGTCATGAGGCTTTTTAAAAGGCATGCGTACCGACTGGCAGAAGAACGTAGGGGAACACGTGCATTCTACGTACGTATGCTACACGAAATTCACCTGCAGGCAAACAATGGTACACACACAACTCCACGTATTAGAGACACGAAACAGAAGCTTATGCATTTATTGAGTGAACAGTTTAAAAATCGTCATATTATGATAAATGATAAAAATCTATTCGCAGAAGATATATTTAGCATGTTTAGTATCATTAAGGTACAACAGCAAATACGACGCAAGGTTATCAACCAGCTTACTGACAGTGATGGCGCTATTGTTCGGGACCGGCCGGAAATAGCGCAAACGCTTTGCAGTTACTTTGCAAATTTATACTCGAAACAAGACACGGACGATACTCTGCTTCCATCGGTTTTGCAGGGTTGTGAAAACAGAGTTAGCTGTGACAGTAAGACGGGCATGGAGGCGCCATGTTTAGATGCGGAAGTTAATACAATAATACAGCAATTGCCATTTAAAAAATCTCCTGGTATTGACTGTATTCCTTACGAATTTTACTAAACTTATTGGGATATTATTGGTACCGACTTCTGCGAAGTTGTTCGCGATGTGCTTGAAAGAGGGGAGTTATGCAAGTCTCATAAAGAAGGGATAGTTGTTCCTATACCCAAAATATCCGTCCACTTAAACCCGCGGATTATAGCCCAATTACACTTTTATGTGCCGATTATAAAATAATTGCTCGGTTTTGTGCGACCTGATTGACCAAGTGATTGTCAGATATTATTGGTCCCGGCCAGACATGTACTGTTCTAGAACGTTCCGTTTTACAAGGCGTGCTTGCCCTAAGGGACATTCAATTACTTTCGTCAATACAACACAGTAAAATGGCCATCTTGAGTATTGATATGGATATGGCATTCGATAGAGTCGATTATAAATTTTTACTTCATGTTATGCATCATTTCGATTTTCCAGCCAATGCAGTACAGTGGGTGCGGATGGTGTGTACCGGAATTTGGTCACGGCTGTTGGTTAACGGATTCCTTACCCCACCAATTAAGATCGAGAGTTCAGTTCGACAAGGATGCCCCCTATCCATGATTTTATTTACTATCGCCATTGAACCTCTGTGCAGAATGATCAGTGCCCGCTTGCAAGGATTCCCCGTAGCGAACCTGTCCTTTAAATTAAATGCCTATGCTGATGACATCACATGTGTCGTTCGTTCAGAGTGGGAAATTACAGAGACCAGGAATGCCTGGACCTTTTTCGAAGTGTCTCTAATCTGCGAGCAAATGCTAACAAAACTGCCGTACTGGAGCTCAGCGCGACCAGCGAGCCATTTGACGATGTTTTTCCCTTTCGTAGGGCCGATACTGTGAAAATATTGGGCATATACTTCCACGCAGACGCCACTCTTATTTTGCATTATAATTGGAACATGGCAATAAATAAACTCCGTGCTCGTCAAATAGAAATGAATTATCGTCGTACAAATATTATACACAGGGTTACTTTAATAAATGCATCATTACTTGCGGAGCTGTGGTATGTCACATATATTCCCACTACCTCGTCAACAAAGTACACAAATACTACAGATTGTTGGCCGCATGTTGTGGAAATCTTATATATTTAAATTATCTAGGCCGCAACTTTATCTCTCCTTGCAAGACGGAGGCCTGAGTATAATTAATCACGTTTTGAAGTGTGAGGCCTTATATCAGTCTTCAGCAATTGCAACAATTTTGCGCCCAGAGGACATTTACGCAGCATTACAGAAAATGATGTGGTCTGACGTTAGACGCATGCCACTTCAATACCGTCAGGCAAAGGAAGCACTCGCAACTCTAGTAGAACACTTACCGGAAGGGACAGTCGCATCAGCGAGATATTTGTACATTCGGGCTTCCAAAACATCTGCAGTCATACCATGTGTTGTGAATCGCACCCCAACCATCCGCTGGAGGCGCCCATGGAAAATACTTGCCGATCGTAACCTTTCCTCGGATCTTCGAGCTGCAGCATTCGGCTTCTACAATAATATCTTGACAACTCAGCAGCGTAAATACAGCATTCACCTGACAGCTCACCCTGCATGACCGCTGTGTGGCAGCACCAACACGGCTCTTTATTGGGTAATTTCCTGTATTTATGCAGCTCGCATCTGGCAGTGGTGTCGCGTACGAGTACGAAAAATAATTCGCGATGAACGTGGAGATGTCAGCTGCACGCACACGCTTCATTGCGATTTCTTCACCTTCCCCTCAGTTCGACGAAGAGCTGCGGCCTGGTTTATACTTCATGCGATCGGTTTTTTGGTGGACCGTTCGACACCGGTGACAGTTCAAGACTTTGTGCAGCTTCTTCGTCAAGATAGGTGGAACATGGCGCGGCGTGGCACATTGCGTCAGTGGTACGGCAATTTTTTAATTTTCATTCTGGCGTTTACGCCTACAGAAAGTGCGTGTATATTACCGAGGTTAGTGGTACGCCGTGCGCTGTCCACCCCTCGGTCCTTACACGTGTACAATTTAATGTTCCAGTAGTAATCGTCGATAGGTGGTAGTGTTATAAGTCAGTGTCCCGTGTCGGGGTGTACGCCGTGCGCTGCCCCTCACGTTAAATAATTTTTTATGTGTTCATCGACTTTCTCAGTAAAACCAGTTCACCAAATGTTCATATCGTTTTGTGCCCCTGTGTAAGAATTGTGTACATATTTTATTGAGTATTTTGTTATTGTTTATATTGTGGGTTGAATGTGTACTGTATAATAGGTTAAGGGCAAACGCCTCTGTATATCGTTTGTGATAATAAATCTTTTAATAAAAAAGATGGTAGGGTAACGGCTTAAAATTAAAGTTGAGAGGGTTTGTAAGTTCAATCTAGGCCACGTCCGAAGTTATTTTTGCTTTTTAAAATTCCGGTAAATTGCGCAATATAAATAGTAAACTATCGTAAATATGTTTATTCCGCGTAATTATTTGGCTAAATGCAATAAATACTATGTTTAATTCGCCGCTGTAGTCGGCCGTTACTCATTTAATCAGTAAAATTGTTTCACGTCACTAATTCATTCAGTGAAATTTTTTCACTGAAACAATCAGTGGTTTTCCACTGATTCGAATTTAGAGTGTGTAAAGTTGCTAGAGTGTATTGGAATATATGGTGGCCCAAAATTTTTTTGCGATTTTACAGTGTGTCTAGTGACAAGTTTTAAGCAGTGACAACGAAAATATAAGCTTCTGGTGGAAATAAACCTTAAGCACAAATTCGCTGTTAAATTTCCGGCGCACGTAAAAATGAGAGTGAGTGAAGAGATTTGGGTGGCTCTGAACATCGTCTTGAGAGCCGATGAGGCTGAAGTGAGACGAGTATTGAGTAGCGCCGGAATGAAAGGGCGGGTGGAATGGGAGATCACTGAGAAAATTCGCGTACCACTGGCATCGCCCGGCGTGATCTCCACTTGAGAAAATCCGGAGTGAACCGGCCGGGGACTGAATCCGGTTCGCCTTGGTGGGAGGCGAGCAGAATTTGTAGCTTAAATCATGGGCGCCCAGACGAACAGCCGCCCTCCCACATAATTAGAATTGTGAATTTATATAACTCTTATACTGTTTGTTAAATTGTAGTAGTCGTTATAGAATTGAACACCCTGGATGTATGTACTGGAGTTAATAAAAAAAAAAAAAAGGTCTATCCACTCTACCACCATGGCCCCCGTAAAAATGATGATTGCTTGTTATTGTCAGGGGTACGTCTCCTTGATCGGTAACGGGAATTTAGTACAACTACTTGGTATTCATTTAAGGGTGTTTTCATATGATTTATATTTAGTAACAGTTTTTACGTGAAATCCTTTTTTTTTTCTTTCAGTTATTCGTTAATCATTTTGTCTAGTTTTATTTTTACATGTTTGCACTAAACTCCCAATAACGCAACACTATTCACATAACATGGCCGTTGTGAGAGAAGAGATATCCTCGTCTGAGACTTAACGCTTTCATTTGGTGAAGCAGGTTTGTTCTTCTATTTTGTTTCTAGGAGCATGGGAACTGTCTTGTATTTTCCAGTTGGCGTCGCTTTTTTTTTGCTTTAACTTCTGAAAGCGTGATTTTTCAATGTATAAGACATATTGTTGATTGTTTTCTGAGTCCATTAATATTTGTAACTTTCAGTCCTCTTATTACACATTGGGGAAAATAATCCTTATTTAGCATTCGTAACTACTGGCATTTTAATACTTATGTATCGTGTGTTCCCAAAATTATTTTTTATATAAGTATGTAATTACAATTATTGCTTATAGACTGGAAAATTAAGAATATATCGCTACCGAAAAACCAACTTTTACAGCATATTGAGAGGTATTTATGGTGTTTTAAATATGCTTACAATTATGGTTTTTAAACTATATTTATAATTCTTGTTACAGAGATTGTGTTTTTCCGGATAAATATACCTTATATTTTTATTTATGTGTTTGGTTGTAGCGAAATTCAGCTTCGGCATGAAACGACTAGAATTTGAGTAGAAAGCCTAGAATTCTTATTATGTACGTTGTAGTTCATAGTTTACCTTATGCACTCATATGATTAATTTTTTTGTTTTATAATATCGGAATTCACCAGTCATCCGAAACACCTTTGCGAAATAACTGAGGTGTGTAAAATATGCCAGGGTAAGTATTCGTGTCAGGTATGAAACAATTTTAAATGTTAGCATCATCGGAGCCGTGGGATTGAGTACGGCGGAGTTCACTGACATTTTCTCGGTCACAAACTGGATTGCACGTCCAAGAAACATCCGATGACTTCACCGCAGAGAGAAAAGGGGGAAGGGGGGGGGGGGAGAAAGAGAGGCTATCATGACCATTGTGGCGCCGTTACGTTTTATATCGGTAGTTAAGGGGTCTTTTTATTACGACTGTAATAAAAGTGAACTAAGCTGACAAATACTTAAGCGTAGCCATAAAGCTTTCTACGAGCACATCTTCCTATTTTCCAGCAGTTCCTTTCCTTTTTTGTTTCATGCAGATACGTAGAAGCAGGTTCCGTCTGACAATGATGCATTTGAGTGAACGTGTGGAGATATATATATAGATATATTTCGAGATAACGTGAAGTAATCAAAGTTCGTGTAAAATTGCTTTTTTCTTCTCCGTGCCTTGAATACCTCACAATAAGGAAATCTCGGAGCGGAATTTTCTTCTCGCATAAATACTGTCGAGTTTTTAAAGAATTAAAGGAAATGCACTGGAGATGATTTTCAGGGAGTAAGTAAATATTTTAACTTTTCTGTCAGGTTGTATCGGGCAGTCCGTTCCGTATTATGGCAAAAAGAGGCCTTGGCAGATTTAGTCGTCGGTGTAATGACTGTTATGAATGGTGTATTATAATTTGAATGTTTACTCCCAGAGTATTTACCATCCTCTTAGCTTAACCACATTCCTGGAGTGGAGTGGTCTAGGCTGCTTTTAACATATAGGTCTTGGGAGCCGATGAGGGTGAAGCTAATGAGGTGCACGTGAAGCAGCGCTGGAATGCAAGGGCGGTGGAAACAGGAGGTCCCCGAGGAAACCCGCCCGCCAGGAGCATCGTTCCGCACGGTTCCCACTTGCGAAAATCCGGGAGTCGAAAACGGTTTGCCTTGGTAGGAGGCGACTGCCTTTAGCCGCTACGCTATCTGTAGCCGCCGCTACGCCATACGTAGCCCCACGTATCCCTGGAGGTAGGTGACAAACAGTAGAGGCGATTTGTATGAGTCCTTTAAATGATGCTCCAGAAATTTTACTGTAAAGACTCCCCTTTCAAGCACGTGTGCCTTCTGTCGGAGTAACTTCGAGTATTGAACGTATATTGGTATGGCGTGGGCAGGCTCTAGCTGAATTCCTAACATGAACGCGCCATCCCAGGTGCAACGAGAGCGAGGTCACGGAAACGTAGCACCGCCGCGGCAATCAGGAAACAAGCCGCGGGGCAGTTTGCAAATAAACACAAGCATTGTAAACGGTCGCCATATTCAAGGCCGGCGGAGAGTCGAGGTCGGGTCTATCTACATCCAGCCGACGACAGAGCAAATGGACCAGAATATGGGGTTTCGTCCGCCGTAGCCGTAGTAGCAATCAGCCTTTGGCAACGCAAAGATAATGCCGTTCCAGCGGTTAGGAGATGAACCCTTAGTTCGAGGCGTGTCAATAGTTTATTAGATAATAAATAAATAATTGCAGGCAAAGGGTAACTTAACGTAACGCGTCTCCCCGGTGCAGTTTAAGGTATTCACGTAAAACGTAAAGTGTTTTATGATTTATAATATAACAGGCTGAATATTTATTAGTTTTAATTATATGACGTAGTTAAATAATATTGTGTTCTCCATCAGAGTTACGTTTCCCCGCTTATCTTGTGTGCCCCCCTTAAAGTGATCTCTGCTATATGTTTCTGACTATAGTAGTGAGGTGACGTAAGAATGGTGATCCACTATTATATTAGTGTAGCTTTCCTTTGATGAGAGCAGGTAGCAAAATAGACTAAAAAATCTGCCAGAGTATTTTCCGAACATCTTGACGTGTACTTGTAAGTACAGGCACTTTTAATATTCCAACCTTTGTAATGTGAGAGGCGTGGCGCAAGTATTGTAAGGCTCGTGCTTATGTTCGAGAACGGGTGATTGTTAAAAAGCATGAACACTATTGCGCTTAAATTCAATTTGTTCAATTTAAATAATTTACTGCTATTTTTCGTGTCCTTAACTCAGTGTATTGTACAATGTCAGTAATCATCATAGATGTGCCATTAGTACTCTAAGAATCACACTATAATATATTCACGGTTACGTTACACTTCTATGAAGCCCTACTAAAGTTCTACTTCCAGGATATTCCTCCGCCTCGAGCAAACTAAGTTTAACTAAGTCTTAGAAAATTACACCAAAGGACTAAGTACCGAATTCGTGCGCATCCAGTTGCAATGATATTTTGTATGAGAACTATGTCCTAGTAGGAGCTACCAACACACGTGTTTTTTTTTTTCCACTGTTTTAATTACTATGTATTATAAACTCATTATTATAATTTATAAATAAAATACAGATGAAACTTCAATTTTATGAAAAATAAGATACTTTTTTGTTAACAGAGGTACAAAACGTTTGTGATACGTGGCATATTTAGGAAATAACTAAACGTGTCTTACATTGGATGATTTTTCAAAGGTTTGATTAAATAGTGTGAAGAAACCGCGAATAAACTATAGTCACTTCTGTACAACCTTGTCACATTGAAAGGCGAGAAACGAATTGACTGTGTAATTCACGTAATATTTTATAACAAGTCTAATTCTGACTCAATAAAGCGTCAGGTTATGTATTTTCTAAATAATTGTAGATATGGCTGGAAATAAATTTTGAAAAATGTACAAGATACTATTCTGTGAAGGCAATTAGAGCACTGTTTCCTCTCCACGTTTTGGAATTACCTTTTTTATTCGCTTCAATATGCTCGTGGCGCCATCGTGTGATGGACCAAATTACTTACATCAGTAATGGCCTGTTCTCTTTTTGAGATAATCAAATATATGCGCCCCTGTAGTCTGCTTGAGTGTTGTCGGGGGAGAGGCAGTAGAGAAATATCGACATATAGGCTGATGTTTTTAAAATACTATTCTGAGCAGAAACCACCTTGAAATTCGAGCATTTTCAAACTCTTACCATGCCACTACCCATTTTAGGAATTAAATTCTCAATGACATTTTTAGAGGGAATTTGCCGTGACTTTATACATTGTAACTTGTTTTAATGCATTTACATTTTAAATCAAAATTACAGACTGCAAAACCAGGGAAGCTCCACAATAGCCTTGATTTTTGCATTAATCTTTTAAATGTGTTTTATTACACAACATTCTACATAATTTATGAATACTCTTGTCATTACTGTAATCATTCTTGCCATGGGAAGCTAAATGATTTTAACTGAAAGGATTCAACATTTTTAACAATTTTGTTTTTTTTTAAATCCGGTTTTGCTTCAACATCCTAGCAAATAAAATTTACTTCTATAAGTAATTTTGGACATCAATTGTCAAATTATACATTACTGGCTTTATGAGCCCTACATTTTGAATATACGATTACCTAATCGAGGATTGGTCTCGTCCCCAATAGCTATCATTCTCTGCTGTCCCAAGCTGCTGCGGGAACTTAAATACTAAATTAAACTAGGGGTGGACCAAGAGAGGGGATTACAATATTACCGTAGCCAATAGGAACGAGTTGCAGGTCGAGTAATTCTCAGAATTTGCGCATGGAACGCCTATTTAGAATTTGCGGCGTGCGCTTCCTGTAGACTCGACGACGCTAGCGCTCTAGGCGCGAGAATGGCGAACTAAGGATGGCTGCCATGTTTCCCAGTCTGTTCCCAGCAATTATGCTAGTCGGACGTCCGTGTGAGGATCAGCAAGCGAACTTCACGTATTCGTTACCGTTCGTCGATTTCACACTGCTAGATCGTGCACACAGTAAGTAACAGTTATCTTATAAGTATAAACAAGTCTTTCATAATAATTTTGCCGTGAAATGATGATTTTGCGTCGTGCAACTTAGCAAGTCGGCGGCTGTCGGTTGACACACCAGGGCGATGTAGAAGTAAAAGGCAGTCAAATAGGAACGTGTAGTCAGGCTGGTATTTTTCCGTGCATAATGACACGCCCCCGTCTCAAACTAGCTCCCATAAGCGTGTATAAAGTCACGTATATGACTTCGTTCAGCCTCTGCTGTTGCTTACAATCATTGAGACAGAGATAATATGTACCGTAAACAGAAGGCGTTGGGTGATTGGACAGAGCAAGGATGGTGCATGTTAGTACAGGCAAGGCGTGTGCGAACGTAGAGGTGACTAGCTAGTGAAAGGATGGTGCACGCCGTCAGTATAGGTCAGTTGTGGTAAAGATAAAAGGCTAACTGCCAGGGCAAGGATGGTGCACGCCGTCAGTAGAGGTAAGTGTTGTAAAGAGAAAAGGTTAACCGCAAAGGCAAGGATGGTGCACACCTTCAGTAGAGATAAAGTGTGGCAAATATATAATATGAACTACCAGACCAAGATGGTGTGCGGCGTCAGTAGTGGCAAGGTGCGCTTCACGTCGCCAGTGAGACTCACGCGTCCTTGATTCTCCTCTCGCCGAAGAGACGTTGGATCGAGTCCAGCCCCAACCTTATAACCGTGGGGGGGGGGGGGGCGACGGAATGGACGTCCCGTCGCGCCTCATTGTACCGTCACACTGATTAATGGACGCTGTGGTCCACAAAGAGAAACTTGTGGTTCCCGACTCAGTACCTGGCACAGGATTTAGGCCGCGCCGCACGTGCCTGGAATTGACGTGCCGCCGCCCTTAATTCGTCCTTGCAAACCATCTTTCTTGCCGGCGACGAGGAAATCGTTATCTTATACTAGGGGCCCAGCCCGTGACTTTTTTTTTTGTTTTTAGTATTGAAACGTGCCTGGAACATTTACGATATTGTAAATTTTGGTTATCATACAAAGACTGAAAAATAATTATGTGTAACTAACTCAACATCGGATATAGTTCTATCCACTAAGTCACTGCGGCCCGACTTGGAATCGCTCTATCCACTGAGCCACTAAAGCTCCATTTGGAATCGCTCTATCCACTGAGCCACTAAAGCTCCATTTGGAATCGCTCTAGCCACTTGACCACTGTGGCCCCACTTATTCAACTCAACATTGAAGCGAGACATTTAGAGTACACAAAAATTATATTCCATTACCTTCATATCTCTATGCAATAATCTCTATGCAATTAATACAAAACTTTCATAGGAAAAAGTAATAGAAAAAACGAGTCTTTACTCTCAAAAGGCATGATTGCGTAATCTGATCGTGCTGAAATTCGAACTTGACCTGTATTTGACCGCGTGGATTCGCTCTGCAAAATTTGAAGAACTTCTGTTGAGTTTCAAGGGACTTAGAAGTATTAAAGACGGACAGACTGACAGACAGAGATCGTCCTACAATATAATAGGATTATATATAGGCTGTTCACATTAAAGTGAGCACTTTTTAAGGCCCTGCCAACCGACATTAACCACTAATAAATATATCTTATTGCAGCCTCATTCAATGAATTTTGAGGGTGATGAAATGTATACATTGTGTTTGTTGGTCACATTGCAATGTTTATATTAAAAAGATGAAGGAAGATTGAAATTTGATGAAAGTAAAATTTATAAGGGCCTTAAAAAGTGCTCACTTTACCGTGAACAGCCTATAACAGGATTTTTCTCCCCGGACACTGGGAGTCGGACGTGCGATTCGTCCATAAGTGAACCCATGAAAGGGGCCGCGGTGATGTAGTGGACAGACTACTCGCCTCCCACCACGGCAAACTTAATTTTATTCCCGTCAGGACCACCCGGATATGTGTAAACGTGGTGGACATAGATGTTGGCTGGAGGCTTTTTTTTTTGGGGCCCTGCTGTTTCACCCGCCTTTGGAACTCCACAGCTGCTCCATCCTCACCTCAATTCAGACCAAAACCTCTCAACTCAACGGGTTTTCGTGAAACGCCCGGCCGCGCCTCTCTGCTACTCGGTTTCGATCCCTGGTCGTTCCGAGTCTAGTTGATCTGCTAATGCCGCTGACAAACTTCGATATTTCTTGAGGTACCCCTTTCCAGCTGACGTTACATCACCACCACTACCATTGCATTACGTCGCGTGTTCGTTGTATTGTGTCATTTCACCTCGGGTAGGGGTTGATGGGGGTTTTTTTTTTTTTTTATAGATAAATGCTATTCGCGAATAAGTGAGCACTTTTGAAATCAACCTTAGAGAAAAGTCACTGCTCCTACCTGCACATATTTTAACGGGTGCGCTGAGTGACATGCGCACAGTAAAGATGGTGAACGATGGATTGGAAGTAGTTACATATCTTAACGTCGAATAAAAAGTGTTATGTAACCATTTATATCGCTCTCTCTTTTTTTTTATGCATTGAAGTGTAAAAATTAGCAGATTTGTAATAATTTACGTTTCTAAAAATTTCACAATTTCACTTGACCGGCGCATGAATAAAGTGATGAGGCTCTTAATCTTACATAAGGCATAAGTGCTCATTTGATCGTGAGTAGCCTATAACTGTCTTTTAAGTGTTAAGTGGTTGTAAAGATATCTCTAAATTGATTGAAATGCGATGAGGATGGGACAGTTGTGGAATGCAAGAATGGATGAAACGGTAGTGTCTCTACCACCACGATCCTAAATGTAATATCGCCCATGAAATATACTTTACTGTATACGTAACGTTCGTAGATATTATTTACCTACTGGAATCGGTTCGTGTTTCGGAGATAATTCTACGAGTGGGGAAATGAAAATTTTTGTTCGGTATAGTGGATCTTATTTGGTCGACTGATGACCGTTGTATGGGAAACTTAAACAGATGCCGTGTATAAAGTCTCAGCGTTCCAGGAAAATCCGTCGAAAAAGGTTGTCACCTCAACTTATTGCAAGGTTTGAATTTTGACATACGATTACTTGGAGTTTAAAAAAATCAACGTTCTTCATGGCAGCTGTACTAGCCCGCTGCTTTTGTGAAAATCTAAATGGCGCTGGAAATGCTGAATTGAGTAAACCGTTTACTTGGCAAAAAAACACCTTCTGTATCAACTCTGCGAGGATGTGTCGCTTAGATTTCACGTGTGTGAGTGAATAGATGATCTGACAGACGTGTTGATTCGGCGGTTTAAATCGCATTTCTTCCCGACGCATCAGTTTACTCTAGAAATTTTACATCATTGTTTGGGTAAGTGAACTATACCGTGGCTTCATTGTAAGCAATTCCATTGAACGTGGAAACGAACTATAGTTATATGGAAATTTCTACTCTAAAATTTATAAATGTGCAAATATAGAATTAATTGTATACCTCGCTCCACTTTTGAATTTTCGCAGCTTCCCGTGGAAAAAAAAAAAAAAAAAAAAAAAAAAAAAAACGTGAATCAAAACGAGCGTTTTAAATTCTTCCTGTTACGTTATATATAGAACTGATTTTTTGTGTTTAATTTTGGATTATCTCCTATTCACGCTTTCAAAAACAGTTTAATGAAAACGATTCGCAGATCACACACTTAAATGAATTCATTCCATAGTATCAAGCTTTCTGTGGAAACTGTTGTTTCTCATTGACCGCAGTTCGTTGGTAACTAAAAATCCTTTCTTCTTTTGAAAGCATGTGAATGTCAACGTGTTAACAGAATAATCATATATACTGTACTAATTACTGCACCCCTTTTCATTTTGGAATTTGCGATAGCATGATTATGCGGACCTTCGTTTTATAAAAGCAGCATAGAAGAATGTTTTCGTGTTGATATGCGCAGACTTTGAAGTGCCTCGTAGATCCGCTGGGAATGAATGACGCTGTGATTTTCCGAACACACATGTCAGTTTCCGAAAGTTTAATCGGGGTTGAATACATGTCGTGTTTTTGTGACTTGTTTCTTGTGTTGCAGCGAAGTGGTATCAGAAGGCGGCGGTTAAAGAGCGAATCGCTGTTGGGATATCTTTTTTGTCGTGTTCGAAGAAGTGGGCAACAGCTGTGCCAGTTAATTTCTCATTTTGCAGCGCCATAGCCCGCGTTCCAACAATGCCAGCTCGTTTGTTTTTTTTTTTTTTTTTTTTTTTTTCCCTCCTTCTTCTTTGCCGACCCTCCTCTCTTTGTCATTTTCTCGCTTTGTGCTTAACTTCATTTTTCATCAGACTCTAGTGGCTGCAATTTGGCCTTCTCTCCGTATTTTTTTTGCCGCATTTGCGTAGAGGATGTTTTGCAGCGTGATGTATTTAGCTTTCTCGCTCTTTCTCAACATGTTATCTTCAAGAGCAGAATGAAATGTTCAGCAACTTATCTTTCTCAACCGCCTCTTAAAAGTCGCAATAAATAACGAACGAGAGACACGATGTGTAAAATTTGTATGAAATGCGGAACGAGGAGTTCGTGTTTTCAGAAACGCTGAAGGATCGAAAAGGCTAAGTTTACTGAAGAAGTTTTATGAGTACGGGACATACATTTGCAAACACTCAGTGGTAGGGAGTCTCGTCAGCAGTAATATTTTGCTTATGCCATTGTGAGATTTGTAATCGGATCCGTGATTAGCCCTTCGACATACGCTGGATCATTAATGAAGCAGTGGTGGGGTGGGTCCGTAAATACCAATTAAAAATAGGTTAAAAATTTATAAGACATTGTAAAATTCCAAATAGTAAAGTATAAGAGCAAATGTTCTTTCTTTGGTGCATGGTTAATCATGATGATAACGAGTAGGTATACAAGAAGAAGAAGAAGAAGTAAACTTAAACTATCTTACAACCTTATAATATCTCTAATTTTATATATTTCTGATTTTTTTTTTAAATTTAATACAAACGTTTAATTTTTCGTTAATAAATCGCAACGTAAGGATGTATATTCTCGTTGTTATTGTGGACATATCTATTTTGTAAATACATTTCTGTAAAATAGTTTATTATCACAATTACTGAACACCACGCAGTGAGTATGTGAATGTGTGTACTCGATATTATACCACTTTAGAAGAATATTTAAGCTAACAGAAATGACATGATGTTAATTGCATTGCCGGTCGTAATTCATTTTCTCTATCCAAACTCGTAGGCTACAACAAAATAGACACAGTAAATGTGTGTTATAGAAATGGCGCACACAAATATACAAAAAAATTGAAGCTATTACTGTTTGTTATTCTCTCTAGTGGAATGTAGGCTTAAACAACTTCCCATCCCATGAATTTGAAATAAACGGAAACATTATATTCACGAATGCATTTAATAAATGAGATCGTAAAAAAAACATATTTTCGGGTTTTAGCCATCTATATATTGAAAATATGCGTATTAGAACAGGAAGAAGGAAGTGGAAACTGATTGTAATTTTGCGAAATGCAATATGCAAGCAGACATCCATTAGACCCGTTGAGCAGTTCTTGAACGAAATATTTTCATCGTTATTGAATGTCTGCTCTCTATTTCGCCGGCTATGAAGGCGGCACTTCTATAGTCCATTCACGGTTACTTCCAACTGTACTGGAGACCTGCTAAAGTCATACTTGCAGGATATTCCTCCGCCTCGTGAAAACAAAGCTTAGCCAAGTCTAGAAAATTTAACCACAGGGACAACGCACCGAATTCATGCGCACTCAGTATAATAATATTTTGCACAAGAACCTTTTCTTATTAGGCGTTATCAACACACCTGTGTTTCCACTGTGTTTATTCGTATTAATTTAAGAATGAATATATTATAATTTATAGATTAAAAAAAAGTAAAAGTTCAATTTCACCAAAAATAAGAACCGTTACATTAACAGAGGTATAAAAAGCTTGTGATGCGTGGTATATTTGGGAAATAACCAAACACGTCACACATGGGGTGATTTTTCAAAGGTTTGATTCAAAAAAGTGTGAAGAAATAGTAAATAGACTATATGGTTGGCCGACTGGTAAAAACTACGCAATTCGTAAGAAGCCTAAAAAAAAAAATTGCAAAAAATATACTTTATAAACTCGAACAGTGTATACTTTTTAATGGTCTTAAAAATATTTCTGACCTCCATGCTTAGTGCTGAGAGGATTATCGGTGGGCGGCCGGCATGCTATACCTACATATTATATGAAAACAACAAACACAGTCATGGCGTACAGTAACTGTTATTCGAAACCATAGCCATTATTAAATATTATCGATTTAATATACTCATTTATATACACGGACTGACAAAAAATGTGAAGTGTCCTGAAGGGATGGTCCAAATGAAACACAACACGGTACACGTGTATACGATCGCTCGTTGTATAAATAGTTAGATTTAAAACTATCTCTAATGTCTAGAACGGCTACCATAGTGCATTAATGGCTTCACCACTATTCTAAAGATAGTCAATACTTCGTGAAAGTTAAAAACCCTGGCAGCCTATACTCAAGGCGCCAGTCCACGAACTTATTGAGCATTGCCATAGTGTGTGGCTGCCTATACTTGGGCACTAGTCAATGAACTTAATAGAACATCGCTGTAGTGTGTGGTTGCATATACTCAAGGTGCCAGTTCACGAACTTATTGAACGTTGCCGTATTGCGTGGCTGCCTATACTCAAGGCGCTAATTTATGAACTTGTAGAACGTCATCATAGTGTGTAGTTGCGTATACTGAAGGCACCAGTCCATGAACGTATTGACTGTGGTAGTAATGAGCGTGTGCGGAGCATATGGAAGACAGTCAACGCAGCGAGGGAAGGTCGCCAATAACAGAGTATGCTTCGCTGACCATTTGACAGCAATGCCAGCACTTGATGCTGGTAATGCTGTCAAATGGTTAGCGAAGCATACTCTGTTATTGGACTACATTGTGGGTCGTATAGTGCAGTTGCCAGGCAAGTGGGGTATTCTGATCTCACAGTGGCTCGATATTACATTCAATGGGTATGTGAAGGCACCTACTTATGTCACAGACCATACCTAGGGTTGATCGCTGTACTGTGCGCCCAGTATTATGCAACTCTGTCAATTAGTTACTGACGGCCGGGAATAGTTATTGAACACATTTCAATATCCCATGGTAATCCCGCGCCATGTTTAAGCGACCAACAGGAGACAAACTACAGGTTTACCGTCGCATGCGGACATTTGAGTTCGTAGTGATGTCGTAACTTGGAGGCATGGAGTGATGATGAATCGCATCGCATCATGTTAAGTGCTGAATTCCTGTTCTGTATTATCGCCATGGGTGTTACATACTAGGGTAAAAGACACTACCTATGAATTTCGTCGAGAGACAGTGGCATTATTCCTGGCATCATGCCAACATTCCGTGGCGCAGTCGGTTGGCGCGCGCCGGTCTGGGGTGCGGAAGATCCTGGGTTTGAATCCGAGGTAAGGTATGAGTGTTAAAGTTAGGTTATAAGTTTATTTTGTAAGCCGTCCCCTGGTAAGCCTTGAGGCATAACACCAAGGGACGTTAATAAGCGCTTTCCAATACAATTCCAATCATGGCATCATGGTTAGGAGTCCGTGAGATTATGACTTCAGGCCGCCTCTGGAAGTGATTCAGAGGTAGGTAACAGTACGGAGGTACGTCAGACACATCTCGCCTTCTCACGTGTTACCTCTCATGAGACAGCACCCTTGTGTAGGCATTCACCAAAGACGGCTCTCGTCCACACACAGCACCTGTGTCTGTGAAACTCCTGCATGCTGGAGTACTCAGATTGCTGGCAATGTCTCCCGATCTGTCTCCTAAAGAACATACGTGGAATCTGCTCAGATGTTAACTCCGACCCGGTGCTAATCTGCATGCTATTGAGGGCCACTTACAACTTCTATGGACTGATTTGCCTCAGGAGAGTATAGAACGGCCGTACGACTCCCTTCCGAACCGATTTGGCACATGCATTTTAAGCCCTAGTGAGTGCTACATTCTAATGACCTGGTACTAGCAGCATGTCAATGCCAACTCCCGTGTCGCCGTGATGTGACAGTCATTGCAATAAAGAGACATGGCCTTCCAAAACCCATTTTAATTTAATTTTCACATCTGTTTTTAGTTACTCGATTGTTTTTGCCCGTGTGTACATGTATGTATATTAGTATGTGTGTGGCTGTGTGTTAAGACATCAGAACGTTACTGAATCGGTTACATAGAACTAAATTAATAATTTTTAAAGAGAACAATGTGGAAGATTTTGTTAACAAATAAAAGCAGTATAATGGCCTACAACACGAGTTTAATGCCGACTTTCCCCTCCTTCAGTGATATTTTAAGTGGCCATTCGACGTATTATGGATTCATACGAGACCGTGAACTATCCTGCGATAAATTCCACTATAATTGTCCTGCGGGCGACAGATTTCTTCAAGCATTTGGTCATGTCATTGGTGCTGTAGAAGGTGGAATCCCAGCTGATCCTATACATGCTCAGTAGATCCTGTGATCTCGCAAGTCAAGATGGGGTGTCCATATTTGTAGAGCGGGTAGGACGATAACCGCGTTATGTGGTAGTGCATTGTCGTGCCGCAGAACGCCGCCACGGGCAAGCCATAAAAATTGTACGAAATGGGAATCAACGATCGCAGCGACATCTTTTCGGCCTGGATGAGTGCCCCGTATCAAACATAAAACTTGTTTTAAAGTCTTAAACAGCGGTGGCCCAAACGTGACGCACGACCATGTGCTGTCGAAGGCAGTCTGGCAGAGGACGTCTTGACTGTTGCCAGTTCTCCTCCATTGGTGGGTAGTGTACTCTGGGATATTTCGTATCATAGACTAAAGATGAGGTAGACTGATCTCGCTGGCTGCGCACAACCAATCTCCTTGTCCCAACATTGAACTGCTTTTCTGCCAACACGTCTAGCGAAAACGGTATGGTTTGAATTTTAGGTTAGAAAACTGATTTGTAAACAAATGATTTGAGATGTATGTAAACTTTCTCTAACCAATTCATAATGCAATTTGGTTAAATTAAAATCTGTAAAAATATTTTATTCATATAATAATGTTTGTAATTTAAAAATTAAGATACAAACAAACACTTTCGTCGCTGATGACCATGTAACTTTGACAGTTGTGTGGGATTGGGGTAGGTCAATGTTGGATACATGCGCAGAAGACGAATAAGCAATCTGCCTCATCTTTAGTCTATGCTTCTCATCGCAGATGCTATAACTTGTGTGCTGGTGTTGCTATAGGTTTGACTGCTTCTTTACTTCGGATACACGTTTCTTCAAGTTATTCCCCTTTTCCTACTGGCTGCAGCTAGTGTGCTGTACAACTCCGTTTAGAAATATTCGCATTAGGGTTTCTTGTTACAACGCCTGCACAGGTTCTAATCGGACGTACTAGTTGGTCGTGCAGTGACTGATTAAATTAAACGGAGGGGTAGAGTCCACTTATTCCTCACTGACCTTGTTTGAGCGGGGAACTCTGCATGGAACTTGGAGCGAAGTCTAAATTATTGGCGTAACGGGCCATTATACTGCTGCTGGCCTACTACTACGCCTACACCGAAGTGCTTAACGTCTTGAAACACACCTCGGGGAGAAATTCTGTTCATTGCCGGTCCTCATTTTGTGTACCTTCACTCCTTCCTTGCCGTAGAATTCTGCTGCAGTTAAGACCTTATTTGCATTTCTCGTAGACTGCCGTATGATTTTGTGTCTGCCATAGCCATCGGGGATACTTACAAAATGGAAGTTTTTTAATGATAATTTCTTTACGGGAATGTGTAATTGGAAGTATTGTAACGCTCTGCAGTTCTGCTTTTGCAAAGTTATCTGTGTACATCTGTATTGCATTTATGAATGAAATAATCTATCTCAGCGATATATTTTTTTTTAATTTATCATCTATAGCTGTGTTTTCTTTGATTTTCAATAGCCCATTAGCAAATATTAGTACCGAATGAAAAATGTAATAAACATTTTGTTGGTTCGTTGCAAATCAACTTTATCTATACACCAAACAGCTATGCGTCTTAAAAAAAAAAAACCAGAGCGTTAGCAACTAATTAGGGCATTTTTTACATTAGCGTAAAACTTCTTCGCTAGCTCGAAATTTCAGAGGAATCACTTTTGAAGCAGCCATTGCCACTCGTAACGATGTTCTTAAAATAATGGCGTGAAATCGAATGCTGCAGCATAACAAAGAGGACATTCGCGGGTAAATTTTGTGTGACACTTGCATGTGGAAGATTTGAACTGTATGTAATTTATGTTGTTTATCGAAAGGTGCAGTGTACCATTTTTTGCACTTTTACAGGGGAAATCTTTGGAAAATCTGTTGCCAAGAAACTCATTGTAGAGCCACAAGCGGTTTTATTGTAAAATATACAAGGCTTTTATTTGTAATATTACAATTGGTAGGCTTGTGTTACAGCTTGCATTATTGATAAGTGGGCATAACATCATTTTTATCTTCTAGAATACAAATATGATGAATGAATAACATAGAATACGAAAAAAGTAATTCTAATTATAATTAACTGTATATATATATATATACATATATATATATATATATATATATACATATATATATATATAGTAACACAACGGATGTTAATTCTAGTCGCCGTTATGGCTATGTGTGTGTATATATATGAATTTTATATATATATATATATATATATATATATATATATATATATATATATATATATAATTCATATATATACACACACATAACGGATGTTAATTCTAGTCGCCGTTATGGCTATGTGTGTGTATATATATGAATATATATATATATATATATATATATATATATATATATATATATATATATATATATATAATTCATATATATACACACACATAGCCATAACGGCGACTAGAATTAACATCCGTTGTGTTACTAGCCAAGACCTTTAACCACAAGACCAACTTGGCAGAAGAACTTACTGTTGTTTTTGTAGTAAATATAACAGTAGTTATCTACAAAATATTAGTGAAGTTATGCGATTAAGAAGAAAGCATATATTTAATTTAAGAGTTCCATATAGATATGAACTATTAACATTAATAGGTAATAGGATCACGTGTTTTTAGAATTGTCGCCGTTTGTTATTATTTGCGTGTTTTAAAGTGTCTTATGTCATGTAAACTTGTAGTACATTTCTTTTTGCATGCAACTACGCTTTACATCGCCCCTAGTTTTTGTACAAACAGCTATACATACAGTTTTAGATTGTTGACTGTCCGCCATTTTGCTCCAGCTCGTGGATACGGGTCAGTATAGTACAAACTTTTCTTGAGGCCTTTTGCAAACACGGCTCTTGTAGTTTTACAAACGAGTAATTTTACAAGATAAATTTTTGTACTCTTACAAACATTTGTCATTTTTTAATCATGCCGGGAGCTGGGTGGGAACAATTACTGATTTAACATCATAACCGTTTGAAAAGTCGCGACTTAGAATTATGCACAGACTGCTGCATCGATATCACATAGTTATAAACGTGCGACGCCAATTCCGAGTTTTAAATTACTTTTGTTTCTAGAGTGTACACTGTGCCAAGTTTTGTGGTACTCTAGCAATTCAAGCGGACACATTTGGCTATGCAACTTATGGATGTGCTTAATAGTATATGAGCTAGTGGGAATATATCGAAAGTTGTAGGTTTCAACTTAAATAGTACCAAGATATTTCACCCAAGAGAGACATTGAAGTGCTTTTAAGAAGTGCCAGGGACGATCCATAAGGCAAATAAAACATTGCATGACACTTTTGTGCTGAAAAAGGAAACAACATTGGAAATACACTTTCGTGTGTTCAGCCTGTTTATTGTGAGGGAAGCATGTTTCTACAATAGCCAACAAAATTTGGCTAGGATTGAAATAACGAAAGTGTGTCCCATCGAAATTGTTTATTTGAAAGTTTACCTACACAAACTACAGACTTAAATTGACTTGCAAAAGTAATAAAAAAGCAATGGTAATATCGATCATATAGTTGTTTATTAGGGAAGTAATTATTTTTTGTTTGTGATTTTCTAACCATCGCCACCAGGCTTCCCAAAATCAGACATTTTCATTGAAATACGTAGTAAAGAAGTTCTGTTTGCAGCTTAAAATATAAAAAAATATCTTATATTGAACTGTTTGTTCCACCGGTTTAGTACTGTGCACACAAGTTGGCTATGCAGCCCTATTTCAGAGTTACAGGGACTTAAATTAAATATAAACCAAAATTGGAATTACTTAATATCTTTAATACAATTGACTGAATTCATGTTGTAAGTCCCACACAAGTTGTTCAAAATGTACCCAATCTGACCGTAAGCAGACACCTAGTGTGGCCGGTGTGGTAAGTTTTTGTCAGTGTGTCGAGGCGAGTTGTACAAAAATACCAGGAATGTTGACACGTTCTGAGTACGCAGACATTGCGTTTGTTTACGGACACTGTGACGTAAATGGACGAGGTGCAGCAGCTGAGTGTCCGTGCAGGTGGACTGGAAGAGGAGGGCCAGTCCCATGGCCAGCGCGCTCTCCAGACCTCTCCCCGTTGGATTTTTTCTTCCGGTGCTGCCTGAAGAGTAAGGTTTACAGCAGACTGCGATCAGACACACGAGACCAGTTGCTACAGGCGATAACCGAGCTGCCACACGAACACAGAACCCGCGTACATGGGTGGCGGAAGCGAAACAGACCTTGCGGGGGCTGATGTTCGGAGAGGAGGTCCGACGTCGTCGGAGGTTACGCCGGTATCGTCCCGTTCGCTCGCTGCGGTAGGTCATCGGATCCTCCCGCCATGGTGGGAGTAGTGTTATCCAACAGTCTTAGCGCCGCGCGCGCGATGCCGCCTGCTCGAGGGCAACGTTACACAACCCCCTTTCACCCCCCCCCCCTCTCCAAAAGGTATCGCCATCACCCCCATGCAGCTCCCGCTTTTTCTCTCCAGCCCTCGTCATTTCGCTGCTCCGAGCCAGAAAGGGCAGCAGCAGCCGCCAACCCCTCCTCCCTTCGCCATCCTCTCTTCCTTTTACCCCGTCCCACATCCCCACCTCCAGCACTCCTCCTCTCTTCGCGAAATGAAAGGCAGGGCTGCCCGCCTTGTTATGCGAGTTAACAAGCGCTGGATGGTTTGCCCTGCAGCTCGAGGGGGTGCCCAGACCACGTGATCGCGTGCTAATTCTCCCTCACCCTTCCCTTCCTCGTCATCCTCTCTCCGTCCCTCTCTTTGCCTCTCTCACTCTCTTTCCCGCCGCGTACAGTACAAGGGAAAACGTAACCTTATATAAGCACTTGTTAATGTCATGCCTAAGATCGACTTCTCTGCTCATTTTATATCCATTCATCATATGCAAAATTAGCACTGTCATCGACTCTCTCGCTTTATCCATGCACCAATGAAGTGTAGCAGTAAAATCTGTGAAATGGTTAAAAATGTAAATTTGTAAAAATATCTAAGTTCTGACTCTAGTTTCCGTAAAAACCGACAAATATTATTTTTAATAAATTCAGTTGCTGCAAACATAAAAGTTGCACTTTGAATATGACACGTTAAGATATGGAACTACTTTTGGTTTTCGCTGCCAACTTTACTGGGAACATGTCAGTATGTGAATGTCCGTTAAAAACACATCTTGTTCGGGCAAGTGTATTTTTATAGGTTGGTTTCAAAAGTGGTCAGTTTTTCGTGAACTGTCTATACCGAATAAACACAACGTTAAAGTTCTAGGGTCTTGCAAATCGGGAATTAAAAACAAATTGTCGCGTATTTAAACAGAATTTATACTACCTGCGCATCACGCAATAAACGGTAAACCGTCATGTGGTTTTTCTCATTGGATCTTATAGAAACACGTCCTTCGTTACATAAATGTTTCTTTTAATGGCGATAACGCAGACTTCTTTCTCTGCGTGTCCCCCACAACTGTTGGTTCCTGCCAAATTTATGTTCGTGAATATTAGCATGAAAGTAAATTTAAAACGTAGTGTTTAATTTTTGTGAATGTGATTTTCTATCTTTTAAATGCAATTGTGGTGTGAAATAACTGTGGATAAATGCTCAGAAAACGTAGACCAGTATTAACACAATGAAAAGAAATTGGGCTTGGCTGTGCTGGGGACGCGGCCTTTTGTTTTGCGTGAATATGTCTACGTTGACGCGCTCGGACGCCTTGATGTTTATTTTACGTTCTCGGTAACTCTTCACTTGATCATGTGGGGTGTTATGGGTATCACTGGATTACTTTTGAAATGCTCTTTCAAACCGTATACTATTTCTGTATTTCGACTTGACTTTTTGACGAGTCTAGGCCAAAACTGTGTCAAGTTTTCTTAATTTTTTTTTCACCATGACCACGTCACACAAATGTTTTTATACACGCAATCGATTGTTATTTACGAGAGCTGTCGGTTTGTACTTAAACGAGCGTCGTAGTATCTCCTAGTCAAAAGTTATACTACTCGGAAGTTATGAGACGTGGCGAAACGAACTTAAAATTGCGCCCCCCCCCCCCCCTCACTAAAACGTAACATATTCTTTATTCTTTGGCAATTGAGTGGTGGAATTGAATTTTAGATTTTGACGATCGATTCGGAGCTGCAATGCCAAACTCTATACCCCGATTTTGTTATAATCGGATTTTCTGGATTTCCTCCCTCTACGTTCGGAAAATTAAAGCCGTATTCACATCAAAAATTGCAGACTGGTGTCCTCATCAGCTTCGTTTGTCAACTTAACTAAGTGAAAATGTGTAGTTCGCTGTGTATTCTGTCGTTGGGAGTACCGTAGTACCTACTGGGGCAAACACATGAATAAGGTCTCTCTCGTTATGCCGTTGAGTTGTAACTCTATACTTGTGTGCTGTGCTCCTAGTAGATCACCGATAGCGCGGGGCTAATGTTGCGTGTGTGAACAGGACAACGCTCCGCGATTCGCTGCGTGAAAAGGCCCCGCCTTGTTAAGGGAGTTAACGAGCGCCCAAGGGATATTTTTTCTCTCTCTCTTCCATGTAGCCATTGAGTAAGGATGCCCTAGAGGGGGTAGCCTCATATTAAATTTCCAGTCTTCCTCTCCAGAAAAAAAAAAAGTGTTATAGTGACAGGCGGTGGACTGCCTGAAATGTATGTATGTTTTCCAGTCGCTCTGTCTGACAATCAGCGAGACAGCTCTGCGATGTTGTGGAAGATTGTCTGCTCCTTATTTCACATCTCTCTGTCTCTCTGTCTCTCTTACACATACGCAGGAGCAGAAGGCCCTTCACTTGGCCTGGCCATCTGAGGGGAGACAGGCTTTTATCTTTCTTCTCGCATGACTAAGAACTGAACATTTCCGATGACATTTGAGAATAGCTCGGATTTAAAGTCCACATAGGATTAAGTTATTTAAGCATAATCCATATCCGATAGGAATTTTTCGGAAGATTTTAAACATTTTTGGGGGCAAATTTGCGATTCTTTGGGTCCAAGTTCATTCAAAGTCATTGGGGTCAAGGTGTCCTCGCCAACATTCAACATGGGGGTCGTAGTCAGTAACGTAATACAGTATGTTCGTCGATTTTTACAATTTTTTTTCGACTTTTTTCTCTAAGGTCATTGGGTTAAGGCCAAGGTCTTTGGCATCCAACATGGTCAAGTTAACATTATTTGCTCCTTGAATTTCAATTTTTTTTTTGCGACTTATTTTTATTTTGAATTATTGAAAAAAGGGGGCGGGGGCGGAGAGAGGGCGATGTGAGCGGGACGTGAGGTAGGTGGGGTTCTACAATTTAGTAATATTTTTTATTTTCAATATTTTGCGATTTTGAAAAGTTTTTCTTAGGATATTTTTCTGATTTTTTCGGTTTAAGGTTATCCAAAGTCTTGGGCACAGGGTCAAATTCAAGGTCACATCGCTACATGGCGGCCGGTTGGTGACTCAGTACTGCTCCTTCGTCCCCTTGTTCCCGAAGTAAGATAATCAAAATACTGACATAATGTCATAAATATTAACGTATAATTACGAGCGTGAATCAAAATGTTCGTGATAGTAAAATCAGGGAAGAGGTGAAGCACGACTGCGGATGGGATGATGGGTCGTTGGTCCCACGCAGAATCCCACCGTTTATTCGAGGAGGACGTAACAACGAGGTCATATGTATGGACTTCCCTCAGCGATTGTACCGGAATCCATTGCCGTATGTCCACGCAGTATGGAGCACGCACCTTGAATCAGTGAACTGTGTTTGGGTCTGAAAGGGAAAGACTGGCGAAAGCCGATGAGGTCGCCCATCAACATAGCGCGCGAAAGACCACTTCCAGATGCATTAACCAAGGAATGCCGACTAGTTCCTGTGACAATCGTGGCAGAAATGGTAGTCTTCAACTGTGGATTTGCGCAAGCCATACTGCATGATGAATTAGAGCCATGGCACACGGGTCAGTCGATAGCACTATGCTGTTGTTGCGACCGAGTGGCGAGTCCCCCGTATTGGTGGCACGCACACTTAGTCACGCATGCATGGACATTCGCAAAATGATTTCAGATGAAGAAATACTGCGACTAGCACTGCTCTTTAAGGATTAACAAAACTACAACAGTTCACAAACGTAAACAAATACGCCAGGTGTTAACATTACTATCGATCATGACCGCAACAATCGGATGTCGTATAACCATGTGAATATGTTCACTTCGGAAACCATTCATCTGGATGTTTTTACATATGATTGCCAAAATTTGTTCGGAGTGCCATGTGACCACACTAATTCTGTAATTATATTCTAAGCAGTTACATATAGCATTCTTTGCGGCCAAGTGTGGCAAATCTCTTCACAAGCGTTTATATTTTGTATTGTATTGTTGTGCTGCACTGATCTCGTGTCCCATATTAATACACACAATTCCATATCAACGTAAGAGTCATCTTTCCATTTATGTACACGTACCATTTACCAGCCATATAGGGGCCTGTTTACCAAGCTCCCAAGTGTCTAATGGCCGTCGCCAGTAGCGGGATCAACCGCTGGCATTTCGAATGGCGCTGTTGTCGCGACTGCTGCTGCCCGTGGGGTAAGTTCGTGTACATTTAAATGGGAACCGCTGGTCCTCCACTCCGTCGCGTCACAGAGTGGCCCTTGTGCCATGGCACGTAGGGTACCGTAAAGTTTGTGTACGGTGGGTGCCGAAAACGCTACTGCTCAGCATAAGCGGAAGTGCGTCGATGTCGTGACTCGGTATGCTCCAACGCTACGAAGATGATCTTGGAACACATCCTCACAGATGACGAGACAGGTGTCAGTCTTTAAGAACCAGAGAGCAAGATGCAAACATTGAGTGGAAACATCCCCAGTTTGGAAGAAATTCAAACGGTAGTCCTCCATCAGGAAACTGATGCCAATGTGCTTTTGGTATATGGAGATCCCTAATCTGCTATTCTGACGGCGTTTCAGGCACATCGTGAAACGCTGAACAATGCAACTTATTGTGGTTTTCTGCAAGACCAACTGAAACCCCGCAGTTCGTCGGAAACGAATTCGGGTGTTGTTCAAAGGATTGTTACTGCGCCACGACAATGCACGAACGACCATATAGTGCAACAGCAACGGTAAAGACTGCACAGTTATTGGAAATTGAATTGCTCCTGCAACCCCCTTGCAGCCCGGATCTGGACCGCTCAATTATCACATCCACGCCCCATTAAAGGAAAAGCTGCTTGGTCGCAGGTTTAGCTCGGATGGCGAGATATAGACCTGTCTCCGAGAACAAACACAATACTTGTTTTTGGAAGGGGTGGAGAACTTTATTTAAAGATAAAAGTGCATCGCCGAGCAGGGGGGAATATGTAGGTAAGTGAAATGTGCATATTTTTCAGATCAGTGGAATTGAATGTGTTAAATGATATTCGCCCTTACTTTTTGTTCAGTATCGTATAGTACAACTGATGTAATGAACATGTGCTTTCAGATTTATTTTTAGTTGTTTACGATGCTACCACATAATATTTCAAATGTTCCATCTGGAATTCTAGACAGATTAAGTGACTAAGAGGCTATTGATTAGTTTTTTTTTAAATATTTCTCTAAAAGCTTTTTTGATACACAATCGAAGCCTCTCATTTGTTGAGTAAGGATTACGTGTACGAAATGTGGGATAGGGAGAGGCTGACATTAGTCGCAGCAATCATACTAATATTTTTTTTGTGCAAAATGCAACACCATGAAGGAACCATCAGAGAGAAAGGAAAAGTATTACACGCATTACTAATAGTATTTGAAACAAAAGTCTACAGATTCATGTCAATGAAACAAAATTTCTTATAAAAAAAAAATTAACATCCACGAGCTCGAAAGGAGTTACAACACCCTGTGGCATCGAATCAAACTGACTTTGCACGTTTTCCTGGTGAATTGCCTACAAGGTTGCTTATGCCGGAGTTCAAAGTTCATCTTGGCTGCTGAGTGAGAATGACGGGCTTGTTTCCGAGTGAACATATCATACACTTGTTCAATAGGTGACATACAGTGCGAAAATGCAGGCCACGGCAGAAACGATATCTGCCGTGCTTCGAGCATGGCCTGGATATGCATGCAACATTTGGTCGGGCACTGTCTTGTCTTCAAGATTGTGTTGAAGGAAGGATGTGACTTCAGCCTCCTGAACTTCCCTGATTTAGTGGTTGCTGTTGAGTGTGCCAGTAATTTTTATCAACCTAAATTGCTTATGATACCCAATTGTTCCTCAAACCACCACGCCCAATGTTCGTGCATTATGATGCTGGACAGTGTGTTATCGAAAATGGCGCTCACCCTAACATCGTCATATACGTATGGGGTTTTCATTGTGATCCAAGTTGAAGTGGAATTCGATCGAAAACACGTCTGCACGCTAGTGGGCGCGTTCGTGAACTCATTTTAGCCTGAGGCATCGATAGTTCAGGCTCGAGACCAGGTAATCATCCAGAATGCATTCGCGCAGTCCTCTACAAAGCAGATGCAGTCGAACCGTGGAAACATACAGTAGCACACATATTTCAGTGTTCCAAAATGTTCTGCAGAGACTCAATACGAAGCTAAACAGTCAATCGCTGCCACGCGGACGAGTTATCTGTCATTCCATGGTGTCGTTACATTTTGTGGTCCGGTTCTGGTTTTACTACTTGTCCTGTTCTCTTCAGTTCACTGCTTTCATATTCGCATCAATATCTTGCTTTTTGCCCTGTTGAGCGTCCCCCGTTGCTATTGATGTTGCCATCAAAACCAGTGGTCCTAACCAGCCAAGCTTCCAATCCATAATGGCGCCAGCTATAGAAAGCTAGAGCCCTACTATGAAGATAATCTTGGCAGGGAAAAACAAAGAAAACACGTTATAATTATGATAGCTTTGTCTGAAATAAGAAAATTAGGAATAACTGAAAAATTTTCTATTCATTTATACGTCAAACAAAAGCACCAGACCATAAGGCGCAGTGCACATTTTACACATCCTTTAGAAATACGTAACACAAATCTGATCTCTGATATCACATTAAATAGTATAACAATCCTTAATACTACTGAAGGTACAAAATATATGGTGTACACACCTTTGGTTCTTTCCTATTTATTGACAATTTAATGTATGTAATAAGGCGCGACTTAAGCGTCCTGTATATGACTGATGCCAATAATAATATTCTGATTTTTGTCTAGCAATATGCGTAAGGGCCGTGGAGGTTGTGAGGGTCCAAACACCCACTAGGATTATAATGACTCCCATGGGAGTAAAAGTGACCCTCACGAAACCCCATTCATGCTTATACTGGAGATCCTTATTTGCTGTAACACTTTTATCATCTCTTTTATGTAGCAATTATTTCAGTTTAGGGTTTTACTTCTAATGCAAAATCGCATATTAACACTGATATGATGTAGTGTTCTTCGTTCTGTTTGTATGCTTGAAATGGGAACAGATTGCAGTTCCCGAAACATCGCATTGGTTTACTCGTAGTATATTACTGTGTTTGTCAGTACTGTCTACATTGTTTAATTTGGTCTTTGTGCATGTGTGTTAGTTTATTTATTTTTGCAAATTTTTTAGTTTTCGCTGTTTCCATTGCATTGTACGTATTTATTATCTTTGTCGTTAAAATTCATGTCGTCGTGTCCACACTTGTTACGTTTTCTTCTTCCTTTCTTATGTATTTCCATGTTCATAATTCTGTGTGTTGACTTTGTGTATATGTAATTGAATATATATATATATATATATATATATATATATATAATATATATATATATATTATACACACACACACACACACACACACACACTTGGCTACTATTCTGTGCCTCTACTGCGTTGTTTTGTATACTCATTATTCTTGTTTTCTACGATGTAGGCCTACACTGCATTGGAGTATGTCCATAATATTTTTCATTAGCTTTGTTAGCTCAATTGCGGTGACATAGTTGTCAGACCATACGCGTCCCACCAAAGTGAACCTATTCCGATTCGCGGCGATGTAGATCCCATATTTTCGGCAGGTTTTCTCAGGGATATCCCGTTTCCCCGTCCTTGCAACCCGGCGCTGCTCTACACTCACCTTGCTTCAGTCTCATCGACCCTAATCGGCTCTCAAGACCGCGATGTTAAGAGCTGTCTAAGCAGGTCTTGGCCTTGCAGGTATTATTGTAGCACAACACCGTTGCTCAGATAACGGTTTATTTAGCTGTTGCTGATTAGTTATTACACATTAGTTAATAAATCCTTCAGTATCAGGAACAATTCCTTCCCAGTTCCTATGACATTTCTTTATCGCCTGATTCAGGAATGAAGTTTTTCTCTAATAGCAATGCACGACAAATGGCCGTACTCAAAGGGTAGCACATATTAGCGACTATTTCTTGCGAATTTGTATAACAATTAACTAAAATCACAATATCGAAATTTAGGTGAACGTTGCGGGATGCCTAACTGAAAGTTTCATTGGAACACTATAAAACATTATCATCACGATTTTTACGAACTTGTTTTTCCCTAGATGAATTTGAAAATGCTTAATATCAACCAACCATAAATTAAGGTAGTAATACTTGCTCCATACCTCTAAGATTTTCATTTTTTTTTCAGAATTCAGCAATTACATATTTTATGAAAAATATGTGCACTTCAATGCATCGTGGTATTTTGCTTAAACATTTCGAGGCACATCTTAAGCAATAGAATATTTCCTTTGAACTGAAATAAAAATTTCAGGTAATGAAAATTTCCCGTTGTGGTCAACGGTTCTCTATGCAATGATTGTGATAAATTATACCTTATCATCAGTTTGGTCGATATTTTAATTTTGAATTTTGAAATTTGGCAAACTTTCAGAAGAAATCTCTCACTGTGCGCCAATAATATAAAATTAAAGAAACTGCGTTATAAATGTTTTATGTCGCCCTCCAGTGTACTTTACGCATGAAAATATGACTGAGTTCCGTTCAGATGTTATTGAGGAATATTATTTTATTTTAAATTTTCATGTGATCACCGTAGTGGGCTTAAGAGGTTACCATTTATTGTATTTAGTGCACTCAGTTGAATCTGCCGTTATGCTAAGTTGAGTTAAAATCGGTTAGGTTGTTCCAGACACATAACATATATAACAAAATGTAACTAGACCGTCATTTTGAAAATAATTACGTTAACAAAATAAGATTGCTTAGTTGACGCTGTATGTAACATTACAATTTGTTTAACTAATTTGTTGAAAATCTGTTCGGTAGTTGCTGAAATATGACATACTTTTAAAAGCTCTAGTTTCCATGTTGCGATATCTTACAAAAGGGCGGACGATAGACCGTAAATTAGCGTTTTTAATATTCATAAAATGCACTGACAACATATCAGGTTTTGTTGAAATTGGGTTTTATAGTCCTTGTGGCATGCTAATCTGCAATATTTATAACGTCACAATATTTATAAGTAAGCTTGTTGTATACTGATACATTTTTGATAGTGGTTTATCCTAACTCTATATCTATGTTGATGGGAATCGGTTGAGTAATTCCAGAGGTATGCTATCAGAATATCAAGGTTTGTTGAAACTGGTTAAACTATTCGGTAGATTAATCCTATTAGCCTGAAATGTTTATATGCCAACAATTCTCTTAATTAACATCCAGGGTGGTCGAAAACAATGAAGTCAGCTGTTTTCACCAAGCACTTTACGTGTATGGAGTTTGGTGAAATTCGGTACAAGGGTTCGAAAGTTTTTTAGGGATAGTACTCCACACTCGGTCTTTACCCCCCCCCCTCTCTCTCTCTCTCTCTCTCTCTCTCTCTCTCTCACACACACACACACACACACACACACTTCACACACACACACACACTTACACACACACGGAAGTGATACCATGTTTACCTGTCCTTCGGGAATGTAGGCTAAAAATAAATGTTCCTTTTAAGGAAAGCTAGGCCATTAGAGGCTAGAAAAACTTCTATTAGGTTTATCCCTAGTATAAATTATTTTAGTTTTATATTTTCCGTACACAGATAACTGGGTACGCACGAAACTACAGACCCACATCGAAACTGTTTTATATGACCGTGTTCCTGTATTGGCAGTGCATCGCTTCGACTTTCATATTATGCTTCCACATTTTTCATTTCATGCCAACAGTTTTTTTTACCAGTCCTACCTTTTCGCATAGGAGACGTAACGTAAATGCGTTACCAACGTGATTGTGCTTAAACGTATGGCCATAATTAAAAAATAAACCAATTACAATTCATTAGCTGTCCATAAGTTTAAATCTAGCACTTTTGTTGCGACGTTAAGTCATTTCACCCTTAGGAGCAAATGCTATGTCCGTTTAAATAAATGCAGTTGGGATTTTGATTTCAAAATGTGTTTTAGAATCAATTCCAAAAGACTATACTTATATGCTTTATAAACAAATAAGATACATAGTTACGGGGTTATGTTAAGTCAGTGTGACATTTTTGTTTTGAATTTTGATACATACTCTATGTGATCAAAAGTATCATGACATCCACGCGAAACTGACCTACAAGCGACCCTCGGATATAGTCCAGTAGCGTACATTAATATGGGCTTGGTATTTATTACAGCTCTAAAATTGGATTTACAATAACCCGACAGTCTGGCAAAACAGCCCCGACACCGACGAAAATTTTTCATCACCTCGACAAAATCGCGGCCCTGGCAGCGCGACAAAAGTAGAATCTATTTATACTTTCGTCGGGCGTCGGACCAGTCGGACTGACTTGGCAGCAGGGGAAGAAACCTTACAAAACAAAAATTCGTGCGGATTTCACTGCTGTGGTAAATTTCACCCCAGATATATTTTATTTATGTGTACATCTGGTTATCTTGTAACAGAAAGCTGTTCAATTGACAAAAATAAATATTCATTGAAAAATAACTACTCCGAAACCCAAAAAATACTTCGTTTACGAAGTTATCAAAACTAAATAGTTTTCAATGGTTTGTAATTTTATTGCATTCAATATAAGTTCCGAAAGCCACGGAAAACTTGTTGGGTGGAAACTGTCGGGATATCGTAAACACTAAATTAATTTTGGTGGCGGAAATGCTTGGACTGAAATGTCGTGCCGGACTATCGTGTCGAGCTCGTCGTGGCATTGTAAATCAAGCATAACTCTGCTGGGGAGACTTCAACCAAATGTCGGAACTTATCACAGGGAATGGCCGACCATTCTTCGTGCAGCGCTTTAGCCAGTGCAGTAAGTGATGTGGGTCATTGGGAGTAGTAGGGGAGTGATAGTCCTAACTCAAAGGGGATGCCGTCTTGATTGATACCAAAGGGTTAAATTGATTGAATGGGTTAATCAAAAATTGAAAGGGTTGGTCAAAAATAGAAAGGGTTAAATGAATCAAAATGGTTAAATTTATTTACAGGGTTAAATAGATTGAAAGGGTTAATTTTTAATAGGACAACAATTTTTATTGTATGTTTGGTGCAAGAGTGTACCAAGGGTCAAATTTATTCGTTTCTTTCTTTGATTTTGTGGGTTGGGGAGCTGCTCTGGTAGATGTTGTCAGCACCACAACTGGCACTCGCCTGAGATGCGGCGTGTTGGGCGTGGGGTATACATGAGATGATTTGGTGCAAGAGTGGCCTAAATGTAGATTATTTTGGTTTGGTAGTGATGTTGCTTGTACACGGTGTTGGTAGATAAGCGAATTTGAAAGATGCGATTTACATATTAGTAAAGACAAACGATTAAATAGATAATTCCGAATGCAATTAAACTTTACACACGAGCAAATTTCAGAGTGTTTAAACGATTTCTACCCATGAATTAATAACACGAGAGATAACTAAAACTACCTGTTCTCATAAAGATACACGTGCAATTACTTGAGTCTCCAGTATGAAATTATTACGTAATGAAAATCAATCACATGATTTTACTACCCCGAGCTGCATGTTAGAAATATAATCTACACGAGAGAAGTATAACGAACGAACATAACTATGTGAATAACATCTGGTGTCGACAACTATGTGACTATCATAATTACATGAGTGTGCAGTATGGAACTAACGAATAAAAAAAATGTCCATATATATTAAACGGCTAGCGAACACAATAAAAAGATACATATTACACTACTTGATGCCTCTTGCACATACCTTACACGATACACGTCCGTCTACCTGTGAGAATGGCGAGAAGGAACTTTACAAACGTAATCAACACATTAAAAGAAATTAATTAATTAACATGCATAATCAAATAGCACATTTTCCGAAACATGTGTGTCCAGTTCGCAGGCTGGTGAAAGAATGGCATTAGTGTATGACATATGCAAACTTATATACGTGGAGCTTGTGGGTGAGTTGAAATTACGGCAAAAAAACTCCGAATAGGACTAACTTAACTATTTACACACTACTCATACGCATCCTGAACTATATCTAGAACAAATATCCCTATCAAATAGATCCCTATCAAACTAGTATTAAGGACGTGCAATTTAAGCAGCGAAACACACAGACAATGATTTAGCACTTTCAGTCAATATGGATAAATAAAGATTTCCAAACTAGCATTTTGAATTTTAAACAGACACAATAGCGTAATAGAAATACACGTAATGAATTCGCACCTCTCCCAAAACACAGCCATCTGTTTCGGAGGCTGGTGATTGACTGAAGCGATCTTATATCGAGAGTCTGACTATATATAAGTGGAGAGCGGCTGAGTTGAAATTTACGACTGACAGAACCTATTTCCCTACCAAGCTACTATTAACGACTTGATTACACTATTTTTCCAACAAATACGTGAATTAAACAATAACATTTTAACGAAAGTTTAACTTTTAGTGATAGAGTATAATTTTTTAAAAAGCCTTCAATTATGTTTTCTGAGTTTGTGTAAAGTATGATTGTGTTTTCACCAGCAAGCATCTGCATGTTGAATCTTCAGCTGAATCAGCTGTAATCTTGCTGATATAAGAAATATATATATATTTTATTTTGAAAGTTGGTTAAACTCTTCCAATTGTAGGACAGAGGGGAAACATTGTGCGCCAAGGGCTCTTTCTACCTGGCCCTGAAAAGGTCTTTGTGTGACTTTAAGATACGTTAAATTCCATAGGATTCTTGAACTTGACCGGCGGTCCAGCAAAGATTTCTCGAGATAAAAGTATGTCACATTTTAAAATGCATTCAGACATGTTCGATTCTCTCAATCATTTTTGTAAGTTCTCATCAGCTCTACTGAGTGTTTGTTTTATTACATATTAATTGAAATGTTAGTTTTTAATGTGTAATATTTTTTCTCCCTCATCACGTTGACATCAACATACTTGTAAAACGTTTTCTCTCAAAAATGTGAGCAAACAAATAATCTGACTTTAAAATCTTTTCAACAAACCTCAAAAACAACTTACCAACATTTTATTTTTATTTAATATGTAGACATATACAAGTGCTTCATCTTCAGACTCATCCGATCTCCAATAATTCACGAAGTAGTGACATGAGGAAAATTTTCAAACTAATATATAACAAATCACAGTATTCAATTTTTATATATAGAAATCTTATTCAAAATTCTTTTCAAAATTCTTTTATTTTCAAAAAATCATCCTTAAGAGCTAAACTATTTACAACTAGTTTACAACAAACATTGACATACTAAAATACATTTTCAATCTCTCTATGTTTTACCAGTTGAACTAATTTATACAAAACCATTATTTCACACATTTTAAAACAAACATTCATGTTACAAACAAAATTGCCAAACATTTTTTAAAAACAACAAGACATTGCAACAAAAACAAGACATTAAAAAAAACAAGGTATTTTATCAAAATTAAGGCATTTTATCAATATCATTTTTTAAATTTAAACTGCTAAACAATTCATCAAAGTTATTTACATCTTAAACCTTCCACTATGACGACTATTACTACTGCTACACTGCTGCTGCTACTACTACACGACTGCTACTACTACTGCTATTTCTAAAGTTAAAAAATTGTCTGATACAGATTACAAGACTAAAAAATTATTAACAAAATGTTTACAAATATATTACAACAATCTGAAATCGTCACTTTAACCTAAAAATATGTGTATGTACATAATATTTACACAACCTTGAAGACTTGAAGAGGTAATAATGGCACACATCTAAGGCATTTATTTATTGTGTCAAATCCAGGTTATTTACACACACTTACCAACGACAGGGTGTAACACAAACTCACACAAACGTAGTTTCCTGTAGACAATTTGTCACACTGTGACTTTCTTATTATTATTATTTATTGAAGACAGTTGTATTCTTGAAACAGATAGGCAAACATGGAGCAGCAGCACTGAATGGAGATGCAATACATGTTGTAGATATTTGTAGACATTGTGGGCAGCAATAGTTAGCTGTGGAGTTGGTCGTGGAACAGGCGGTTCATATGGTGGTGATGGCAGACGGACATCATCGGCGGTGTGGTGGTGATAGTTGTGGTGTCGTGGGTGGGCTGCGTTTATTGTGGTGTTGAAAATATTGTGAGGAAGGAAAAAATTACTCAGTTATTCTGTAGTGCCCCCAAGGTAAGGTTGATATTCCATCTGTCTCAATGTACTGCTTATCATCCATGCTTGACAACACTACTATGGTTACACGTTTGGTGTAAACGTGATGAGCACGTGAATGGAACTAATATTGGGTCCCCAAAACCTTTGTGCAATTTTCGAGGCAATCTCGAAAATCATCGTACCTGAGCGACGGTAACACATTGGGTTTTACATCCTTCGCCTTCAGTATAAATTGTTCATTCCCAACAACATATGCATAAAGCTTGGGACATAAACCCACAAAGTGTGTGATTATATTCCCAGCACATTCATCTTTCATTACCCTGGTACTGCCTTTGTTCTCGTGAGGGAATACTTGCGGGTTATCGAGCGCATGGTTAGATGTATCAAACCGCATCTTTAACTCTGGAGTAATTACTTTAAAAAAAAGCGATGGGCAGAGTCAAGTGTGGCTCCTTACATCAAGTACTACCTCAGTGTTCCCCAGTGTATAACATATTTCTCCCATGGCGGGAGTGTTAAAAGAAGTTTCTTATGCGAGCCATTCCGGGTATGCCATTTTATGGGGCCTGGGGCAGATCAGATAGTGTATTATGACACTCCTCCGGAAAAGACAGATCACCTTCCACGAAAAAACACGTCACCATCATTAACAGTGTTTGAAAAATCCTATGTTGAAAACATGTCAGCCTCAACCCACTGACATCGAAATAACATATATATTTCGATGCCACACTAGGGCAGTATTCCTTGCCCATGTAAGAATTGTTCACTTTCGAACTTCTTTTTGAAACCTAGGTAATCCCTCCCCTAACCCTGCATTCTACAAAAATACATGTCGGGGTTAGTCAACAGCTCTAACCGCACATGTGTCATTGTCAATAAAGTGTCCCATGAAAGAGACAGAGCTGTGACGTTAATGGTGGGGTCAAGACCATAATGAGCCAAACAAATGATCCTGAAATTCTCAAACACATCAGCCAGCAAACAAGTGTCTACACATAAGCAATGAATGGCACACTGCAGCAAGTTTATGCAGTTGAACGCATTCCATGCAGCTTAGGGAATGAGCGTAATCCTCATTTCTAATGCCTTTGCCTCTCATCACATTATGAAATGTGTTCTTTGGTGGGAGTGACTTGCACATCAGACTGTCTGGCGACTTAACAAAGTCATAAGGAAAAATTATGTTCTGTTTTGCCAATTCGAATTGGGTGTTGTCGGAAACATCGAGCAGGTGATACTCAATTGTGGAGGTAGCAAATTACCTGCCAAAGTCTCCAGAGAGGCACTCATGAATTGGAATGCATCAATAAAACTTAACAAAAATATTGCGCCTTTCCATTGAAATCAATTCCATAGGGAATATTTTTGGCAATACATTTGTATTTTTCAAGGGTCATTCAAATCACTTGATTTTACACAGATTTTTGATTGCATGGTTCCGTTGGGTTGTGGTATGTGATGTTCAGCCAAAGGCTTTATAAGAAAGTGAGCATCATTATTCTGCAGGTTATGAAAAACCGCAACAAGTTGTCTTTTGGGCAGTCTGAAATTTAAGTTGCACTTATTATGTGCATGACCTCTGATTTTGCCCGTCAGATGATCATGATCGACCACAATATCATCTGTGCCGAGCGTTTATTTACAAATGTGACAACTTTTCTGAGCCGTGAACATAGATTCATCAGCAGGGGTTTTTGGCTTCATCGGAACAATCAGGCTGAAATTCCTGAAACCCACTTTGTAAGTTCAACTGATTTATTAACTAATTGGTACATTCAATCAGCAACCACAAACTCAAAATAGTTTGATAAGCTTGGATTGTATGAACAGACCTTCAAAATGCTACAAGCATATGGAACATGTTGGTTATTGGTAGTTGTATTAAAAGTTTCATCATTAGGCAAGCAAGTAGACAATAGCTTTGACAAATATCTAATGCATACAATATGCAAATTAGCGGCATTTCCACTCGCGCGATTTGCCAAAATATGACTACAGGTGTCGAAAGACCTTCAGTATTAAAAACCTCATGAGGGTTTGGATACGAAGTAATTCTATCACCATTTTGTGTGGCAGGATACAAAGATTCTATGACAGCATATTGGAAACACATTCCCTCCAGGCAGTGTACACCGACACAAGCTTTCCTACTTGCAATAAACTTTAGTAGTTTTGTGTGCATAGCACCGACGGTGAACGACCAGTATTGACTGTCATGTACATCCATTTATGTCAATATTTGCAGACTCCAGCCAGATCCACATGCACTAAAGTTAAGTCTGTTTGTGAGGTGAGGAATTATATCATCATCTTAGATTAACCCACATTAAATGAATGGAGGACAGGGAGGGCTTTACTTTGAAAATAGAAGATTTCCATAGCCCCTTCCTCTGCCGTGAGGGATTTCAAGTACTTACTCCCTATGGTAACTGGAACTTTAACTGGTTGGGGTGATGTCGTTATTAAGTTTAATAAAGGGACCTTACACCTTCGAAGAAATGAGAAAAGTCTGCATCACTGTTAGGCCTATTGTTAAGTATCCGCACATAATTTAATCTTCCCACGAGCACCATAGCCATGAGTTCGTATGTCAGGTGTCGCAAATGCTCCACTGAGGCTGCAGAATCGTAAAATGAATTATTTTCTGGTTCCCTTGGCAAAATATCTCTAATTGGCTCGAAAGTCGGCTGTGAAACAAACTGAGCACTCTCCAAATTACACGAATTTTCAGAGTCTGATAGAAATAAGTAATCATTTAAAAGATCAACCTTCTCATTTTTGGGAGAAGCGGACATGTTTTGACCTTTTGGTGTTGACAATCACTTCATAAGTGAATACGTGCTCAAATCGCTTAAGTAGAGAAAAATCTTCCAATAGTTTAACTAGTGTCTGCTTAGGCTAAGGGACACTGTCTCGACAGCTTGCTCTAGACTGTCTTTGTGTATGCGATTCAGAATCTGAATCGCCTATGTAAAGATCGTCCAGCAAGATGTCAATACTGGATCGCTTACACTCACCCATCTTAAGTAATTAAAAGTCTCTTTACTTCCCCCTCTACAATAGCTACAACACCACAATAAATTAGATTGAAGTGCCTCGTATAGAAAAATAAAACTACTTTAATCCCTTATCATTTCATAGTTTTAATTAATAACATAATTTATTATAAAGAAAAAAATCATTTTTGAGGGAACTTCAATTTATTTAAGAAAAGCAGTCGACTATAGCGACGTGCTTTTATAATAGATAAGGGTACAAGGAATTCTAAAGTCATATGTACAAAGCCAGGTAGTGGATGTCTGACAATTGAGTGTTTTTGGGGAGCGAGCGAAACTTAGATCTCAAGAGCCGATGTGGGTGAATAGTGCAGAGTTGGAGCAGCGTAAAAGACTGTGCATGTGCGCTGGAGTTTTGGGCCGCTCGCGGAGCTACAGGCGAGAGAATGGTTCAGTCAACTGCCACAGTCTGCTCCGTGCACCACCATCCAGACAAAATCCCGCCCGACAACTTCCCCTTCCCCTGATGTCACACAAAGCCTATGGGAGTGTATGCACTCCAATGGGAGGGAGACTGGACACTTTCCTCTGGCCATGCTGCTCCAGCATCTTCACTCCCACCAAGAGTTCCTGTTATAGAGGTTGTGTCCACTATACAATTCACAGTTTCCCGGGACCTACCTTTTCTCACCTTTCTTTCCCAGTTACATGTTTGGAGCAAACTCACTGCGTTTACAATATTGCATTGAAATTTAAGCCCAGTATTCGAAATGTTACATCTTAAATATGCTCTTTTTGAAAAATACTGTGAATTAATCAACACTATAAAAACCATTTACACCACAAAAAAAATTATGAATATTACACCATCAAAAATACGTTCAAGGATACACCATCAAAAATATGTTCTGGTTACATAGTTTACACCATCAAAAATATGTTCGAGGGTACATCATAAAATCATTTACACTATAAAAAAACTTTAAATGAAAATCATTAATTGACAGTGTAAATATTTTAGCAAGGCAGCAACACACTGGATAATAATAATAATACCAACTAAACATTTAAAAAAATACTACTTCTCTCTCCCTCTCCCTCCCCCTCCCCCTCCCCCTCCCCCCCTCTCCATCCCTCTCCCTCCCTCTCTCTCTCTTCCTATCACACTCACATTAACTCCTCAACTTTGAAAAGGAAATGTCTCAAAATTAACTTAGATGCCATATCCACACTGTCACATACATATCAAAAACATTTCATTTGTTAGAAGTACTCAAGGCTCATTTATTCATCTCTCAATCATCCTTCTCCAGTTAATTCACACTGAACAAGCTTGGGAGCTGAGGTTATGCAAACTCCTTAATACACGAGGCATATCAATGCAGTTCTCCCTTTTTTTACCTGTTCCACAGATCATACCTCATACACACAACAACCCTCCCTTAAACATTTTTTAAAACTTTGTATAATTAACTAAAATTTAATGAAAACACTATTTTCCCCTGCACTCATACCTGCAGGCTTCCACCTACTCAATTTTCCTCAGAGTAGTTTTTATTTTTTTCTAGTTGGTATTTAAATATATTTAAGAGTATTTAACAGTGTAGAGAAGGCCTGAATTCGAGATTTTGTCTCAATCTTCTGTCCATAGTGCTATACTATGGCAGTCATTCAGTGTCTCCTTCAAAACTCTGTTAAATGTCCTCTCAAATGCAAGTCAACAACCCACCTAATATTTAATGAATACACAATTTGCCCCTGTATTCACACACACACACACACACACACACACACACACACACATAACACATTCGACGTCTCATTAACTAAGACTAAACATAAAAAAATTTCATTTTAACAAATTCTAAAAATATATCACAATTTGAATAACTTTTATGAAAATTTAATTTAAGTTGTAAACAATTCATTAAAATCTTTAACAATGGATTTAAATGTTTCTAACATTTCTTCCAAATTATAAGACTTTGTTAACAGTTTTAATGAATTTAAAGAAAGATCATTCACTTTGTTAAAAATTAAACGAAATTCATTCGATTTGTAAAGATTTGTTTAGCTATTTTAATGAAATATCATTCACGTTTTGAAAAGTTTTAAAAACTTTAAAGAAACATCATTCACTTTGTTAAAAGATTAAAGAAAGATCATTCACTTCATTAAAAGTTTAACGAAATTCATTCAAATTCTAAAGATGTGTTTAACGATTTTAAAGAAATATCATTTAGTTAGTTAAAAGTTTAACGATCTTTCTACAACTTTAATGAAATCATATAAACATTAAATGATTTGAAGAGGAATGTTAAGAAATTTGACAAGAAAGTTAATCAAATATTTAAGAAAATGCGGTCAAAATGAAACAATTTGAAATAAATTTTACAAAAAGATTTGAGTCCAGAATTAAGCCAACTGATTTGAATTATAATGTTATTTAACAATTATGTACACCAACAATTGTAATTCCAATACAAACTTTTCACAATAAGAGGTGAAATTAATTTAATACTATGTTTTTACACCTTAACACAAACGATTATCCAGCTATTGTAGATTTCATTAGTTTACAGTGTTACATTCATTATTCATTTTACTAGGTTACAAACATACCTAACCTGGGATTCGAACCCAGAATCTATATATTACAATCATACATACCAGTCATTGAAATTCAGAAACTATATTACATTCGTATATGATCTAACTGGGACTAAAACCTAGAAAGTAACGAATATCATATTTTACACAGTTGCTTTTTCTGGGATTCGAACTCAATGCCCCCTTGTATATACTGATTACGCTATGGAGGCAGGTGACATTTAACAATTCATTTTATGTATTTAAGGTGTACTGTAAAAATATTATTAAATTTTTTCCGCTGACATCTTTGTCAGATTCAAATATATCTTTAGTATCAAACTATTTTTTGGTGAACTTATACTCTGTTGTTTGTTTGTTATCTGACTTTTCTTTACAACAGTATTTTGTGTTAATGCAACTTACTTTTCTCTCAAATGTCTCTTTTAAGACATGTATTTATCAATATATTTTTTCTTAGGAAAACAACTTTACTTTTAATAAGGAGTAAGTTAAATGAAAGTAAGAAATTAATTCTAAAACATAAATTTATTGACAAAACATATACAAACACAAGCTGTTTCAAAAAATCATTTAAACACTGAAGCAGCATAGTATGTTTAAAACATACACACGTAACTAAAGAGTGTCCCAAAACATTATCACACATAGCATCAAACAAACAAGTATAGGATGATCCAGAAATGTCTGTACAACACTAGCAAATACAGGATATCACACAAATTACACAATTATTTTTTAAAATACAGGTAGATCCAAAAAATGTATGTACAACACTAGCAAATACAGGATGTCACACAAATAACACAATTATTTCAAAAAATTTATGTACAATACTATCAAGTACACCTTGCTCCGAAACAACTACAGAGTAACACAAAACATTAAACTCTAGCAAGTTGAAATATATACAACAATTTTCTTTAAAAACAAATATCTTTTTACAAACTGTTAGCAACTTCGGTAAACAAAGTTTTCATGCATTTTCTTAGTATTGAATACAGGTACCCTTCTTGAGTTCTACTTTCAAGGAGGGAGTGTTTCTTACACCATGATTTTAAACTGTCTGTTTGCACAAAAATGTCTTTACAACTAGGGGCATGTAAAAAATGCTTTCAACCAAGTCAGGACTAGATTCAACAAAATGTGAGTACACATCTTCAATACTAGATGGAAGACATGTGTTTGTAGTCATATAAAACACTGAACATTTCTTGTTATCACTGCATTGTATGACTTTGTGGCTCTTCTCGTCTCCAAGAGGAAAATTAATTACTTTAAAATGAAAAATATTGTCGCAAGTTTTGTTAAATTCTCGCAAAAGACAGTTACACCAAAGTGCGTAAAATATATTGGACTTTCCTTGTTTAACACTAATGTAATGATTTGCAGGATGTAAATATGTCATGTTACTACTATGGCATTCAACACTCGACTGAGAAGATTTAGAAAGGAACAAAATTATGTATATTGACAAATTCACTCTCTAAATTTGCAAGTATGTGTTTTAGGGCTAAATTTTATTACTCGATGCACATAACATTTTGATTAATCACATCCAGCATGAGAGAAGAAACCTAACTTGTTTTTGCTATAATAATATAAACCATGAAGATTATTATCACATTCTTTGGAATACTAATAGGGTAAGACAGTGTCTGTATTATAAACAAGATGTTTCAAACATTTTCTTCCTCACAATATGATATTACAATGCATTAGCCCTTAAGCTTACCCTTACAATGTACTCAGTGTGTTCTGTACTGGTTTACAAGGCATTCAGAACTGTTGTATTTATTTAAAGTGGCAGCATAACTAGTTGGTTTACTACATGCTGTAAAAGCTTGAGAGAAATACCTACATTTGAAATGAATGTCTGACTCACGTTTTTCCTTTACAGCAAAATGTGAATATGATAAGCTGTAGTTACAGAATACAAACCTTTTGTAAAAATGTATACTTGTATTTCATCGGGAACATAATTCTGAATTAATCACTTCACACGCATATAAATTACACATGGATGGGAAAACTAATCATCCTTGTTCGAAAATAAAGTTGTGGATGTCCCTGATGCAGGTCTCCTTCCAACGAATGGTGATTCCCTGGTGAGGTCTGGTGAGCTGGTAGGCGATTTATCCATTTCTCTGGTCCTCTTCTATCTCCTCGCTAAGACTGGCAATCATCAAATCTTCTAATGTTGTTGGCAAGTCACTGTCAGGGCAAAAATATCTCACAGCACAATCATTGTATGATTCCTTCACCAAAGTGAATGCCAAGATTGTTGTCAAAAGTGTAGCACCAATGTTCTATATTGTTGCAGACATGAACTTGTAGAATACCATTATACAGTTAAAAGAAAACACTTCTATATCAAATTTGTAGGACCTCGTATACATCTGTAGTGTCGAAGATTCTATCCCTGAATGACTATTTATTACTGAATGCTCTCATTTATATATCTGTTGTAACACCACTTTTTCTCATGTTTAACTGTTCTTGCTTTGAAAAACTTTACAATTCCACATGCCACAGGGAGAAGTTAATACTTGGTCACCAATGCACATATAAAGTTTCTTATTGTTGCATTGTTGTATCCAAAGAACTTGTTCAGAGTAATACTCCCATCACAACTTATATTTAATTTACCTAAATGTTCTCTATCTAGTAATTTCTTCACCTTCCATGGCCCATACTAATTCGGTTAAACTGATCAACAAATTGGTGTCAGGTCTTAAATTATACACTACACACTTGTGTCCAATGCAATCTCCAAATTCTTTATACATACATTCAGGATTATTATTGAAAAACCCCAATATTCATCTCTGTTGCAAATCTGAATCTGTAGTGGACTATCTTCTTCAAGTCGAAACCACACAAGCTTGAATCCTGGAGTAACACTAGCATATTGAAGTGATGAGTCGAACCTCTCCATTGTAACTGAAGTTCTGCTCTACAATTTTCTTTCTTTATATAGTTAGATGCTCTTCCAGTTTGTGTCAAAATTAGTTCTTCAACAACAGCTTTGTTAGATCAAATTTACAAACACAAACATTGTTGTTCCAAACCTCACAGTCCCACATTCCACATGGTGCTCATAGAAGTCTGCTACTGAGTTACATTTGTGTGATGTGTTCCTTATTATTACATGTTTCAGTCCATAAGGTGGGGCTGCAGTAAAATTCTCTAATCATTTTATATTTTATTTTATAAAAACCTAGTTCTTTGGTTATTTATACACTGCGATTTTTAAAGCATAGATCCCAAGAACAGGGTAATTCACTGTTAGGCTGCATATTAAAAACCACACAGTCTTCTTCTTCACAACACAACACTCATTCTGTATACATGCTTTCTCCCAAACATTTTGCAAAATTCCAATGTACATCTGTGTTTAGAAGTATATGTTGCCTAGAGACTGAACCCATACTCTCTTGCATCCTCGAAAAATTCTACAGTATACCTTCTCTGGGTCGAATTTGTCATTTTTTTTTTTTTTTTTTTTAGAAATATTACACTTTCAGGAACAAACAATTTTTAGAAAATTAATATCTCTACACATATTAAGGATGTTGGTACAAATATTCTCTTAAAGCTTGGCTTTTACATTGTGAACAGAAAGTTTTTTCCTCACAGTGATTAGTATTATAACACTTGACAATTGAATTAATACTCGAACAGCCGTGATGTCTTCTGATATTTATTACTTCTTCATTGGTTAAACTTTTTAAAATATCCTTTTGCACTTTTCCAAGCATATATATGCGATAGTCTTCAAGTAATGCATAATTTACATATTGAAAATGTTTTTTGTAAGCTATGTCAGTTTTCGAAACCCTGAGCATAGCACATCATTTCTACATTTTTTCTTTATACACTATTTACAAAAAGTCTCTCATAAAAAGTACCTCAATTCATTTATAAGATGACAGTGCTCACCTCAGAATTTACTTCATCGACTCCGGATGAGTCCGTTATTATATCTGGAATGATTATAGCTCCAAGTATCTGTTCCAGCCTGCGCAACATACAATCCCTCCACATATGTTGTAAGTTCTCATCATTAGCAAAGGCAAGCATGCCATAAGGGCAGTCTTCACATGGCAAATAGGATACAATATCCTCATCAGCTTGTAAATGTTCTTCAAGGAATGGATACACTAGTTTTATTCCATGGCCCACAAAAATAGTTATAAATTCTTTCAGCAACACTCGCAGTTGGGAACACTCAAAACTCAATAAGGTTTTCGCCTTTCTATAAGCTAAAATAGCATTGAATACTTCAACAGATTCAGAATCACAATTGCCACAGCAGTGACCTTGATGCATTGTACTTGTTGCTAACTGATGCAGAGATGAAATCCCTTGTAGATCTAGATGATGTAGTGAAGTTGTAGTAAACACCTGGCATTGTAGTGGACGCTTGTCGTTGTAGACATCTGTTGTTGAAGTGGATGCCTGGCGATGTAGTGGACGCCTGGAGTTGTAGTAGATGCTTGAAGTTGTAGTGGATGACTGTCATCATAGTAAACATCTAAATCTCGCTAGAACTAATGGTATGCACATGTATGCATATGCATACGAAGTGACCTTAGCAGACGCCGACTTAACAGTGAGAAAAAATTTATTTATCCTTCTTTATAAAGTAAACGGATACAAATTTCCTTTAAATTTACATTAAATTTTGCCTTCTAGGAAACTCAGTTGAAATATCATGAAATTTAACAGATTTCAACTTCGATATCAGTCATTTCAAGCTAGATACGTGTTATTTCAGTAATATCATGTCGAAAATGTATTTTCTAAGGAAAAAAAATTGTAAATGAGATAAAATATATGCGCATTTCATGGTAGAAATTCAGACCTGGGAAAACTACATGTAAAAATACGCAAAAATAATTTTATAAAAACAGAACGAAAGAAAAAACATTTCGCACAAGTTTGTTTAACGTACATTTTTAAAACTTGAAAATAAAGTTTAACTTGAGTAATTGCTTAAATCAAATAACGGTGTTCTAAGTTTAGCTTGTGTAAGTGGAAAGATGCGTGTTTTTTCATTACTTAAAAAAAATCTTAGCACATTAAAATTATGCCTTATAAGTTTTGTTGGTATGGAAATTAATCATTGATTAGTTTAAAGTTTGATGGAAAATGGAATTATTGTAGTCTGGATGCGGAAAAAAGTTTGGTGGAAAATTGTTTTTATTTTAATTGAATTTATTGTGTGTTAAAGACATTTGGAACGTATTTCTTAGTGAAGAGGGAAATAAAGTTTTATCGGCGGGAGTTGTGAAATTTTTTATTTAGCTGGGAATGCGCCACACTCTTGTATCTCGAAAAATAGCAGTTTGTGGGGAGGAGGGTTCGGCTAGCCCAGGTCAGTTCAAAATCAGCTGCTGCCCCTAGGGAAAGCATCGCTTTGGCCTTGAAGCAAGCCTCCTTTCATTGCCAAGGCAGCGCTCTAGGGTGAAGGGATGGGGGACCGAGCATTTCTCTGGAAACATGTTCTTGGCTGGTGTAAGGGAGGATCTGCGTAACCTTGAATCGATATCGGAGGCTTTGCAGAGTCGTCCGTGGACAGGAGAAGTCAATTGAAAAAAACTTTGTGACCTTGATGAGGGTAGGTTTTTGCGAAGTGCGGCATTGGAAGGGGCAGTTCTTGGCTGGAGTAGATAGAGGGAGTGTTTGCCACTAAACAGGTTTTTGCAGTGTTGAATCGATAACAGGATGCATGGCCCAGAGCTTTGGAAAGGGCGAAAACGAACTCTGCATTGGAGGGGTGAAGGGCTGGCCCTGTGTAGACAGAGCATTTCTCGAGATATCCTAAAATCGCAGTCTTGGCTGGTGTAAGGGGAGGGGGTGGTTGGCCTTGGGCAGGACCTCTCTTTTCAGGCAAAAACGAACTCTGGTTTGATGTGGAGGGGTGAGGGGGTGCACCGATGCAGAGGCTTTTTGCTGGTTTCTGCCATGTTAGTTCTTCGCCAAGTCTCCCCCTGCATACACGCGACACTGGATCTCCCGACTTCAACGAGCTTCACAGTGTGATAGCTGCAATTCTCGTTAAGCGATACTTTATGCTCCGGGGTTCAGATATCGTACAGTCTTTGTGAACTATAGTGTGAAACATTTTTTATAAGTTTATAATTTATCAGGGAAAAATATATAAACATTTGTGAGATAGTGTGTTTATCGTGCAAACCCCGCTTCTGTGTTCATTAGACGTAATTTGATATGATTGTCAACTGTTGTTTCGGAACTAGTGCCATGAATTTCACAGACTTGATGGAAAACAATTTTTGTAGTACTTCTGTTACTTACAAATAAATCAGTTTTATCATGTAGTGTCATTTGTGCACATACACGTAGTTGTAGGACGAATAGTGTAATCAAGTTGTTAATAGTTGCTTGGTAGGGAAATAAGTTCTGTCAGTTGTAAATTCCAACTCAGCTGCTCTCGATATATATATATATATATATATATATATATATATATATTATATATATATATATATATATATTTCTATTATATATATGTATTTCTATTACGCTATTGTGTCTGTTTAAAATTCAAAATGCTAGTTTGGAAATCTTTATTTATCCATATTGACTGAAAGTGCTAAATCATTGTCTGTGTGTTTCGCTGCTTAAATTGCACGTCCTTAATACTAGTTTGATAGGGATCTATTTGATAGGGATATTTGTTCTAGATATAGTTCAGGATGCGTATGAGTAGTGTGTAAATAGTTAAGTTAGTCCTATTCGGAGTTTTTTTGCCGTAATTTCAACTCACCCACAAGCTCCACGTATATAAGTTTGCATATGTCATACACTAATGCCATTCTTTCACCAGCCTGCGAACTGGACACACATGTTTCGGAAAATGTGCTATTTGATTATGCATGTTAATTAATTAATTTCTTTTAATGTGTTGATTACGTTTGTAAAGTTCCTTCTCGCCATTCTCACAGGTAGACGGACGTGTATCGTGTAAGGTATGTGCAAGAGGCATCAAGTAGTGTAATATGTATCTTTTTATTGTGTTCGCTAGCCGTTTAATATATATGGACATTTTTTTTATTCGTTAGTTCCATACTGCACACTCATGTAATTATGATAGTCACATAGTTGTCGACACCAGATGTTATTCACATAGTTATGTTCGTTCGTTATACTTCTCTCGTGTAGATTATATTTCTAACATGCAGCTCGGGGTAGTAAAATCATGTGATTGATTTTCATTACGTAATAATTTCATACTGGAGACTCAAGTAATTGCACGTGTATCTTTATGAGAACAGGTAGTTTTAGTTATCTCTCGTGTTATTAATTCATGGGTAGAAATCGTTTAAACACTCTGAAATTTGCTCGTGTGTAAAGTTTAATTGCATTCGGAATTATCTATTTAATCGTTTGTCTTTACTAATATGTAAATCGCATCTTTCAAATTCGCTTATCTACCAACACCGTGTACAAGCAACATCACTACCAAACCAAAATAATCTACATTTAGGCCACTCTTGCACCAAATCATCTCATGTATACCCCACGCCCAACACGCCGCATCTCAGGCGAGTGCCAGTTGTGGTGCTGACAACATCTACCAGAGCAGCTCCCCAACCCACAAAATCAAAGAAAGAAACGAATAAATTTGACCCTTGGTACACTCTTGCACCAAACATACAATAAAAATTGTTGTCCTATTAAAAATTAACCCTTTCAATCTATTTAACCCTGTAAATAAATTTAACCGTTTCGATTCGTTTAACCCTTTCAATTTTTTACTAACCCTGTCAATCAATTTAACCCTTTGATACCAATAAATGTGGCATCTCCTTTGAGTTAGGACCATCAGGTCCCTACTACTATTGGGGTCTGGCACGAAGCCACCGCTCCATTTCATCCCAGAGGTGTGTGATGGGAATGATATCGGGGCTCTGGACTGGCCAGCATATTTCCGGAATCCTATTATCCGCAAATCACTAACGAACAAACCGTGCTTAAGAGTAATAGTGTACGAAAACCTTATACTTACGTAATTTTTGTTACATCTTGTTTTACGGCGATTTTTCGAAATTTTTTTCTCGATTTGACGTAAATAACAATTTTTAGCACCTTTTTATGTCGTTACAAATTCACTGCGTTGGTTATTCTCGGAGCACTGTTTGAATATATATAAAAAAAAAAAAAAAAATTCTTCCTTGTCTTCCATCAGTGCTCCGAGGATAGTGAAGGCAATGAACATCTAACAACGTAAAAAGGCGTAGAAAGTAATTAATTACGTCTTGTCGAGCCATAAATTTCGATAAACCCTTTAAAAAACGACATATCGAAAATCGGTAAAATATACTGGTGTTATGCACATGCACCATTGCCCTTAGGCCAGCATTCGCCTTGCTTAGGCGTATAGGGAATTAAATGCTAAATTCGGACAAAGATCTCTCAGTATTTTTTGTAGTATTTTCAACTAAAGATTTTTTGTTGGAGATTGAACGCATCTATATTTATTTGTAAACCGTTCAAATTTTAATTTTGAAATTTTAAATGCACTTTTTAATTACTTATAAAATCTCACTATTTTGTAAATAAAATAAAAGTGCATTTAAAATATAAAAAAATTTAATTCGGGAAGGTTTACAAATGTAGATGCGTCCAATCTCTAACAAAAAATTCTTTAATTGAAAATCCTAGCACAAAAAACAACTGAGAGATCTTTGTCCCAATTTAGCACATAATTCCCTGTACTCCTATAGTTGGTGAAGCCAGGCTCTTAATGTTTGGGAGCGTTATCCATTGTGGTCTTCTGCCGTTGACACGCAGCAGGTCAAAAAAGTCCTCATAACCTTAAGTACCCCGTAGTATTATGATAAAACCCAAGTCCCTTCGATGAGAAACACTCTACACGAAGACAAATTATAGAGTGAAACTCTTCATCGAAAAAAAAGTACGTGTTTCAATATGTAAATTAATAACAAGATACCATGAACTGATTGAGAATAAACAGGCTCGTCCTTTTCATTAGGACAGTGAAATAGAACACAGATACATTCGTATTTGTGTGTAATAATAAAAGAATGTTATTTGTTTAGAAAAAAATGATCTATTTTCTGAATTTCCTGTGTACGGCCATGAAGAACTGTGAAAATGAAGACCAATAGATATGTCATTATAAAACAAAAATATGCTTATGTAGCGTTCTTTTCTTTCTTTTTTTTTTCTTACCGCATTAAATAACTTATCTTTATGGATACTGAACTTCATTTTTCCACCTAAAGTAAAATTACTCAAAATTTATTACAAGAATCAAAGTTTACCGCACTCGTACTTTCATCTCTCCCATGAGGGTGCAGCCGGTATCTGATCAGCAAGGGAAGGAAAAGGCAAGTTCCAAAAGTTTGGGAATCACTGCTCTAACACTGTCACCACACTTCCGCCAAATTTCACCGTGGGCACTATACATGCATGCACGAAGCGTTCATTCGGCGTTGGCCACACCCAAGCCCTCCTATCGGACTGCCACATGGTACAGTGTGTCTCAACACTACAAATCACGGATCTCCAGTCGTCCACACTCCAGTGGCGGCGCTTTGCGTTCACAAGCTGTTACGAATTAGCTTAAGTCTATTCATACCTGAAAGGGGCTATGTGCGTAGCTAAATAATGAGTCATGATTAGGTACAGCACAAGAGTATAAGATGGAGTTTATTGAACGTAAGGATATTACAATAACTATGTATGTGACTATTGATCGCGGGAGCTCAAATGGAATGCCAAAATGCTAATTAATAATATTAAATTTCATTACCGCTCGCCACTACTATTACAATCTAATTACAAAATCCCCACCTTGTTCATGTTGCCAGAGGCTGATTCTAGTAGCCGGTTAATCACGGCCGGACATACCCATCTCCGTGTATTCTTGGTCCGCTGCCCCGATGACAAAGGCCTCGCTCCCATTGATACATCGGCCTATATGGGGGGGGGGGGGGTTGTTTAATATTTTCGGCCCCGTTTACTGGCCGGTGGAGGGGGTTTATGCAGCTGTCTTTCGCGAGGTGTTATTGCAATGAAGCTCGTGTCCTAGTTCAATCATTGGAGGTTTTATCAGGCAAGCCGTTCAGCTAAGGCCTGATCACTTCATAGCAAGGCGAAATGTGCGATATAGGGCAAGTTGCATGGGCTTCAAACCCCCAGTCCTCTTAAGTGAAGCGATTTTGGCGGCTCTTAACAGCGAGGTCTTGAGAGCCGATGAGGGTGATTGAAGTGAGTATGGAGCGGCACTGGAATGAAAGGGCGGGGGAAACGGGAGATCCCCGAGAAAACCCACCGATCAACGGCATCATCCCACGATTCCCAAATGCGACAGTCCGGCTACCCGTCCGGGGATTGAACCCGGATCGCCTTGGTGGGAGGCGAGCGGTCTAACCACTCAGCCTCCAGTTCTCGTAACACCCGGCGCACAATAATGGTGCTAGCTGCGCAATTGGTGGCACTGCGGAATTCACGGGCAATAGTATCACACGTTAACATGCGATGTTTCTGTACCACCTTCTTCAGTGTTCGACAGTCCCTGTCGGTCAACACACCTGGCCTACCCGACCATGGATTTGTTGTGGTTGTGCTTCCCGTTTTACACTTCACAATATCACGCCCTCGGATGGTCGTCTTCGGCAACAAGAGAAGGGCGAAACTGGCCCTGACGAACTGCTTACTGATGTGGCAACCAATAACTGAGCTCCCTTGCTTAACCGATTCGCTGGTATTGCCTAGCACTGACAAACAGACAAGCCCTTTTGTAGCGGCAGCGATATTCGTAGTGACACCTAGGCTCGAGTTTATCTTTACAGAGTTATGTACAGATATTTTTGAAGTAATAGTGTGGTTAAACTGTTCTAATAGCAATTGGACGTTTACTATAAGCGTGTAAGATTAAGGGGGTTGATGGTTTTGATGGAGCGGGAGAGTACTCAACAACCGAAAATAGTAATTGGTGGGTTGGCGACAGATTATTGTTACGATTAATCGATCTAAGGGTCCAGTTGATTAGTACAAGTTACAAAATCGTGGGAACTTGTAGAGGACTTCCTTCGACATGGAAGTCGCAGTGCCCTTTCGTCGAGTACCTATATATATATATATATTATATAATATATAATCTTCGTAGAATAGTGAACGAACGAATAGTTATTTATAACTATGTTTATTTCTGCTTCGTGTTGTGTCACCTTAGTTGTCTCGATACTAAATATGGGCTACGTCTTGTGGCTCCCTTGCTGAAAGCCCGTCCATGTATGAAATTAATTTCTTCCGGTATGGTCGAGAACGATATATTTTCTGAAAAAGCTCAGGAGACTGGTTTTATAACATCGATCAGACAGTAAAAGAGATATTATTGTTGGTATATTTTGAAACGGGTGATGGATTATGTTGGAACAGAAATGAGTAAAGAGATTTATTGACTTTGTTTTTCACTGTAGTTTCGGACAGAATCATACAATTTCCCGACGAACTAGAGTATAAGCAGAAAATGGCTACACACGTATGTATATGTTCATGTCAGCCTTGGCTGTCTGCTCACAATATGTGAAGATATATGTGGTTGGCCCAGATTGCATCATACGATATATCGCAGTAGCTGTATTTTCTTTTTGAAAAGAACATTCAGAGAAATATATATCTAGTGCTACGAAGTCCTCTAGTTTGCACATAAGTACCTGTTAATGTATCACCTGTTGAGCATTTTAAGAATTTTGTTACAGTTCCTTATCGCCATTTATAATAGGGTATATTTAATACGTATTGTAGCGGATGGTAATTCGCTACAGATTGTTTATAGATGAAGGACATGCACTGTATTTTTCAAGTTATTATGTACTGTAATAAAATACTGGAAATTTTTTTCCGCAAACACTGCACTTTGTTAATTTTAATACTTGAGTCAAACTGTGTTACTACTCAAAATATGCGTTTTTTCAGGAGAAATGGTTTTGCGTGAACAAAGTCCTTTACAACAGTTACCAACATTAATCTGTAAAGGAGATGGAAAAATGCAGGTTAACCATTCTAAAGTAGCAGTTATAGGAAACATGCGATTTTTAAATGTGTTTCAAACAATTACTAAGAGAGTGACAAAAATTTTCTCGCAACAGATGGCGAAAACATTTACTAAGTCATTACAACATATAGGTTACAGAGTGTATAAAGTATCAGTGATGTATAATAGTGCACATGCATTAATATAATCACGTCCATGTAATTATAGGCTATTCACGGTAAAGTGAGGACTTTTGAAAGCCCTCTCATTTCAAATAATAGTCAAAAATATATTTTATTTTATTCTTAGACGTTAACTTCCGAGTGCGGTGGAGTATACGCACGGTGTTTATTACTTACATGGTAGCATTTGTTTAAAAAGGTGGTTAAAGGATAAAAATATGGCTGAAAGGAAAAAGTAACAAGGGCCTCAAAGTTCTCACTTTACCGTGTACATCTTATAGTCAGAGAAATGAATAAAGTGACTGTATAATAAAAACGTAGGTTTATTTTCTGCTGACGTGTATAAAATATTTTGGTTTCACGGTTTGGAAATATTTCGTTTGGTATCACTATATATAGGTATATTGAATAAAGTAAGAGTATATAAAAATTTTAATTATCAGAAATATAATAAAATCTGTGTATTCGTATATTACTTTCACAACTGTATTTTGAATAAATTTTAGTGCTACTTGGTATTAACAGCTATACGCAGCAAATTTTTTCGTACTAGTACAAGAAAAAGCTTGGAATGAAATTTTCAGCACATTTATACAATTTACTACAAGAAAATTTTTTGCAAATTTAAAATGATTAAACTATATGGTCATTCGAAGATTATAAAATTTGTAAACCGGTAATTTAGTATTTCATGTGAAAAACCTTTTTATTTCGGCACCCAGTTACGATGTATTTCCCTTATGTTAAGAACATCCTAATGTTTTTTTCGAAGTTATATATTTTAAAATAAATGCGACACTTTACAGGTCAGGCACAGTCAACAAGCCTCGGAGTGAGTGAAGTTCTCTTAAGTGATGAGAACTGACATGGTGGCTCATGTATCAAATCTAATGAATTTTTGTAATGTGATGTATTATAAAGAGCTTATTAAAGTCCTCCGGTGTTATGTCTGAAGGCTCACCAGGGACGGCTTACAAACTAATTTATAACCTAACTTTAACACTCATCCCTTACATCGGATTCAAACCCATGACCTCACGCGCTTCAGACCGGCGCGCGCCAACAGACTGCGCCAAGGGAGGTCGACGATTTTTTGTAACAACACAATCCTTTCGTCATTGCCTGTACGTGTGTTATTCTTTCACATGCGAGAACAAATATTGTAGATTCACAAACTGTTATCTCGTGTATCTACAAAAGCTTGTAATTATACGGAAATACACTATCGACCAAAAAGTAATTGGACATCTGTCCACAATGTTTGCTCGGTGGTTATCACCCCATTAGAATCTCATAAGGCCACCTCTTGTGGCTGTAACAGCAGCCACCCTGTCTGGCATGCTCTCTACGAGTGTTTGCAGGACATCCACGTGGATTCGTCGCCATTCCTCTTGCAACCATTCCATGAGTTGAGCAATGGATTTTGGCCGCGCCTGACGAGCCCTCACCCGGCGATCCAATTCGTCCCAAAGATGTTCTATAGGGTTGGGGTCGGGGCTCTGGGCGGGTCAGTCCAATCGGAAAAAATTGTTGTCGGCGTACCACTGCATAGTAGGCCTTGAAATATTGCACCTGGCATTGTAATCTGGGAAGTAACACGGGTCCATTCCGTAAAAACGCCACAATGTTGGGAGCATTTCATTATCCAGAATGTTACAATAGGCCTCTGTGTTCATGCTACCACGGACAAACACCAGCGGCCCTACACCGAAGGCCGTGAAACAGCCCCTCACCATCACTCCGCCACCACAGAATTTCCTAGTTGGCACTATACACTCTGGCAGAAGCCGTTCCCCGGGTAGACGCCACACCCATACACGTCCAACGGACCGGAATAATGTAAACCTGTACTCAGCACTCCACAGAACCGATTTCCACTGCTCCAGTGTCCAGTTGCAATGGTCCAAACACCACATGAGTCGCCGAGCTTTATTGCTTGTCGTGATATGGGGTTTATGTGCAGCTGCTCTTCCGAAATATCCAAGTCGGTGGGACCTCTGTACGCAATATTCCAATGGAAACCGATACTCCTGTCGGATGGTAGCCATGGGCTGTGCCCTATTTTTGACAGTTTCAGGTTTCAGGGTTCTGCGATTTCTGTCGGTCAATATTGGAGGTCGCCCAGAACGTGCAGCATTGGCACAATGCCCATCGACTTTCCACTTAAGCAGGACGAATGCGACCGTTGATTTGGACCTGTTTACCTTCCGTGCAATCGCCCGGCTAGACAGCCCACTGAGACAGCTCTGTACCTCATGCCATCTCCTTGTCAACTGGTTCTACACCGGCCTGCAGAGTATGGCGGCCACGCAAGTCATCTGACGTACTGAATTACCTATCTTCACAGGTGCGCAATTACTTTTTGGTCGATAGTGTATGTGATATACATGTACACATCTTAACTATATGCTCTGTTATTGGTTGCAACTTGTTAGCCATATCCTCGTAGAAATATTTTCAGGTTTTTTACGTATTTAAAATTGGAATAATTCAGTTTCAATGATTTTCCAAAGAGAAGCAGGTAGTGGAGACTGGGGTCAACTGTATCAAGGAACAATGGTAACATTCCAAGCTGCACGTCCCTTGTAGAACTTGTGATCCAGAGATGCAGTGAAATACAATAACAGCTGCTGAAACGTGAACCAAGGGTTTGTGGCTGAGTAAGGAGTGGAATCTCTACGTGACGGAAACATGTTTTAACGTTGAAATTAACTTCATTTTGAGCAGCACATTAGTTTTTGCTTAGGAAAAGATGAGGACATTAAGAAAAAAATCCGCAAGAACAAAATTATCCGTCTAGGCAGTAATAAGCAAAATCTGCATTCTTAATTTTAGTTATTAATATTATAAATGGGAATCTCAGAAAAAGGAAATGCGTGACACACTGAAGAAAAGACGTTTATAAATTAACATAAATGTTTTGAAAGTAAATTTTTTAAAGATTTGCTTTACAAAATTTTGTAAAGTTCATTTCGTGTGGGTCTTTGTAGAAATCATCAAACTAACGTAAGTGTGGAAACTTTAGATAACTAATAGGATTATATCCCAGATAATTCAGATTCCTATGATTTTGAATTGCTCAAGCATTCATTTTCATAAATGTGACGTGTTTGGTCAGTTTCTGCGTTTGTTATTTCTTGCACATCGAGTAGCTGAGATGAACAAAAACCTCCTCAGCCCGCGAAATCTGTATTCAACGTAACAAAGGATATCTCAAAACACACTGGGCCATTATTTTTTATACTTGAGAAATATTGCACTCAGGCGCTTGCGATTTACACCGCTGTGTGATGCTGAATTTGGGATGTTGTGAATAAACTATGTAAACACAGCTACAATGCCGAGAACGAGGTCTGTCCATGCTATTAAGACCTACTGACAAGTTGTCTGCATATGTGGACATGCCTATATCCAACCCAAGAAATTTATCAACCTTCGGCGTCGAGAGACGAAGTTCGATAGATTCTCATTACATTATGTTCTAAGTATGTCCGTGTTATAAATTCTAACGATAAGTTCGTCCCTCCACGGTAAATCCCATTGCCACTCTTCATATTTATGTAAATATGTATTTGTCTTATTTAACTAACTACAACGAAACTATTCTGTAACTCCTCTGCTATTTTTAAATTCAAATGCCTTTATTATTTCAGCTTTCGAGATATTAATTAAATGAAATAATTTTTTTTACATGTAGCAGTTGGCAAATCATTTCTCATTGTTCGTGAGCGTATTGTAAGACGGAAACCAAAATATTTGTTTTAGTTACGAGTTTGATTAAAATTTGAATTCCTTGCCGTCAGAGGAGAGAAGATTTAATAACTAATTAAATAATAATAACATGAATGTGTCAGTATAGACATTTCAGACTTTTCTTTGACAATGTTATCATTATTTAGTGTTGACTACAACAATTCTGCAGTCATTGATTGCAAGGAAACCTTTTATTTTTGTAATAACGAAATGTTATTTACTTACAACAAATCATTTCTTGAGGAGGGGGGAGGGGCAACTGTGGCGCAGTGGGTAGGGCGCTCGCCCCTCCCCATGGCGATCCGGGCTCGATCCCCGGCGTGTCCGCTCCCAGACTTTCGCATGTGGGAATCGTGCTGGACGATGCCGCTTGCCGGTTGGTTTTCTCGGGGTACTCCCGTTTCACCCTCCCTGATTTTCCAGCGCCGCTCCATCCTACGGTTTAATTCCGTGTCATGTACGGGGATGAAGGCCACCTACGGGTCCCAACTGGAAAGCCCGTCATTCGGAGAGTGTTGCCTCGTCCTGGGTTCACTCCCTACTCGAGATTTTTTTTCTTGAGCATCTCAGAAAAAATATATTACAATGTGTCTGCGCTGTTTTTTTTTTTTTTGTGGATAGATTGAGAGGGCTGAGGTAAACCCACTACAATAATAGATTATCGCTGTAAATACGCAGTTACAGTAGTCTGGATTACAAATGCCACGAACTGTGGAGAGAACGATGAAGAATTTACGAAGTTTTTCATTGATCGTGTTCGTATTAGACTTAAGAATTTATAATGAAAATACCAGCGTTTTCCTTTGCTTAATAAATGTTCAATCGTCAATGCATGTGCCTTAATCACTTGACTAACAGCTGAAGTGAGAAATCAAATTGACTCCGAACTGTGTGATGATAAATGGACGTTCTATCTGTAATGCTCATACGTAAGGATTCATTCACGAGCAGCATGCTGTGGTTTTATCGAGTGTACTTCCCCCTCTAAGTCTTTAATGAATATCACGCATAGTAGCGTGGTGGTGATTTTTTCATCTGTTTATCCCGACATTCAGTGCGTGATTTTATTTTCTTTTCGGCGCTTTGTAATGGCGCCGGGTATGGTGGTTGGTAAGGGTGCGGGGGAAGTAGGGAACCGCATGGCAACACATGGCTACACCACCGCCGCGAATCGATTTCCCACAGTTGGCAGCACTGCGTGGGCGTGGAGATAGGGGGAAAAAAGCGGCATGTACATAGCTCGCGCTCGCAGTTTTCGAACACGAACGTTTGTGCAGACGTTTTTGCTTCCGGTAATTACCTCGACGAGCAAAAACTGTTTGGTATTCACATAGGATGTGCTCGAGGGTCGACCGTCCCCCAACCCCTCCCCTCAGCCAGGTCGACCCAACTTTCCTTCGCATGTCCTCCGCTTCCATTTTCCCTCGTCCCAAGATATATGTTTGCCTCCTCAGCCAGACCCTTTTAACCTGAACGTTCATTGAATGCTGAATGAGTCGCAAGTAAATCCAGATTTTTCTGCCCTTGCTCTCTGCCTTACAAGTATTTCCGTTGGTCTCTCCGCTTCACCCTTACCACCACCAACCAAGGGTTTCTTTCTGCAACCCTCCCCAACCGCCCTTCTGCGCTGCTTTCTCTCTCTGACCCACCGTTCCTCATCGTTTGCTGAATAAACGACGAGAATAAAACATTCTTTCATTCGGAAGAAAAGGCTCAGAATTTTCTCCCTTACCATTTTATAACCCAAGACCCTCTTACATATTTTTTCCCTCCCTCCTACTGGAAGTCGGCTGAATGTGTAAACACAATTTTTTTTTTAATATTTTTGGATCTATTCTGATTCGCGAAATCTTGATATATATTCTAAACTGCGTCCTAGCCCCAATTTCTGTTTTTTTTTTATTATTTCTTCAGTACTTATTCGAATGATACAGCTCAGAAGATTTTATTATTCTGGCATAAATTTGGGGTGAATTTCAGTGTCCCTTGATAACATTTTGTTCCTACAGGCATGTAACAATGTTTCCATACAACTTGATGATTGTATTTTTCTGCTAGAAACATTGCCTATTATAACCATCCTTTTTGTAACTAACGTCACACATTTACTATAAAATCAGCTCACAGGTGAGTCTAACATTCAAAATTAATAGCGTCAAAAACTAAACTTATAGTACTGAGTGCAGTAGGTCAAAGTGTGTATAGAAACATTGACCATGAACATTTATTGCGCCTTGAAAATTGACTACCATAATTAAACACTACTAAAGGGTATTCACTCGGATATGGTTTGTGTTTTACATTTATTGTGAATATTTAATGTTAGGTCAGTGTCTTGTACACAATCAAGTTTTAATGGATGAGAAAGGGATGATTCATCAGTAGCCCCTGTTCTACCCCTTTGACGGTTTTGGTTTGAGGGAGCCTGTGATTAATGGCGACATGTGCACGCATGTAGAGTCAGGCGAAAGCCAACAGCAAAATCTCATTCTATCTGTAAATCAGGGTGAACAAATACGTCAATTTCGGTTCTACCGTCGCGTTCTTCTGAACATATCGCCGTTTCTTACAAGAATTCAGCTGAGAAAAAGTCCATTGCCTTTGCTAAGCACAGTGTTTCTGTTGGCGCCTTTCAATAAAACACTTCTCTATCGTTGGCTTTGGAAGCATTTGTGTTGCCAAATGACGGATATTATCACTCTAGTTACGTGGATGTTTTCGTCCAAGCGATATTATTCTGCGAGATGTATAGATAATTATCCCTCTTCGCGTAAAAGCAGTTCAAGATTTGTCGGTGAATATTGTTACTTGAGTTTAAGAAAACTTAATTTATAGGAAAAAGGAGACACGCCAAAGGAGTCTAGATAAATAAATCTCAAGAAAGTATGGGGCTAAAATTGTTTACTCTATTTTTTTCCCCGACTTCGAAGAGTTGTATTTCCAGGATAGAGCAAATAATCATGTAGGATTATACTGTTCTTGTTTTCGTTTACTGTGAAGATTATTTGTTGTTACGGAACATGGTTGTGATTACACAAATTTGAGATAACAATGATACAGGTTTTATCATGTTTTCATTCAAACAAGGACTTTTTATTAAAATTTTGATCTCCCAATGTTAAATATTATGTCAATATGGTCTAGTTTAAACCGTAGGTTTTCTGTATTGCGTGGTACTAACATATCAAATGTATTATAAGAAGGGGACCGTAAAATAAATCCAGTATCTAATATTCTTGTTAATACAATTTATTTCAGCTCAGTCCTTTGCAGTAATATCCACCCAATGCCAAAAATACGGTATGACAGAAAAAAAAAACTTAACCTACACTTTCATACAGCAAAGCTAAAACAGAAATGAAAGGCCTGCGAAATTTATTTTCCTCGGTGTTAGAATTTAAAACTGAGAATTTAGATCAAACTTTCACTGCCCAATCTGCTAAGTGTAAAACATACCCAAAGCGCATTTAAATTGTGCTGTATTGTCGTGGTATCTGAACCTTCATCGCTGAAATAAAGTTTGTAAAATTACTCTTGTAGATACATGCTGATTTACTGACTCGTCCCGAAATGTTGTGTTTCTCTTCATAATTTTCTTACTATCTAATGCCCTTCCAAGAACTTCTCGAAGCTGTTCTCACGAATACGTGATGCAGAGCATAGAATAAATATGAGGCAGACCGCTTATTCGTCTTCTGCTCATGTGGCCGACATTGACCTACCCCAACCATACACAACTGTCAAGTAACATGGTCAACAGTGTTGAAAGTGTTTGTTTATATCTTAATTGTTTAATGACAGGCACTATTGCAAGAATAAAATACTTTCACCAATTTGAATTTTATCAAACTGTATTCCAAATTGGTTAAATTAAGTATACGTACGTCTCCAAGCATTTGTTTACAAATCAGTTTTCTAACCTCAAATCCAAACCATGCCGCTTTCGCTAGAAGTGTTGACAGACAAGCATTTCAATGTTGGGACACGGAGATTGGTTCTGCACAGCCAGCGAGATCGCTCTACCTCATCTATAATGCAGAGCACAGGGAACTGTGATCACGGGTTCATAATAAGGGTATTTTAGGTTTATCAGCCTTGCTATTTTGTGAGATTTCAAAAGGAATATTCAAATCGTAAACATTCATATTTGAAAACTTTACAGTATATAGTTGAACATCCTTCGCGTTCGTGTCTATCGACTTAAGTCATGGTCGCATCATAACAGCAATCCAAACATTTTTCTTCCGTAAAATAATATTACGTTAAGAAAAACATTTCGATCTTTCGTAACTTTTTCCGGTTTCGTAGTAAAAATAAAAAAATCGCAGGTAAGAAAAATTAAATTTTGAGAATAATTGACACTAAATAAATCCGTGGGAAGCTGCGTGGCATTTTTGTAGCACTCTTGCTTTATCCCTGGTTTCGTCCTTTAATTTTATACGATATGTTCGTTATTTATTAAAGCTTTTCTTTCCCATTCCCTTTGTATAGTATAACATTTACCATAAAATTGTAAACTAAAATTTTATCAGAATTGTTAACCTAGTCATGAACATCTTGACAGTTCATAGGTAAAGTACCGAATCTTCAAACTAAACGAAAATTACTCGGAAATCAAACGCCTACTTGTTAATTTTTTGCGTGCAAAAAATTATAAAATATAAACTACGACCCATGTCAGTAACATTTTGCTATGCTGTGTCCAAAAATATGTATTCACTGTAGTGTTTGGCGTACTGATATAGTCGAATGCTAGACAATATCACGATGTCCATCCTACGAGTGCACTTCCCGATATTTTCACTATCCGAATATGTCTGTGATATGTGGAAATTGTTCTTCAACTCTATTAAAAGGTGAGCCGAAATAGCTGTATATTTAACCGGTTCCATAACTAACGTGTTAGTTTTCTATTATTATTTAGTCGTGTCATGTTCTATTGATGAAGTGAAATATTTCTAGCCCTGCTTTCCTTTCTGTATCGAACTTCTTAATCCTCGAAGCAGATGAGATATTTCTTGATTGCTCTACTTGTGTTGTGGAGGATTGACTTTTTTGTTTGAAGAAACACTTTGGCCTATGAAATGATTATTTTCAAAATATTTGATTAATGTTAAATACTGAGTTTTTTTTAAATATATATTTCAACATGTCAATCTTTTATGTAATTAATAACGTAAAGGGCACGTTGTGCCAACAATAGTCTAGTATCATTCATTTATTCATAACAGAGAACTGAAATACTCGCCAGTTGTGGTATCATTAATGCCTAAAGTGGAAGAATAAAATGTTTTTCTTATAATGTCCGGAATTATGTAATAACATAGTTTCTAATGTAATAAATTTGTTAGAATATAGGGAATTGGGAGGGAGTTATTTTTTAACGAGGCGTTGGTTTCATTGCGTTGCTAATACACTCTCTAGTTACAGTTCCAAAACTTATGTTTCACGGGAGACGCCCGGTAATCTGCGCATATATGACCCGAGCTTCCTTCCGTGTCGAGCTCGCTTGGCCTTTTGCTGTTCAAGGCCGAAGTGTTTGAAATTATAACTAGAGTGTGCAATCTTCACGTGGTAGGGCATTTGTTCGGAACGCACAAGCTTGATGTATCAACACCACTCATGAACCCGTGATGTAAACATATGTGTAGCTACATCCAAAAAATTTGAATAAACACAGAATCTTATACACAGGCACTTGGTAGAAACTTGGAACTATCTTACAAATTTCAAAACGTCTCTAATAATACATAGTGATTGGTGAAATTTGCTAACGATATGCTTTAATGTTAAAAAATATGTATTTTTAAAGGTTTGCAGTTAGTTTTTAGTTGAAGTGGAGGCAGTGCAGAGAATTTTTGCTGCTTTTAACACCTAAGTCTTTCTTGAGAGCCTATGAGGATGAAGCGAGTTGATTGTGGAGCAACTTCGGAATGCAAGGACGGGGGATACTGGGATATCACCGAGAAAATTCGCCGACCAGCGGCATCGTCCGGCACGATTCACACATGCAAAAATCCGGGAGTGACCCCATCGGGAATTGAACCCGGTTCGCCTAGGTAGCAGGCTAGTAGTCTGACCACTACACCACTGCGGCCTGTTTTTTTTTTTTTGGGTATCCTACCATAAGAAATGGTTTGTGAGAAATAAGTTACCGAACTATAATATGATAATTTACTTTATGATATTGTGTACATTTAAGAATCTACGTTCTCCTTCCATATTTATTAGCATGCTATTAATAATTCATCTCCTGTCTCACTCGCATACGCTGGTGGTTGTTTTCCTAAATTTGTTCAAGAGAGACTCTAATGCTTAGTGAAGTTCGAAGTTGCCAACTCCGCGTGTAGTAGCATTTATGCATTATGGTAATATTTGCATATTCTGTGTAGGTTAAAAACTTCCATTATTAGTTAGAAAGTTTACTGGGGAAGAAAACCATAACCTCTGCGTTGATAAGAACCGTAAGGAATTAAAAATAATATATTTCGACGAACAGATTACTGAAAGAAATTTCAGTCGTACTCATAAAAAAAAAGCAGGTCCGGACGCCGCCGCAAAAGTTGTGAAAATCCACTGTCACTTCCGGGCGGTCTTTCCCTCTTCCGCGTAGACACCGCTACCTGCCAATAACGAAAAATAAGTGGCGCGTCTGGGAGGAGACAAGTCTAGCAAATTAAGACGTAGTGTGGGAAGGGGGCGTGTGGCATGGCTGCGACGGAACTCCTCGAGCGACAGCTCACTTCTGGTGGCGATGTTAACCTTCTGGGGATTTCGCTCTGTTCCTCGCCAATTGACAAACGTCTCGGTGTCGAATCAAGTCGTCTCTGGGCGTCGACCAGAGTGGAGTGATCTGGAACGGATTAATGGAGGTAAAGGCTGTTCACGGTTAAGTTAGCACTTTTGAAAGCCCTGCTTAAGATCTACGTGTATACACGTTGCGTATTATTCCGCCTTGTGTGAAATTAACATTGCCGTGTGCCTCGTCACTTTATTCATGCGTCGGTCAAGTGAAATTATGAAATTTGAAAATTGTTTACAAATCTGATCATTTTTACTCATCGATGCATAAAAAAACATACAGCGAAAGACATAATTTTAAGTTACCACAAATGTTTACCTAACACTTTTTATTCAACGTTAAGATATGGAACTATTTTATATCCATCGTTACCAACTTTACTGGGCGAATGTCACTCAGTGCGCCTCTTAAATTATATTATGCAAGCAGAGTAGTGACTTTTTCTAAGATTCAATTCTTAAGTGCTCATTTTATCGTGGAAAGCCTTTACAAATGCATATCCCTTACCCCTTACAGGCCATTCACGGAAAAGTGAGCACTTTTTGAAGCTGTTTCACCAGAGATAATAACCAATAAATACATTTAATTGTGGCCTCAGACTTTTTTTTTGGTATGGTGAATGTATATACTGTGTATATTACTTACGTGGCAGGGTTTACATTAACAATTGGTGGAAGGATATAAATAGCTGGAAAAGAAAGTAACTAGGGCTTCAAAAGTGCTCACTTTACCTTGAACGGCGTGTAAACAGTATTGGAAAGTATTGTGAACGGTGTCGTACTCAGAGCGGTCCTGATGATTCGACGAATCACAATGTTTATTGGCAGCCCCCTGTGTGTCCCAGAGTGACTGCGCCAAGTGGTCGGAGTGTCCCCTGGTGAGGTCTGTGGTATCTTTGATCCGCCTTGACGAAAGAGCAGGGGTGAGAGAGACTTACATTAGAAAATTATACAATTGGTGCTCTCTTGTTTGTACAGTGCATTGGACTGTACTATTTTCATTGATGCAACTGATTTCTTTCCAACTGATTATTTCAATGGCATTTGGATGATTGTTTATTGTAGAAATCAGTAATTCACTGCACTACTACTGAAAGTACACTCTAAGAAATGATTCGAAAATTTACCACTCTAGTGCATACGTATAGTACGTAGGCGTGACTGTTAAAGCTGTTTACCATACATCCGTGATAGCGTTCCTACATTTGGTTAGGAAAAATGTAATTCCATAGGAATTTTCCCAACTTTCTATATAGTAGTGACCCTAAATATTCCCATATTTGTAGTCTGAAACGTGGCATTATTTCTATGCGATGTATAGGTGAAAAACTTCCATTACAGTTTAGGAAGTTTACCAGAATATTGTTTACAGTGTAGAGTAGTACGGAAAATACGTTAGGAAATAAAATTTATTGCATTACAGTAAGACTTCCAGCACTTCAGGAACCTGGCCCTTACAGGGAAAAACATATTTTGTGGCCGCTAGAATATATATTTTTTCAGTATATCTATGCACATCTAACCGTAAGGTGTCACACGCCATCTTGACTTCGTAAAGAGACAACACCTGCATGTCGGACAGTCTTCCCTGCAACCTGGAGTGGCAGAGAGAACGACAAGCAGTGGTTGCTATGACGTAAATTCATCTCTTTGAAAGAAAGATTCAAACAAAAGTACACTACTGTAGAGCATTAGAAGAAGCACGGTTCTGGCGTGTTCCACGTGAATAACACGAAATTAAGAACGGTTTTCAGAATTTGAATCGGCGATTACACTCGCTCGGTTCTAATTAAGTACTGACAAGTAAGCCGTTTAATTGTTAGTGATGAGACTTAAAAGGGGGCATTTTCTGCAGTTATAAATTGTTATAATAATGCGACGCAACTGATGAATTTTTTAAAGTCATTTATGATGATATTACGTCGTAATAGTACAGAAATATGACCTGCATACTTTTAGGATATCAAGAAATGAAAGGCCAGGGTTCTAAGTTGAATCAGGTTTTTAAGTAGACAAAACCTACTTGCCTGTCGAAGCGCTACTTCGTAAGAACGGTCAAAATAATTTGCAATATAGTACAAATTATTTTTTACACGTCATAATGAAGCGTTCACATTGCGAAATCAATAAAATAGATCTAATTTGCGTCTCCCTCGCCATATGATGGTAGGAAATCGCTGTCTCAAAATTTAACCCTGATTCCATTCCCTTCCGCACCGAATAGTTGCTCTGCTTGGTTTGTCTTCCGGTCGCTTCTTTTGGTTGTCTTTTCACAAGTGCCAAGTTTTTTAAGTGCATCCTTTAATACCAGTGCCTTCTTTTAATAAATAGCTTACTGCGCTCGCGAGGGTCATTTCAGGAACTTGCTTAGAAAACGGCTTGATAGCATCTCTCCTCGGCTCGTTTTCGGCGCAGAAAAAAAAAAACACCCACTCGCCCCCATATCCTTTCGGAAAGACCTATTGCTCCATTCCGGGCGCCCGCGTAATTTTTCTGTGCGCCGGGAGGAAAGAAAAACTGACGCTTAACGTCTGCAAATGACCATTTTGTAAAAATAGGGTGGTGGCGGGAGGAGTTCGGGGCTGGCTCGTTTCCCCTCCCCCACTCTACGTCTTTCCCGTTTTTCAGATCCTTGGCAGGAGGCGTCTCCATCTCCTGCCGACCCGAGTCTGCGAGGTCCTCTCCTAGGCCCGAACTACCCCCCCCCCCCGAACCGTAGCCAACCCTCCGACCCCCCGCGAATTACAGTCCCCTCGTGCCAAAACTCTCACGGGGTGAACGGCCTGGCGCTGTCTGCTCCAGAGAGCACCAATCCGCGAGGGTATTTCTGTCTCTTGCCGGTGGTGGTAGGGTCCCCGTTGGTGGGCGGCAACGGGGAGGGGAAGGGGGAGTTTCCTCTTCCCTGCCTTCTTTCCGTTTCCTCTCATCGAGATATGCGACGGCGCGCTTCGAGTTCGTCTCCTCGCGACACCCCCTCCACGGGCTCGCTGCGTGCGCTTCCTGAGATTGCGAAGAGATTTCGGGCGGCTGTTAACATCGAGGTCTTGAGAGCAGATGAGGATGGAGCTACGGAGCAGCGCCGGGACAAAAGAGGCGGGGGGAAACGGGAGAGCTCCTAACAAAAACCCGCCGACCAGCGGTATCGTCCAGCACGATGGCCACGTGTGAAAATCCCGGGGCGACCCCGCCGGGAGACGAACCCGGTCCGCCGAGATGGGAGGCGAGTAATCTAACCACTTAATTATCCGAGATCGCGCAGCGTCCTTCCCGTCGGCGACGGTTCACGTGATCTCTGAGGCGACACACCTGCGTTGCGAGTAGGCCTAGACTAATGACGAGACTGCTGGATCCACATCCATGACATAGCTGAGGCCGTGTCCGAAATGGCAAATTCTTTATTTTTTAATCTGTTATATCATTTCGTAAGTTCCTATTCGGACATTGTCGACAGTCACTTGTTTAGCACTCGTGGCAATGCATTTTTACATTAACAGTGAAAATTATTTTTATCGAAATTGAAAGCTTAAAACGAACGTAATATATCTACATTCATCCCTGGAATGCTACGAATATTTTAATAAATAAAATAATAATAAATTATGCAATAACGACTTAAAAAACATTTTGTTGCGGAATATATAAACATACAACACTTACTTGCTTAAAAAAAAAGCCTAGTGTATTATATGAACAGTGATTTGATTTAAAAAAAACTGTTTAATTACGCGTTCGCATATGTCTTTTGAATATAAAATCCATCATGGCGCTGATTTTGTCATTTTGTATTTTTGCTAATATCCGCTAGATGCAAAGTACGGAATACCAAATTACCAAATACGTCACCATTTTTGTATGCAAAATCTGGTCACGTGAGCATTTTGTCAACAAAATCTGCCATTCCGGACACGGCCCTAGACAGATGTGAGCAGTTAGGGAACAACCACAACCTGGAGGTTTCTCACTTCAGGTGTTCCTCTTGGCGATTACGTGGCGTGAGGCCCTTCCGTGCACTGCGCTTCACTGTTAACGAGTTACGTAAATTTACGGATTTTTTTAACGGAAATGTGCAGTAAATACACGGAAACGCAATCCGTAATTACAAAAAAAAAAATGTGGTTTTGTTGTGTTAGGGACACGGCCGTTTGTTTTGCGTGAAAACGTCCACGTTGACGCGCTCGGACGCCTTGATGCTATTTTTTACGTTCCCGGCACCGCTTCATTCGATCATGTGGGGTTATAAGGGTATCAATGGATTGCTTTCGAGATGCTCTTTCCAACCGTAAACGGTTTCTGTATTTCGACTTGGATTTTTGACGAGTATAGGCTGAAATTGTGTTAAGTTATCTTAATTTTTTTACGTTAAACGCATACAATGTTACCATAACTACGCCACAAAAATGTTTTTATTCATGCAATCAATTGATCTTGACGAGAGCTGTCGATTGAAACTCAAACGAGCGTCGTAGCTTCTCCTACTCAAAAGTTATACTACGCGGAAGTTATGAGACGCGACGAAACGAATTAAAAATTGCAGCATCTCTCCACACCCCCCCCTTTTTTTTTCACCCTTTTTGCCGCGCGCGATGCTTCGCAGTCCTCACTCAACGTAACATATTCTTTGATCCTTTGGCAATCGAGTGGTGTAATTGAGTTTTGAATGTAGACGCTAGATACGGAGCTGCAATGCCAAACTTTATCCCCCGATTTTGTTACCATCGGATTGTCTGGATTGCCCCCCCCCCCCCCTCCAACGGTTGCAAATTTAAAGACGTATTCACATCAAAACGGCGCTGACTCCGTGAAGTAAATGCAAAATACGAAAATTCCTGTATTTACCCATAGCTTCGTCTTTCAGGAACGAACAAAGCCCAATCTAACGAACCTTTCTCCGCCACTGTAATAAGAGATTTATCGTTTCTGCGGCAGTTAAGTTATCCACGCTACTAAGATGTATTCTTTCAAACATTAAAAAGATGCACCATGCATCTGTAAAACTTCGTAACACTTAAAACACACTAACTTCAATAGAAACTGAAAAATTTGCTTATGTGACTGTCGTAGAAATACCACATTTATGCCACAAAATACTCTACTAGAAATTGTAGTTAATTGGTTAGTCATGATCTTCTACTTTTGACCCGGGTTCGAAACGTTCAGGTATGAAGTATTTTGCCTTTTTAGAGTATCATTTTTATACATATAGCGACACCCTCATAACGAAAACTAAGGATTTTTCTATTTATCTAGTTTTTTTTTTTTTTTTAATTTTAAGTACAAAAAACAAATAAGAAAATTAGTGGTTAAATGAATTCACGGACATTTTTCAGAAAGTCCGTTTTTTTTTTAAATCAACGTGTCTGTAGTTTTACCGAGAGTTTATGGACGCTTCTGTATAAACGTGCACAGTAGCACTCTACTCGTTCCCCACCTTCCGCCGTCGTCTGCCCTCACCGTTGACGTCCCTCGTTGCGTCACTTTTGCTGCACTTCATCCAGACGGCTGCCACAAAGGCTGACTCCCGCTGCACGGGGTATTTATAGCGTTGTCAGCCCGAGTCCAGAATCTTTCCGACATAGCGGGTTGTGCCGAGGACAATAGTTGCCAGAAACTTCTTGATCATCCTTCCGAGTCGTCGACTCCTCCGGCAGGGAGGGGGAGGAGGAGGAGCTGTGACGCCAGCCACAGGCCGTCTGTCAATCATTCTCCCGGCCACCGGCCGACGGACCGTTTAGCAGGTCTGCCTGGGGAGAGGGAGGGGTCACCCCCTCACAGCGCTGGGACCACACATTACCAAGCAGGTATACACTGAGGATGAGATTTTGCTGTTTCAAACAGCATTTGTCTGCCACAAGTATGTCGTTTTTTGTATAGGGCCAATAAAATATATCGTTGTTGAAACCCAATTATTTGTTGCCTCTACCAAATTACTTGCTGCCCCTGCCAAATCTTCTGTTGCCAGTACCATATGTTTTGTTTGTCCTACCAAATATTTTAATGGTTATTCTGTTGCAGGTTTTTTGAGGTAATGTGTACACATATTGGGCTGGCCTTTTGTGTTGAGTTACCCACGGGCCACGGACTCTGTATTGTAATTGTTTTGTACAGATACCTCTACGAAACTGTTAGATGCCTAGCGCAAAATGTTACAGTATAGTTAACACTACCATAGTTTCGTGAATTTTCGTTCTTATCAAATTTATATTTGTCCATAAATATTTGAATACATGTTGATAGAAATGTTGCATTTACAAATCATATATCGGTGTTCGAAAACTTACAGTCGCTAATTGTTCAGATGAAGTATTGGCAATAATTGTAAAGAATTCAACATTAAGCTTAGATACAGACCGAGGTTATAAATCTGCGTATGTGTCTAACATGTGAACCTAAGCAACACAACACTTAATTACAAACCCCGCGATCGAGTAACGATTGGGTAAATTATATGCAAACACTTCATTATGGTCAGAGAATTGCCGATCATTCTTATTTTCCTTGGTTATGTCATCAGCAATTCCCAAGAAAACCTTATGCAGAGGCGTCCAACGTAAAAATGTACCAAATAAATTAGTGTCGCCAGCAAAATCTTTAATCACTGCAAATAATTTCTTTGTTCAAACTATATTTCGCATAACTAAACTTATTGTTTGTTGGCAAATTGTAACGGTATGCTAGTTTACACTAAATATTTAACAGACAAACTACGAAATATTTGTCTGGCGCAAACGAAATCGTTATAAACAAATCATTCGAATTTTTGAACAAGTATTATTCATTTGGAGAAACTGAGACTTCGTTGTACCAACAAACTATCGTTTAGCTAAAACAAACTTTACGTAAATAAATATATTTCGTATAGTGGGACAATTAGTTTGCTCAGTGAAACACGGCGCCTCTCCAAGTTCGGGAGTCCGAGCGTAGCAGAGACAATATGCAAATTATGTATGTGTGTATGTCTGTGTAATGACTTCGTTCATAGGCCTATACTTTAATTGCTCGTCACAATTTCAGTCATACATGTTTTATTTACGAGGGTCGGGGTCTAATTCATGGGAAATATTTTTTTGTGAGAATGCAGGCGTGGATCGAAATGTTTTGATGTGCAGATGAAATACGCAAATGAAGAGATATGAAATGTGAGAATGAAAGCGTGGATCAGAATTTTAAAACATGAAAACGAAATATACAAACGAAAGTTTATGGTGTATGGACACTGTAGATTACGTGTATAACAAGGAACATCCATAAATATTAGTAAACGACAGCGTGCCAATTCAAGTTTATAGCGATAGTTCTATCATTACATTACATATACAGTTACCAACACACACCGACCCATCCTAAAGACTGCCATGATATCATGACCTTCACTCTTAGCATCCACAACTAGCTGGAAACGATGTGGGAGGAGTTGAATTCCATCTGTCAAATCATGTGTGAATCGGGTCTTCTGTTGTCGCATGGCATTCACAATGACCTTCGTTCCCCGAACCTTCTACAACTAAAAGTGTTCCTTTACATTGGGTATGAGATCGAAAGCACATGGAGCGAGGTCCGGAGATTGTGATGGATGTCGTAGTACTTTACATCCCCAGCGCTCTAGTAGGCACTGATACACTTGTCGTAGTGAATTATTGCATTGTTCAGAATATCAGGACTTTTCACTTTCAATGGCACAGCATACCTGTCTCTGCAGGAAGTTGTTGCAGGCCTAGTAGGTTGCCGTCACTGCTGTGCTATGTGAAACGAAATTACACACAAACACACGCCTGTCATAGCGACAGTGACGATCGACTTCGCGGTGTAGGGTTTTGATGAAACTGTAAGCCTTCGTGATGATATTGCATGTCGCCACCCTTGATCTTGCCCAAAATACATCACAGCGAAGATTCTCAACAGAAAAAGCTAGGTGGTTGCATCATGTTGCATATCGTGCCCACTTTTGAACTTCAGTGAGTGCATGTGTAACACACTTCGATGCAACTTGTACGCCGGTGAAGGTAGTTACGAGAAAAACTTGCAGATTGTTCTTTTCTCAATGCCGCTTTATGCCTGTGACTCAATCAGAATACATCGTCTCCCGGTTCCCACGCCATACGATAGGCTGAATTCTCTAATCATAGTGCAAAAAATAGAAAAATAAAAAGTAAACTTTTCCCCAGTCCTAAAATGTATCCTACGTTTTTCTACACGAAGTGATCTACATGTGTGCAACATATATTAAAATTTGAATGTCTTGTATCCGCAGGGTGACCGGCCGAATATGGCAGTTATGTGTGTTCCCGATGTAGCCGCAATTCTCTCCCATGCGTATGGATTTAAAAATCCCCGTACCGGGGATTTTTTTACGTGTTTATAAACCGCATTAGGAGCACTGATCAAGTTCCCTACTCGAACGTCATATGTCAATATATAAGGAGATTAGATACTCCTAAACTTAGGACTGTTGTAACTGATAATTCAGAGTTCAAATAGGGTTATAAGACAAAGGCCACAAAAGGCCACGACGAATTCTGTGACAGACTGTAGTCGACACATAGCTGTAACACGGTTCACTACGTTCCCCTGCTGTCGCCTGCCCTGAGAAGGTACAGATCACGAAGCGTGTTAAAACCAGTGCGTCAACTGCAGCAAGAGCGAACGGCCACCGTGCCCGTCCTCGCAAACCTACCTCAAAAACTTTTCTAGTATCACCAGTGTGACAATTTCATATTGCAGTGTTAATGGTCGAGTAGACAGAGCTAGTAGAGCGCAATATTGTGCTTGTAGCGAGTGAAAATTGTCAAACAGTTTCGTTTGTTTTGCATCGCAGATGTAAGGGTGCCGCCTGGCTAGGTGGCCGTGCGCTGTGCAGAGCTTCGGGAAAAACAGGTTTATCCAAAAACCACTCCACGTACTTACACGGTGTCTGTTTACGAATAGTTCTCAAGAATCGTTGCCCGCCAGACAGCAAGTTTCCAGTTTCCATATGTGTTTCTTATGTGTATTCTGGGAAAGTGAATATATCAAAAATAGACGTTTTTAATGTCAGTTTCAGCTGTTACATTTTCTATACAGAAACGTCATAGTTAACTTTAGGCACGCTTCATAATTATCTTTATTATCCTGCCATAAATATATAGGGTCATTCGAGTCCCCGACGGCAAGTCTGCGCCTTGTGCATAGAGACGATGAGGCATGTGGTGAGTAAGCAAGAGTCGGCCTTAGTGTCAGTGCATTCCCAGGTCTTAATCGTGCGACATAATAGCAGGCAGGCGTAACACTTGAATGCGCACCTATTCCGTGGCTATAATGTAATATGTGTTTGCTTGGTATGTGTAATTCAGTATTCCGTTACGACTCCGTGCTAAATTGTTTCGAAATGGTTTCAATACACGTGATATATAATGTAGTTATGGGTGCCGCTTTGAGTGCTTCTTACTCACGTACTGAAAATATAGCAGGTCTCAAGGACTGCATTCCTTTTTCTACTGACAGAAAAGAGGTTACATATCAGTCGCAAACCATTTAGGAACGTCATCTGTCAGATGATGATAACATTTGTTAATCACTCGTCAATAATGTTTTCAGTAAGAACAGTGGCTTCTGTCATGCATTGAAGTAATTGACGGTTATCTTGTTCTTAAGACTGCAATTAAATCAATCTATTTCAAATTATCTAACATGTAAATTAATTGCTGATTTTTTTCTCGTATTTCTGGATGCAGCCTTGAAGTAAAGGTTACTACAGTGGAACCCCAGTATTACAGCCCCTTATTTTACACTTTCCTGCAATTCACACACACTTGTTTTTGGTCCCAACGTCTGTTTTTACAGCATAAGGTTCCCTCTTTTTACACTTGCTGCATTTTGCAACATTTTTTCCCAGTCCTTTGAAAATTGTAAAATAGGTGTTTAACTGTATGTTGTTAGCAATGGATATAGGTTTTAGATTCATCTTCATCAGTGGACATTAAAGTAAACAATCACGGGCACATGAAATATCACTGAATATATAAATATGTAAATAACTTACTTTCCGATTGCATAAATAGGGACATCTGTTTTTCGTCGAAATATATACGGAGAGGCTAGACTTCAATATCGTATGTGCTTACTAGTAGCATTTTTGTGGCTACTGGCAGCTCTGCTTTGTGTGAAAAGAGTCTGTTACATGAGTGAGCCAATCAGAATTAAGTATCTCCGATACTGACCGTCTGTGATTCGTGGCCAGGTAGATAAGACGTGTGATAGGTCGAATTACCAAATCACGGAAGTGGTTGTGAGCTAGAAAGCGTTGAACAAAACTTGTCCTGAAATATTTTTCGCTAAAACAGGTGACCCTTCCCATAAACATTGTGCTCTGAAGCTCTTTACGGAGTTCCGTTGCAAGATTTATTGGACCACACAGCCAGAAGAATATTAGATACTATTGAAGAACGTCTTGAAGGTGAGTTTCATTTTCTCTGCAATTGGGGCTTTGATTGCTTATCTGGACAGTCTCTGTGTACGCAGGGTTGGAGACATGAGTCGTGTAGTGATGCAAGTGTTTTTGTTACATCACATTTTCCTTTAAAACAAATGGGTAAAACCTGTGAGGCCTGGAAAAATCCTCGTTCAAGTTCTACACATTTCTGTCTGTCGAACCATACGTCTTCAATTCATCAACGAAACTAAAGATGTTGTTAAAAGGAAGGCGCAGTGCATTCAAAGCCAGATAGATAAATTGTATACATTCAAAACTGAGGCTGCGGAAATACTTTTTTCGTTGCAGCTGACAATGATCGATGGCAAAGTTTTATGTGCCTTGACAAACGCAAGTTCCCAGCAGTGCCTCATTTGCAAGCATCCGACAAGAGGTTCATCCTTCCGGACTGAGTGAAAGCCTGCAGACGAAGCTGCTCTAATGTTTGGCATTCCACCGCTCCATACCTACATTCGATTCTTGGAATTTGCTCTGGTTATTTCTTATGGCCTGGGTATGTATAATGTTTGTTTATTATATTACATATTTCTGTAATATAAGCAAGTATAATAATTTATTAGGTTTCTTAACTTTTGCGGGCAAAGAAAAAAAAATGTGGGGATGGTAACGATCCTGATGTTCGGCATCAAAAAGAGAAAGTACTTCAGAACTTAAAAGACTCGTGTCTATTCAACCAGATCGCCCAAAGCAAGGTTTTGGCTCCACGGCAGACGCAAACGCAGCTAGGAGATTTTTCGCCGACCCAACGACAACATGAAGAGGTACAGGTATCGACGAAGAACTTATAAGAATTTTTCGTGTTGTATCGTTTACTTTATCGAGTAGATATGACGTTACTATTGGCGAGTTTGAAACATACTGTAGTATTAGAAAAGCTCAGTGCAAGGAACTTTACAGCTGGTACGAAATGACTCCAACTGTTCACATGGTGTATAACATGGATACATAATAATCAATGCTTTTACGCCAATTCGGCAGTTGTCTGAGGAGGCACAGGAATCGCGAAGTAAAGACATAAGGAATTACCGACAATTTTTTACCCGAAAATACAGCATAAGATTGCATATCCGTGACTTATTTTGTAGACTGCTGCTGTCATCAGATCCGTCGATATCTTTCGCTCCGATGCTGCCAATAAAGAGTGCACACAAACTTCCAGAAGAAACACGAAATTACTTGAATTTAATGATTTTCTCTGAGCACTGTGAAGGCAATACTAATGCTGAAAACTGTCGTGATGACACATCTGAGAAATCGTATGTTTAAAATATAATGTGTTTCTATAGTTGCTCAGCTGACCGTATCTATATTGAAACTGACATGATTCCGGATGCAATTTGTGTTGTTATTTATGTTTCCGTAAATAATGAATATTTCTAAAATGTAACTTATTCGTGAGTTATAAATAATTTTTTGTTTTGGTTGTTTAATTCCCCCCCCCCCCCCCCAGTTTGTACAATATATGTAACAAAACTCATGCGCTTACTCGTTTTGTCATACCTACCCTCCAGAAAGAACACTGTGCCAAATGTAAGCCCAATATTACAAAAAAAAGTGTGAGGATTTTTTGCAGCGTGTTTAGTGAATCGAGCACACTATGCGTCACTCCACACAGTCGAAGGTCTTCCTGATTGTTGCTAGACACTAGTTGCTTCGCGCCCGCGTTGAAATGCTGCACTATGTCCACTTGTTTTTTCGCGAAAAGATTTATGTGCAGACTATACTTCAACAACTTCGTACGTGCACACTTGCAAGTATCCTTTGACTACTGACCGCATGTATGTAGGGGAAGACATTTTATACTATATTTGGCAATAGTTGTTCGAAATAGACAGTTCTGCTGCACCTGGATGCTGTGCCACGGCACCGTGTCGGCCATCTTGGATTTCCCCTCCTGCTCTGTCGTTCCTGGCCAACGGCAGCAAGGAATGACAGAGCAGGAGATTTTCATGAGACGTCATCCAAGATGGCCGCCATGGTGCCGTGGCACCGTTTCCAACATCCAGGTGCAGCAAAACTGTCCATTTTTTTCCTACTGCCAGTCATAATCGAGTTATTCCGACCGAGAACATCTGTGATTGGCTGGCATACTGCTGAAACGCCTGAGAGTTGAAATCATCCAACTATGAAATAGGTTCTAAACTAACGTGTTTTGTAGTACAAGCAGTCGTGTTTTTTTTTTCTTGCGAAAAACAGATGGTCCTAGCTACAGTCCATATTCACGGTTACGTCCAACTTTTTCTGAAGTACTGCGAAAGTTCTACTTGCAGGATATTTCTCTGCCTCAAGCAAACAAAGCTTAACCGAGTCATGCGCACTGAGTTTAGTAATATTTTGCAAGAGAACTATTTCTTACTCGGCATTACCAACACACCTACGTTCTCTTTGTTTTATACTTCGTAGTTATAAATGAAATATTATAATTAATAGGCCTATATAAAATATAATTCAAAGTTCAATTTAACCAAAAAATAATATACATTTATGTTAACATAAGTATAAAACGCTCGTGATACACAATACGTTAACAACACACAAACACGTCATAGATAAGGTGATTTTTCAAAGGTTCGTTTGAAAATGTGTGAAGGCACCACTAATAGACTATACCCACCTCGTGACAATTCGATATGGAAATGCAATATTTCTCGCAGCTTCCGTCAGCTATCTTCGCTGTAAGAAACTATTCGTAAATTTACCACATGGGATTCAGTGTATAGGTACAGTGATGAAGATCGAAAGGTAATTTATTTCCCCATAAATCCATGGTGGCGTTCCTAACGTTGCTCATAAAAGATCAAATGTATAGGGAAGTTGCCAATTTTAGCTATGCTTAGTGTTCTCAGTATTCTGCCAACTTTACTGCAAGCTGACCGATCAGAGTGCAGATTAATATATGTGCAGTTAGGGGTAGGGTGTTTTTCTTTAAAGACAAAATAGCCCAAGTACATGGTGCGTTTGCATTGCTCATGTCATTGGGCTAGTATGTATGTCTCATATGAGGTATTACTTACATACTGCGAATAAAAAATTACATTACATTTTAGAAAGTTTACTAGACAACCATGTACGGTGTGACATTCTGTGATTATTTCTGACTTGTAGAACAGCTATTTGACATACAAACGCTGTTGAAGTCGGGTCATGTCCATTCTGTGCGGCAAGGTCCACTCACAGTTGAATTAATATCGCTGTTCAAACTATGGTCGCCAGGTTCGCCGGAGACATACGTGTGATTCTGATTTTTAAAAAAAAATTGTTTTAATGACATGCACCAACACTCGTAAACTTGAGGTCGAATGTCAGCACGTCTGAAGAGACAAAATACAAGGACACGATGCTTTCCAGCCTATCTAAGTTAACTTTAATATTGACTACATTTAATGTTGACAAAATTTGAAATATTTTTTTATCTTTTCAGATTTTCACTACTTTAGTAGCCACTTGTACTTGCAGATCTCCTAAAGGTCCCACAATGCAAGGAATCAGTTCAGCCGCCATTTAAAAACGGTTCATATTTATTTGATTCAGCCTTCAAATTGATACTATTTACAAAATTAAGAATTCCAGCGCCTAGCTTTAATTCCTCAGCTTCCCTGTAGCATAAAGCTAAAAAAGAAAACATATTTTTGCAGGTGACAGTTTAAAATGTTCTAAATGCATTGTAATAATATAGATTACACATTTGTGAAGTAAGACTGTTCGATCACCAATTAAAATATAATTATTGCACCCTGTACCTGCGTAATTGCATACCTATACACCGGTAATCACATAGATCATGTAGCCGACATCCCGTGGCGCAGTAGGTTGGTGCGCCACCGATCTGGAGTGCGGGAGGCTCTGGGTTCCAATCTCGGGTAAGGCATGGGTGTTAATTTAAGTTAGGTTATGAGTTATCTTGTAAGCCGTCCCCTGCCAAGCTTTCAAGCATAAAACCGGGGGACGTTAAAAAGCCCATTACAATTACAAACATAGCTCATAGAGACCAAATTACCTTTAATAAAAGAGACAATGTTGTCTTTGTTGCCTTTTTCCCTTTAGATGAGAGAAACCCAAATCTTCTTCCACTAGGTATAGCATTTGAGAGTTATGGATGAAATAAATTATTGAAAAATTTGAGATTGCTTTTGATCGGTGATTACATAAACGAAGACTAAAACCAGCATTGGATTAATATATTTGGTTAAAGTTTTGTCCGTAACTGTATGTTTAAACATGTCCAGCGATTCTTACTCTTTCCGCCATCGTTAAACGCAGGTATGTATTTTTGGTAACGCGCAGATTGGATGAAATAGGTACGCAACTTGGAAGTGTTGTACTTGTGTCGTATTTTTCCACAGGAAACCTTCGCATGTCCGCTCTAAATACGTGTTTTGTGACATAGTGACTGATGGAAAGGTCTCCCACGTGGGTAAAACATGAATATTGCGTCTACAGTGTCGTTTATGGCTTCCCTTCTGGTAACCCGAACCAACATTTCAACTATGGCCATTCAAATATGGAAAAAAAATGTTGATGTAAATGTCTTTAAAGTTGAAGAAATATCGGTATTGTAGATATCATTTGCAAGGAGGAATGTTCTCGCTGTCTTCAATAATTTGATTTGCTAAACACCGATATCATTGAATTTTATCTTGTAGTATTAATTTAATATATTTCTGGGGGCCTCTTGACGAACGTGAAAAATTTAAAGTCTCTTAAAAATATTTATACTAGGAGCGTAACGTAAGAAATTCGGAAAACATATTTAAGATATTCTTACGGCCTTTATAGACGCAACAGTTTATCGTAGCGTAGGTGCTAGAGTATCTGCAGTATTTGTGAGCGAGACGGTAGGCATACAGTCCAGTGCTATTTTAGGCTCGGTTTTTTTCAGTGAGTTTTCCTTTTTTTTAAGCAAGCCAGCGTAATATTTGTCCATGAAAGATAGAACCAAGGCAGGCCACGTTCGTGTATTTTCGTACGTTGTTAATATTTATCTCTACGATCTTACATTGTTTTTTAAAACAATTAAAAAAAATCGCGCTTATTAAATGTCTCGGATAGTTTCGTTAGCCAGTCAAATTGACGAAGCGGATTCAAAGCGATGACCAAATAAAATATGAATAGTTAATATCCTTGCTAAGGTTTCAAAACCCAGGCATATGTATGGCTTCTGCGTTTCCTGCTGGGTAAATATATAATCTCTTGTATTTTCCTCATCTGGGGAGAAAACTCGCGGTTGGTGTGTGGACCAGTTATGCATTTTGTTTTAGCTCATACCTGTGCAAACTCAATTGTTGTTTCTAATTGTTGGCCAACTAGACCAGTTATCCAACTTTGTTCTGTATTTATTCGTATCAGAAACATCATGCAAGGCATGCTTTAATCACGTGTATCTGGGTATTTGTATATGTCCGTAAGTTTATGTGGTGCTAGACTTTGTTATGGCTCGCATGCAGGAATCAAGTGGCAGCGTTATCATTCATATTAAAAGTAACAGTGGCCACTAGTTTCTTGCTGTGAATAAGAAAAAATTGTTCTTGGCCACGGGGCGCGTTTCAATGAAACGAGTTAAAACTTAAACAAAATTTATTTATTTTTTTGGGCCTCTCAGATTATACTGTCCTAAAGAATACTTCTTACCGCTAGCGTATTCTCTCAAAATAGAAGCAGCGTTGCTTTTAGACCTGCACATATACTGCGCCAGTTGTAACCGCCAGAAATGCATCACACAAATGAAAACCATCGCTAGAGATGATGGGAAATCTCGAAAAAATTTTTAAGCCAACATATCTTCTATAACGCTCTAACTAGTTTATTCTTTCGTGATTGGGTGGACAAGGTTTTGACTCGGCTAAGTTGTTCGCAGACCAATCACGAACGTTCCGCCTTGAAGTAACAGAATCCTCATTGGCCCAGTGAAACGGGGTAGTATTTTCATGCATGCATGGCAGCCAACAAGAAAAGAAAACTGTCGGACATGTGTACAGTGCGTTCAATCCTAGCAAACAGTCCACTGCACACGTACTCCTGAATTGTTTGTAACACAAATCTCACCTGTTGCATTTCCGCTATTGTTAATTTAATTCCGCATGTATATCATCATCTCTAACCATTGCTTATAGTCCATACATGGTTATTTACAGTTTTCTGAAGTCCTGCTAAAGTTATATCCGTCATCTAATGTAAAAAATACTTAACATTGCTATTCCTCCACCTCATGTAAACAATACTTAAGTAAGTCTAAAAAAGCACATGAAAGGGACAATACGTCAAAATTATACGTATTCATACATGAGAACTATTTGTTACTATGCTGTTCACGGCAAAGTGAACACTTTTCAGTCATTATTTACTTTTTCTTTTCAGCCATTTTTTAAAATCCTTTATTCACCTTTTTAAATAAATATCGCCATGTAAGTAATAAACACAGTGTATGTATTCCACTGCATTCTGAAGTTAACGTGCAAGGTTAGAATAAAATATACTTATAGATTATTATTCAGAATGAGACGGCTTTCAAAAGTGCGCACTTTACTGTGAATAGCGTATACGCGTTACCAATACGCACATTTTCTTTCTGTTTTATTCATATTAATTATAACTGAAATATTGTAATGTGTAGGTAAAAATCAATTAAAAGTTAGTTTTAATAAAATCCGATATTTTTCTGTCAACAGATTTACAAAACGCTTGTAACACATAACATATTTAGGAAACAACCAAGCACGCCATACATGTGATGATTTTTGAAAGGCTTCATTCAAAAAGTGTGAAGGTAACTGCGAATAGACCATGCATAGATTTTATTGAAACGTTTGTTTGATAGATCTTTCTTGTATTTTCCTATTCAAGAGTTGAGTTGACTTGTCAAGCGTTCTTGCGTGCCTTCTGCACTCTTATTAAAATATTTCAAAGAACACTTATTTGCGTAACACCGAAGATGGCGTTTTATTGAAGTTCAATATTGAATTTTTTCCTCCAGGGTTTGTATTGTCGTGGAGCTCAGAAATTCTTCCCGGGACTTCTCTTTCATCTTTTCTCAACTCCGTGCACTGAGCGCTAGTATCGTGGCGACATGTTTACGCACTAGTTGCGCGCAATCCGTTGTCACGCTTTATTTTTTTTTGTTCGGCGCGTTAGCGCGACGAATTTACGCGACACGGGGGCGGTTCGCTCGCTACCCATAATGCAGTAGTTACGACCAGCCAGCGCACACCCTCCAGCCCTCGCGGTTATTCTTCAGGACCTAACTCAGCCTACCTACGCCCTCCCCCCCCCCCCGGCCACCGGCGTTATTATGGCGGCTCGACGCTCGCGCTACAGCCAGCGCCGGAGAAAGGACGCCATTTCCTGTGGAGAGAAGCCTCGCGCCGCTCGGCGCTGCACTGAGCGCACGAGGTATTACTTCCGGTTTGTGCTTCCACTTCTTAGTGCTCGCCATTTTCCACCCCCTCCTCACTCTCCTTTTTCCACGCCCTCCTTCACCAGCACACCCGCCAGCTCATTCTTCTTTCGCTACTTTCAGCCATCCGCCTTCTCTTCTGTGTTTTTTTTTTTTTTTCCCCCTCCTCTGAGCTCGCCGCGAGAGTTTCAGAAACACTATTTGTTAGTTCCGTATCATGACACGCGACTCCCCCACTCCTGAGCTTTTCCTTAGAAGTTATTTTATATCATTTCCGCCAGCAAGAACTCACGTAAACGTAATTTCGTTTCAGAGTTGCATCAACGCGCCGTTATAAAGTGCACAAATCTACACTGTACCGTAGAGGATCGGGGAAATTTGCCTGTCGGCAAACGGAAACTGCTTCACTAGAATTACTAAATTTCTTTTTATAATTTTCGTGGATGTATCTCATGGATTTAACTACATATAATTTCTAGTGAACGCTGCTGAACACCACTGCTTTGGTCATCATTTCTCAGTGCAGTTGGCTGATGAGATGAGCCTGTCAGAGGCAGCTCACTAGCTGAATTTTCAGTGGCCAGCGTCTCAGTTATTGATATCGTTCTTCTAGCAATTGCATGCGTTGTAATTTATCAAAACATCACCAGTATAAAATATCACCAGTAAATGTCGAGGTGTGTTTTTTTAATTTCGCTCAATATGATTATTATACATACTGAAGAAGTGCTCAGATTTCTGTTTTTCGTATATACTTGGTGTAAAGAATGAGCCTTAAATTGGCTTTACCACCCGTGGCCTGCACAACTTGATCTACACAGAAAAAATTCTAATGTTGTGACATAAGTATAAATGTTACTACAACAGTAATTTTTTGTTATCTCTGAGCCGTCAGTAACTAATGTTGCTGCTAATGAAATATAGTGTTAAGGTACTAATGTTAATGTAACATTAAATAATTTTGTCACAACATTACCTCCTCAATGTTCTGTCAACATTAAGGTGGTTTTTATGTTGCGGCAAAAAAAAATTGTGTTAAATTGATGTTAACATTTGTGTTAGAAATCGTCGGTGAATTTATTTGCTTTAAAAAACATCCCTATGTCAAATAAATTACGTACGATTATTCGTCACAAGAAGGGATATTACCAATGGAAACAAAATGGCGACTGAGAAGGGAATCAAACCCGCGCTTCGAGTGCTTGACATTCTCCATTCCACAGAACTGACACCCTACCAACTGCTATATCTTATCATGTCCAATTGCTGTTCATATTATGTGTACTCAGTAGAACGTAATGAAAAATTGGCAGTGCTCTTTCGTTACGTGGAAATACATTCTTTCCTATAAATACAAGATGTTCCTTAACTCAACCGGCATACTTCGGCAGCGAGTTATACAGATCATTGGCAACGAAATATGTCATATACACAATTAGGCTTTTTCAGAGTTACAGGGATGTAAATGCAATAAAACGCAAATTACAATTACTGAATATCTATAATGCAATTGACTAAATTCATTGTTTTAAGTCCCACACAAGCTGTTTAAAATGTGCCCAATCTGACCGTAAGCAGACACTACTTGTGTGGCTGGCGTGGCTAGTCTTTGTTAGTGTGTCGAAGCGAGTGGTTGCGCAACTATACGAGAAATGTTTACATGTCAAGGGTACGCAGACGTATTTGTTTACGGATACTGTGATGGAAATGGGCGCTGTGCAGCAGCTGAATATCCACCCAGGTGGATTGGAATAGGCGGGCAAGTCCCATGGCCGACGCGCTCTCCAGACCTCTCCTCGTTCAACTCTTTCTTCTGGGGTTGCCTGAATAGTAGGGTTTGCAGCGAACGGCGCTCAGACACACGAAGCAAGTTGCTACACGTGATAACCCGTGGCAACACGCCAAGGTAGACTACAACGTATCGCAGCCTGCTTTCGGTCAGATGGTGCTCATTTTGAACAGCTTGTATGAAGCATTCAACGTGAATGTATTCAGTTGCATTAAAGGCATTCAGTAATTACAATTTATGTTTTATAGCATTTACATCCCTGTACCTCTGAAATGGGACTGCATAGCCTACTAGTGTATATGACATTTTTGTTGCCAATTATCTATATAACACGCTGCCGAAACACATCGGTTGATTCGCGGAAGATCTGTATATGCACATTTGGCACACGTAAACTTCTTTGCAATGAATAGAGCCGGTCTAAGCTAAATTTAGTTCTCGTACTATTCTTTAAAAATTAAATAAACTAGTTTTATTTTACAAGGTTATCGCTGTTCACTACTATCCGCCCTTTTACAATGCCACGTCAGTGTTAACTTGTGTTGGTTGGACAGTTCTTTAACGACGTAGTAACGTAAAATATTTCGTTCTTCCTGTTATTTTGACCGTAATACAACTTTTGGTTGCGGCAACATTACTTAAGAGGCTTTATCAACATTAACACCTCAACAGTATATTTGCATTATAAGTATTACAAGACTTTGTAAACGGTTAACATTATTTAATTTGTTACTTATGTGTCGAAAGATTAATTGCGATATATACAATTTTAATATAATTTTGTCCTAAATATTAATTACTTTTTTGTCTAAATAGTACAAACTAACTAGGTACATAATATCATAAAAATCAAACTTTATTAAATTATATAATAAAAACTCTAAATTTAGACGAAAATGCTGTATGTGCATAAAATAAGGTGATAATACTGTACCCTATCTCCGAAACTATAGCTGAAAGGAAAAATCATTGCCATTTTTGGCCCAAATACACTCAAGAATAGGTCTAGTTTCAGGTCACTAAAATGTGTGTTCAGCAGTGTAATCCTGTCTCCGTATTTTCCTTTGCACACTATCTGCATCTTAGAGACACTGCATTTTACATATACAGTAATTTTCCGCCAAAAAAGCACTACATTACTAACTGTCATGACATTCTGCGCCTGTTCCAAACTCACTGATTTATCAGTATAACTGTCTTACTCGCTAACAAGTAATCAACCACCGATGAACGAACAATTGTAGGTTGGTGTATGAATATGGGCGTAGTTAAGATTTAAGTCAGCCTGAGAGGCAAGTGTAAAATTTAATTTTTAGGGGAAATACATTATCATGTATTTACAGATTTGTTGAGTTAATTTAAACTATTAATTTTCACAAAAGGAACACTCACTGAGTTTATTTATACTAAAACCAGTCTTCATGGATGTTCTATAAACCATCTTAGTACTTATTTTCACTTTTTTTTTTTTTTTCAAGAACCATTATTTTGTATACACTAAAAAAATTCAGAAAAGCGTGGAAATAAAGACAACGATTTATCCGAATCCCTATATTAAATTTAGGTATCATGTGGGGAAACTTCGCTTTTAACATCGAGGTCTTGAGATCCGATTAAACTTAGGAAGAAACCGCTCTGTGTAATGTTCTTTCCAACACTCATAAAATTTCCCGAATTGGACGTAATCTGGCACACGTAAAAGCCATAGTTTGTAACTTCTATAACGGCCACCAGATTGTGTTAGTGGTTCCGCCAAGATTACAGCTATATAGAATTTCCATGCGTGTTCGGAGCAACGTACAGTCAACAAAGTTCCTGGTGGAACCGGCGCTGGCCTCACCAAACCTCCCATCTAGGTGGTCGATGCCTTTTAAAAGGCCATACCTCGTGCAGTTATTTAATCCCGCAAAGGAAAAGCTAAATCGGCTCTTTGATCTTCAGGGTCCATCGGGAACATTGCAATTTTGAAACCGTCGTGCTGTCCGAAATAATGAAAAGAAACTACTCTAAACGACACACTCACACAACTAACTACCGCGTCCGGGCTCGTCCTTCTTCCTCGTTAAATTAGGCATGACGGTACCACATTATCTGCTTTCGCAGCCCAGTGCGTTCGACTGTGCATGGACTTAATTTTGGGAAATGATCGGTAACCAGAGTCATTCTCCGCCCCCTCGCCCCCTCGTTCTTGATCGCAAAGGGCGTAGTAATACCACACAGCAGTCTGTCGTTACGATTCTCATTCATACACACACACACACACACACATCCATTCAATTCATTCGTCTGGTGACCCATTGAGATCCGGTCCTTTCCATTCCGTAGTTTGTCCATCGTCCATGCTCTCAGTCCGTTTCCATCTGCCAAGGTCGTCATCGGGTAATTCACTGGACAAGACTAAGTACTATCCAGGGAAAGGGGCATTTCCGGGCATTGTCTTGATCGGTGTGCCATATAGTCAACACATTGAGAAGAAGTCACCGAACACTGGTTATGCCTCTTATACCCACTAATGCCTGGTTACCAGCACTCAAAGAAGTCAGATAGCGGCTGCATTAGGTGTCTGCACGAACCAGGGTAAAATATCGTGTGCTTGTCAGGCATCCGGGGCATTACGGCATCACAGTGGCCCGTTGTTGGAACCAGTGGGTAAGTGAAGATACCCTTCACACCTCGTTACGTTGCCACTCCGCCAGCACAGACCACGCCAGAAGGCCATTACCGTATTGTGCGCCGAGCATTACGCAGTCCCATCACATCGACGGGTGCCATCATGGTATATTCGCAGGACACACTACAATACCCTGTCATCCCTCATGACGTTTTAACGAATGGTATCAGCCGGATTACAGGTTCGCTATCCCACATGTAGACTGCCGTTAACACGAGACAAGAGGCGGTAGCGTTTACACTAGTGCCCAGACTGGGAGACATAGAGAGATATCGAATGGCGTCGCATTATGTTCGGCAATGAATCTCGGTTCTTCATTAACACGGTTGACCACACGCCGGTATTTGTAGCGGCATCATCGTGCGGAGAGTTGTAGAGAGTGCCTTCAGGTCACCTTTCGTAGTGATTCGAGGAACACTGGTGGCATAGCTGTATGTCATCGGCATTTCGCGTCCTCGTGTTTCCCGTCGTTAGACAGCAAACTTGTACAATATTCCAACATGGCACATGCGCCAATGGAATGCCTACTCCATACTGAAGTACTCTGGTGGCCAGAAATATCCTTTAATCTGTCGGGGGCCAGAGGAGTTTAGTGGTTAGACTACTCGCCTTCCACCTAGGTTAACCGGATTCGATTCCCGGCGGGGTCGCCCCCGGATTTTCGCGTCTGAAATTGTGCTAGACGATGCCGCTGCTCGGTGTGGTTTCTCTGGGATCTCCTGTTTCCCCCGTCCTTACATTCCGGCGCTGCTCCATACTTGTCTCGCATCACCCTCATAGACTCTCAAGATCTTGATGTTAAGAGACACCCAAATCTCCTCTCTCCTCTCCACATGCGTGAGATCTGGTCGGATGTCAACTCTGACATGTTGGCAATCTGCAGGATATCGAGTGCCTGTTGCATCAACTGTGGCCCGATTTGCCACAGGAGAGGACGACTTTGCCCATGTATCCAGTTCCCAGGAGTTGCCACATACTATAGGCTATTCACGGTAAAGTGAGCAATTTAGAAAGCCCTCTCATTTGGAACAATATTCAATAAATATATTTTATTTTAGCCTTAGAGGTTAACTTCCAAATGCGGTAGAACGCACATTATGTTTTTATTACTTACATAGCTAGTTATTTTAAAAATTGGTTAAAGAAAAAAAAATGGCTTAATGTTAAAAAAGTAACTAGGCCCTCTAAAGTGCTCACTTTACCGTGAACAGTCTATACTGATATTGGACTAACGTTATGCTTTTACTACCGACTCGGTAGCCCGTATTATCTGATATTGCATAATCATCGCAGTAGAGCCACATGACGTTTCAACACGTACAGTTTCGTTTCATTTACACCACTTCATCTAGGTGCGTAATTATTTTGTGCCTGAGTGTACGTAGACAACTCTGTAATGTAAATTAGTTACCAATTTTCAAACGAATTATTAATACAAACACTGTTTGTTCCATTGGGAACCGTAAGCTTGGGTTACTAACAATTTACATGAAAAATTTAAGATGAGATTGATTAATTTCGACCTGAACACTTGCCATTTTCGAATTTTCCTAGTAATTATTCCTTAAAATATTACATTTTAATTTGAAGCAGATTTAAGAGTGATTTAAAAGTAATTAATGTAAAATGTTTATACTAATGAAAAATAAAGCTATATTTAGTTATAAACGGGTCCGTGGTGGTGTAGTAGTTAGACTACTCGCCTCCTACTTGGGCCAACTGGGTTCGATTCCCGGCGGGGTCACTCCTGGATTTTCACATGTGGGAATCATGCCAGACGATGCCGCTGGTCGTAGAGTTTTCTCGGGGATGTCACCTTTCCCCCGCCCTTTCATTCCGGCGCTGATCCATGCTCACCTCGCCTCGCCCTCATCAGATCTCAAGAGCATATATCTTCACTCGCTCACTCAGTCATAAACAGTTCCCTCAAAACATGGTAAATTCTTGAGATATATGCACGTAATAATTTTAACCTGCCGTAGTCTCTAAACAGAAGTTACAAATTTGTACTAACTATTTTCTTGTTAAGTTAAAACACCACCAAGTTTTATCTACGGACCTTGTTGCATGGGTTAGTGAATATGTCGGAATACGGCATGGGATAGGTAAACTTAGTTTCATCCGATGTAAAACTGAATAATCGTGTGTAAAAATATGAACTCGTATGGTTATTTTTCTTCTATAACGCATGTGCTACATACAGAACTCAATTTTTGAAATTAAAGTTGTAGGTTTGTGAATTCTGAACATCTGATACAGATACAAAAACTCTAATATATTATAATCTAGTAGATTTTATCAAACTTCGAATTTTGGAATTTCTTCTTTTTGAATCAAACTCATTTTTATGCATGGAACTCGGGATTTAGAATGGGACAGTAAACTTCTTTTTGTTTAAGAATCTTCTACAAAAATCTTAAGAGATCATGAGAGCCCGTATCTCTCTGACACAGAAAAAAAAGCTGTTTATCGGCATGTCATTTAACCCTTCGAGATCGTTGGTTGACGGTACGGCCGTTTTATTACGTAACTGTACATCAAAATCAGTTATCTGTACAGGTAGTTTCATAATTCTTGTTACGCGTTTATAGGGATGTAGAGAGTGCATAGTAGATAAATGTTTTGATGGGGAAGCCATGTCCTGAAATGTGTATTTTCGGCGTTACACGGATGAGTCAAATCAGGAATTCAGATCTCTCGCCTCACCTCAGCTGGATATTACGGACATGCACTGCAAGAGATGCTCGGTGTGGCGGCTACGAAGTTCGTTGCACACATTTTAGACTACCTGTGAAGCATATTCCCAACACACACGCTCAGTAATAACGGTGTGTGCTGAATATATTCTGCCGCAAAGACAACTCGTGCAAGCAAATCTTCCTCCGATGGTACAGAGGTCTCGTAAAGGAGATTCCCCACACGAAAACGTCTAGAGGAGATAATTCCGGCTATCGTGAGTGCCGAAAAATTGGTCCATCGCGACCCATCCACATTTTCGGGAATGTTTTATCGAGATGATGTCGGACGCCAACGTGAGAGGTGAGATTAATACTACTAATATTCCGGCACGTATTATACAATGTAGTTAATTTTCCCTGACTTTTAAGGGAATTTTCCCCCACTTTTGTCGGGTACTTCTCCCGTTCTATTAGGGAATTGTACTTTACTTGTTATGTAAATTTACTCTACATTTAAGAGGTAATGTTACCTTACATGTAGAGGTAATTAGCTTCCTTTACATGTAAGGAAATTTTACCTCAATTTTTTTTACAGTGTTATGCAGGCGTTGAGCAGCTCCACCATGCATTACGTCGAATTTCGCCTTAAAATAACATCGTTCAAGTGTTCTGAGCAAACGTGTATTCGACCATCGTGTATTGTGCCACATTCATCAACGACTGAAAAAGAAGTGGAACAACGGTCGAAGCAGTACATCAGATTGTATACAGACGACGCGTGTGTTGCTTACAGTGCTGCAGAAGTTTGGAAATCTTGATTCGTATATTTCTTGTACCCACTGAAAAAAAAATTATTCTGTGGCAGTCACAAAATTATTTAGTTGGTATTCACCCTGCCAAAATTTTTTGTGGTGTACACAAAAAATTTTGTAGCTGTCAAAATATAAGTTTTTAGTGGCCACTAAACTTTTGTGGCCACTAAAAACCAATTTTGTGGCAGCTACAAATTTTCTTTGTGTACACCGCAAAAAATTTGGCAGGATGAATACCAACAAATATTTTTTGTGGCCACCGCAAAATATTTTTTTCAGTGCGCAATGGTACATTTTCGGACATGGTTTACTCGAAAAAAATAAATAAAAATAATCGTCAGCATCTCTACAGCCCCTAGAAGTGTGTAATGGGAATTATTAATCAGTCTGTGTAATTATTCATATTATCTGCCAATGATAGCTAAGGGTATAATAATTTTCCTAATAAGTGTGGGAGAATGTGTTATGGAGAAACTGTTGTTAATGTAAGTTATATTCATAGTTAATATTGTACAAGTGAGGGGTGGCAAAAGTAATTAACGTGACTTGTTCGCTATTTTTATCGTCTGTTCCTTTGAAAATTCTGTTGTGGTTGGCCGTGTAAGATCATGGGCAGCAGAAAAGTAGAGTGAAATGGCCTTGGTACATTTTCCATTCTGTGTGTTCGCCTGTATACTTGAAATACGTGTGGTAAAAACACTATTTTTTTTTTTTTTGTAATGCTGTTTCCCGCTGACCTTAGAGGTGGAGACTTGTTTAGAAGTACAATTCGGTAACGTGAACAAAATATCTAGAAAGAATGCGGTCGCGGGTCTCAACTTTGCTCAAGAAGATAGGACGGAGGCAGGGGAATGTCTAGCGAGCCAATCACAGGGAAGCAACAGTGTCACCGTTACCTGCTGTATAGTCTGCGCGCATGTAAAACGAACACGTGAGTCTTGCGAGAGGTATTCACTAAAGAGTTAGTAATGGCATGTTCGAGTAAAAAAAAAAGTCCTACTGCTCACAGCGAAGTCCGAGAAATTGATAACGGTACTGCGTCTTTGATAACGAGGAAGTTTCTTAAGGTCATATTTATATCATTTAAAATGCCACGAAACAAGCAGTATCTGCGTTGGGGAAATCGGTGGCGAAAATATTTCGTTAAGTATTTTACATAAGTGTATGAAAACTAACAAATGAAAAAACGATGTGAACCAGGGGGGGGGGGGAACGAAAGAGGAGAAGCAGAAAAAGAAATGTTTGGGATGACTTCGATTTGTGCTTTGTTCGATGCACAATTCAAAGTTTTTATGCCCGCCGAAAAGAAATTTAAGAATGGTTCAACGTAAACAATATTGCTTATGAAGAGATTTCTAAAGCATAACAACTTTGTGTTGTTAAATGACAACGCCCAGCTCCCAAATATTATGTAGACGAACTTCTTGAAGCGGCCACGAAGTATTCAGACTACTGTAATCACTGTAATTCGAATGCCATATAATGTAACTGGAACATTCTCAAGTGTCGTGTAGCTGGTAATAATTTACCACAAAGACAGACAAGGCTATAAACAGTATTTTAGAAAAATACTGGAAATGTTTCTGTGGTTCTAGATTTGCTCCTGTCGATTATTTTAGCCTTAATAGGATTTTTGTAGAATTTTAAGGACGTGTTTTAAATCGTTTCTGCATGTATGGCAGTTTATGCATTATAAAACCACATAAATTAAAGAAAAATACGATAACAGGGGTTAAAAAATAGAAATTACGTATAGTTTGAACGTAATTCTGTAATACACCTGTGCACCCTCATTTACATGTCCCAGAAACTGGCATGCAGATTAGCACACATACTGCTTTTGGACTCTAGGCACCTATATTTTTACATATGTTTTGGTGTTCTTAATTTAATTGAAGCCCTCTTGCAACTTTTACATATATTTCGTTATTTTTAATGTGTAACATGAGTTAGTATTCACAATTATTTCTATGTTTATTTATGTTACTCTGTGGTAAGAAAGTGCATTATCCTGAGCATTTGGTAACTTAGCTTGAGTATGTTAATTAAATGCTATTCAAGATTTTTCAAGTCTCAGAATTTATTATTTTTAATTTTTAACACTGTTTATTTTCTTTTATTTGCAGTTTTGTATTTATTTTTATGTTTAGCTATTATTATGTCTAGGTAGACCGGATGTAGCTAAGCTCCATATTAGATTTGAGTAGGAAGTTGCCGGAAGTTAGGTGCTTCTGGGTACGGATCTGAAGGTCCCCTTACGTGATCCTTGTAGCCGGGATTTCGAGGGCGAAATCCCCGGCATCTGCTTAGCTTAGGTTGGCCTATTGTGTACTAGAAGTTAGTATTCAACCAGGACTAGCGTAGTAATTTGAGAAAAGACTAGGTTTAGCATATCATTTGGTTTTATTAGTGGACGCTGTCGACCACGTTTGGACGCTACAAGACGTCGAGACGCCATGATGGGGGCTTAAGCTACAAGCTACTGAGTAAGGTGACGCCGTCATTTTTCTGGCCAATAGACTTGTGCCAAGTAACGTATCCTTCAATTTTCTTAATGCTCCTGATATTAATGATGACAGATGCTACAAATTTTAAAGACATAGTTTCTGGATTTCCATGTTCATTGCTATCAGCCCAGTGGTCCAGCTCGACCCGACTAGAGTTAGTTTACGGGAGCAAACTTTAATTTACATCGACTTAAATTTAATTTGGAGTGAAGAACTCTTTATTCATTTTTATCATTTTGTGATTTGGACTTAATTTTTCACTGGAGAATACTAAGATTTTTTCTCAAAGAAATTACGATTCTAATAAGTATGCGGGAGAGTTATCTGAACTTGTAATGTAATCTATGAATGGAGCTTGAGACACAAATTTTTATTAAGAGGCACTAAACTAAAAAAAAAAACACTTTAATTTTGACACAGATTATTTGGACTACATTCTATTTTAACTACTGAAAGCAGCTTTAAAGAAATTTTACTTTTCTTTAAATTTAATTTAATTTCTTATTAAATAATATTTTGTTCGAATTGTGGTGATATTTTAGTATTCACCTCTATTTGCAGAGAATAATCTTATGTAACTGGTTTTCACACAGCTAAAAAGTTTTAAATATTTGATTTTTCTCTTTTCTGCTTTGAATTAAAGATTTTAACAGTATTGGTTTTATTTTATTTTTAATGTTGAGTAGTGCTGATTTCATTTCAATTGAATGCAAAGATTTGAAATAAGTGCTTATTTATTTTAATAAGAATTCAAGGTATTTTGAGTACCAGTATTTTGAATGCCCTTTTTTCAGAGTTCCTGAGTTTACCACTGCACCCGAGGAGTACAAGTTGTTTGATAGTAATCACATAGGGTATTGATACACACACAGGTTAAGAACTATTTTCCTTACTTACACACACGAATATATCTTGGTCGTCATACATCTACATATCTCTCGCCGTTATCATATTTCTTCCTCTTAGTTTCACAAGTCCTTACAGTGGTTTTTTAAGTAACCACGAGGTTCAACCAAATTAAGTGGTAACTACTAAGCTTCGTACACAGTACGAATCTTCACGATGTATTGTTAATACAAGATTATTTTCACTGCTAACAGTTTTCGTAAGTTCGCCAAATTAATTCAAATTAATGTTCACTGTGCATATTAGTAATGCTGCTTTAGATTTGTAGCTTGTCCTCTCTCATATTTATTTCTTAACACCAGGCAGAGGTTTTCCTGTCACTCCAACAAATCTATTTTCACTCACTGAAAATGTAACCCTCGAACTCACATTATAACAAATGCCATTATGATGTATCTGTTTACTCGAGGACCATTCAACCACGGAAACCTCGTATGCCAATGATAACAATAGGGAAACCACACGACCGTTTTCGACATTCCCGAATGTCGAACAGGCAGTCCGTATTAGTTTCTACTCGCGCGAGGAGTGGAAGAACTGCAACTTCTCCTCACGGGATAGTTCGTTAATTTGGTCGCCCAATACACAAAACTATTCTTATTTACTGACCGCCAACCTCCACCACTGACTCAGTTATAGAATTCAGGTGCAGGGACTCCTATCACAATGTACCTAACTTCCTTGAGGAACACACAGTTGGGCTTCTCAGATGCAACTATTTTAGATCCTTCAATCAGAGGGAGGCTTGTCCTTGATTGGTGTACACATTTTAATTATAGTCTATTCGCTGTTTCTTAATACTTTTTTAATCAAACCTTCGAAAAATTCCGCCATGTGTGACGTGTTCGAATGTTTCCTAAACAATTAACGCATCACAAGCGTTTTACATATCTGTTAACTTAAAAGTACCTTATTTTTGGTTCAATTAAACTTTTATTTATATCTTGCCTATAAGGCATTTTTAATTTAGAACTGATATGAACAACAACCGTGAGAAAATAGGCATTGGTAATGCCGAGTAATAAATAGTTCTTATGCAAAATGTTACTACTCTGGGTGCGCACAAATGTGGAGCGTTGTCTCGTTCGTGTCATTTTCTAGACTCGTTTCGCTTTGTTTGCATGAGGCGGAGGAATATCCTGGAAGTAGAACTTTAGCAGGGCTTCAGAGCAGTAGAAAGTAACCGTGAATTGACTATGTCTAAACTTTCCCTACTGCCTGTTTCCATCCAGATCACATTCTGTATCGCTTCGAAAGGGGAACAGATCGAAGTTCCCGAAAAAAAAAAAAAAGTTCGTAACCTTTTGTTTCTTAGTACAGTGTTGCATTCATTGTTATTTCTAGCGTCATTTATCGTTTCATTGGATTTTTGTTTTGTCAGACTTGTTCACATTCCTTAAACCTGTGTATTTTATCGGGTTTCTGGTTGTGTATTGTAGTGGTGCATGATTTTTAGTTTGTACTGTTGTTTTTATTTTCAGTGTACGTCGTACATGTGTGTTTTGTGCTGTTGACCACAACAGTCGAGATTAATTTTCTTGTCGTCTCTTTTACTTTTCTTTCTTGTAGCAGTTGTCATTTTTTTTTTTTTTTTTTTTTTTTGTTGGTCTTCGACGAATGTGTTACGCATTTCACACTAGAGTTTTTCGGAAATATTTTCCTATCCTCGCTGCATTTTTTTTCCCATGGTAACATTTTGTATTAGGTTTAGGAATTAAAAAAATGTTTATTAAATTCTGAATGTGGTGTCAGTGTCACGTTATGTACGTTTTTAATCCGCGAGGTTTCTATTTGTGCCGCAGGTGGTTTCACAAGCCTAAGGCCTTTTGTTTAACCTGGTATTCATTAAGTTCCGTCGCCTACGTAATTAGTTCATCACGAGTTAATGTTAAGTACTGGTTTCCTACGTCTATAACGAATTTGAACTGGGGCATGAATTTTTAAAATCTTCTTCAAGGTTATGAGAATTGAAATTTGTAGTCTCGGGACATCTCAAGTATTTACTTGAGCCCTAGTTTACAGTGACTTGTTAGATTTTCCACATTTTCTAGGCCTATATGTAGGAGTAAAAGTGCCTGGAGTCATATATACTATTTAAATACATACAATACTTGCTGTAGGCAATGAAGTCAACCTCAACTCTAAATGGCCAATCAAGTTTTGTAGAGAAAATTAGACAACGTTCTGAAAGTAAACACTGGTGAAGGTTAATTGAAAATGTTTCAGTGGAACACCACCACATAGCTTCGCATTTCGACTGTACGTTATTAGTTACGGATATTCTTGCTAGGTATTGCTTGCGCAACCGTGCAATCGTATTTTTGCACTCTTGCCCGGACTGAGGGTGGCGCGTGTAGATACGTTTCGGTTACTGCCAACAAAAATCAATTGGAGCGCGGATTTTGATCATTTTTACATCGAACGTACATTGCATGTGCCAAGTTTGGTAAATTGCCTCCATTTATTTTGTAAAGTTATACACTTCCTTAGAGTACTGCGGTGTTAGTCCAGTGGTGATAACGTCAGGCGTCTACTGAAAAGTCTTTGCTTCGACTTCCGTCAACGACCTTTTTTAAAAATGCACTTCGCGTGGTTGAAAACATTTTTGGTATGGTTTGTATCCCCGGTGGGCCACCTCGTTACATTTCCTGTCTTCATGCCGTCGCTACTTCAACCCTTATCGTAATATATTCATGTATTATTCTTTGCTGGGCAGTTACGATAGGGTTCAGCTGTGACCCCAGAGTTTCGTTTCACTCCAATTGTTTGCCGCCCATGCATTTGTCCTTAGGGTGAAACAACATGTAAATTTAAATTCTGTACTTACAGTTATATCCTGTTCGCTAACCTCGCATCAGCAGACAAACCCGCCAGTAAAGGCACTTAAATACAAAAAAAAAAAAAAAAAAAAAAACCCCTAAACTTCTAAACACATGATATGGCTGCCGCCTAAGCGAGCTACGCGTCCTAATCCAATAATATTAGTCGAAAATGTTTTCAGCCGTGCAGTCAATGGCTTTTATTAAATTTGCTCTCAGGAGAATAATAGATAGGGCGGGAAGAAGAAAAAGGCCGGCCGTTTGTGTGAGCAGGGATGGAATCCGCGAGTGCAAATATTCGTAAAAATAACACGAGAATAGTAATGTAGGAATAATGCAAATTTACGTCAGATTTTTATATTTTTTTCTTTCTCTCTCTTTGAGAAACGTTAGTACTCTCTCCGGCTTTTTTTTCCCCGCTCGGATTTCTCTGCCTTCTCTCTCGCGGCTCCCAGAATTCCCTCCACGTGCGTCCACGTCGTTTTTCCCCGACCGTTCCTCCACCACTTTCTGTTCCACCTCCGCCCCTTTCTTTTCTCTCCGTTTTTTTACTCTCTCTTTTTTTTTACCGTCTCTCGCTTTCTCGACTACGCCGCCGTCCTCTGGAGTGGAATACAGCAGCTGAGAGCCCGTGGCTAAGCTCGGCGGAAATTTGGCTGCATATTTCACTAGGTGGACTCGGTGGCACGGCACGGTGGGGGTTGTTAGGGGAGTGGGATGTGACTTCTCTCTGTTCCTCACCCCCTCCCCTCTTTCTACGAACTCCCCCCCCCCCCTCATCCTTTCCAACCTCTGTTTAGAGCAATAACTCGCGCCGACCAGACAGGAACCTGGACTCGTATCCTGGAATCCAGAGTTTCCCCTGCTCCCTTCAACCCCTAGCGCCGTTCCACCAGTCGTGCGCGCTGATGCTGCATCTGGGGCCATTACTCGCGGCTGCTCCGTGGGAGGGAATATATGTTGTTAGAGAGGTGTTGCTTGAGAATCGGAGGAAGAAAATAGTCGCGGCAAGTGTCATTGATTTATAAAGTAGCTTCTTGAAAGTCTTAAGGGTATTGGATACACAAAAATTCATAATTTTATAATTCTGCTTAATATTATTCAACTTGTACTCTTTGTAGGTATGTGATCCAGTGGCGTTTATTCCATAGACGCACGGTAACAATGCTTACCCTATACATATTGGGGATGTTTGACCCTTATTAGTTTTCGCCTTAATTATCGTATTTAATTCTAAGTTTCCCGTTTCCGACTGGAGAAACCGGGTTTTCGTAACTCCCGTACTGTACACGCGTAGTGCTGCTATCTAGTATTTATTTCCACAAACGGGAGCGACTAGCAATGAAACGAATTCGCAAGCAACAACACGCCACACGCTCGAGGGTGAGCAGTCGTTCTGTTTGCGTCCTCCAGTCCTACATTTTCCTTGGAAAGTTGATGAAAATGTTCGGGAAAACGGAAATTTCCTAATAATTTGTAATATGCTCTCTAAATAAAATCAAGTTTAGTTATTATTACATTCATTTCGTTTCCGTTTTATAACTAATGTTAGGTATTATAAGACGCTAATTGCATGTGGAGGGTAAACAGTGATGGAAGTTGCGTTTGTTAGTAGAAATTGAAAATGGAACCACAGCCCGGCACTATCAAGAATGAGTGTAAAATATGCGACATTCTGTATTATTATTATTATTGCTAGAAAAGTATCTTTGAATTAATATTTAGGGTTGAATTATTGAGGTTATATCAACAATTTTACTGTATTGTAAAATGTGTAATGTATCATATTTTAATGGAATTTAACTAGATGTTATCAAAAACACTCAAATATGGGGGGGCTATATATTGCTTACCCTGTAAAAAAAAATCACTACATGCCTCTGATTTGATCACATTTTCCTCGAATAAATAAATTTAACACTTAATATTTTTTATAATAATTTAATGTCAAATTCCAATATTAAGTAGTACCAATGAAAAAAATTGCACTTTAAACTAATGCCGTGGGCTACTGCTTGACGTATGTGTATTCACCAAACAACAGTCAATGCATGTTTAAAAAAATGTTAGAAATATGCAAACGTTTTTTATATTTATTTTTTTTATTACGTATGACCTGTTATTTGGTGATTGCAGGCTGTTCACGATAAAGTGAAAACTTTTGAAATCAACCTTAGAAAAAAGGCATTTTCCGTACCTGCGTATATTTTAACAGGCGCACTGAGTGACATTTACCCAGTAAAGTCGGAGGTGATGAATGGGAATTAGTTCCGTATCTTAACGCGGAATAAAAAATGTTAGATAACCATTTATGATAACTCAAATTATTTCTGACGGTTTTTGTTATTTCTTTTGGTGCATCGAAGTGTGAAAATTAGCAGATTTTTGAAATGTTTACTTTCCTAATAATTTCACATTTTCACTTGACTGACGCGTGACTAAAGTGATAAGGCCAATGGCAACGTTAATTTTACATAAGGCGGAAGTATACACGACGTACATTCAAGTAGATCTTAACCAGGGCTTTCAAAAGTGCTCATTTTACCGTGAACAGCCTATACATGTGTGTCACGCGGTAGCCTACGGCATTAGTTAACGTTATCATTTTCTTCATTTCCACAACTTAATTAGTATTTGCTATTATGGCTGCAACGAAAGAAAAAGATCGGATTTGACATCATATCATTAAACACATGTCATGTGTAAATATGTTTTATTTGAGGAAAATGTTATCACATAGAATGCGTACAAGTTTAATAATAATTGGTACAATCCTTTTTTTTTTCGCATTGAACACTCTTAAACAGACGGTATTGGGATTAATTTTTTTTTACAGCAATAATGCGACGATGATCCCCCCTCCTGTTCGGATGGCATTTGAATTGTCGTGCTGCTCTTCTCACTGATAGTGGATTTTCGTATCGCTATTTTTTATCATTCGTGTTTTCCTCGTGGACGAAGCTCAGCGAAGTAATTTTTCATTTAATCGCAAATTTTTCATGTATATTAAGGAGTGACGCGGACTTGGAAATGCCATTGCAACTATGGCTACCTGTTAGATACAGGTGTTGTAGAACTAGGTGGACCTCGCATGTATCGTGCCGTTACTAATGTTTGAAGGGTTGCGTATTCGATCCTAAGCGGATGCAGCAGGAAAGGTTCGAAGTGGTTCTTACCAGTTGGTTGTATATATGTATATTGTTTATTTATCTCCGCTTTGCCCATAGACTAAAGATGAGGTAGACCGCTCATTTGTTTTTTGCGCATGTACCCAACATTGACCTACCCCAAACCTACACAACTGTCAAAGTCACATGGTCAACACTGATGAATGTGTGTGTTTACATCTTAATTTAAATGACAAGCGCTATTATATTAATAATATACCTTTACAATTCTGAGTTTAATCAAGAAGTGTTACAATCTGGTTAGAGGAAGTATGAAAACATCTTGTGTACAAGTCAGTTTTATAACCTAAAATCCATACCACGCCGTTTACGCTAGACGTGTTGGCAGGTGAGCAGTTCAATGCTGAGACACCGAGACTGGTTGTGCGCAGCCAGCGAGGTCGCTCTACCTCATCTTTAGTCCTATGGCTTTACCACCCCTATGGTCAACTCTACCATCATGTTCATAGTGCACAGGCAAAGAAAAAAGCTCTAAAGAAAGCACTTTTTCCAGTGTAATGAAACGTAAATACTTTTGTTATGACTATATCAAGATTCAGATGACGTCATTGTTTAGCGGCAAATGTATTTGTGCGTACGTGCACACATATACAGTTGTGATATTTTTTTTTTCCTCTGAGGATAGTTGCATGGCCGTTCAGAAGCTCGCGCGCATCAAGTTATTGGCATTCTTCGAGAACGAGTATCGATCCCTCAGCGCCGTGTGGACGCACAGCGATCATCGATATCGGAAGCTCGCCGATATTGTGCTGTCAGCGTAGGGCCCAGGCAAGAATGTAGTTTCGTAAACCGCTGGCAAAATTGAATATTATTCATTTCGCGATCTTTCTTTAGAAGGCTATACTCGCCAACATAGGTTCAAGATGTACATGAACAAAATTGTTGTCTATTACGTTCATTTGCTCAGTTTATTTACAGAATTTTATTTGTGGAATTTAGGTTTTGCAGTTGGTAACTTCGTGATAATAGGTTCCTTAACTTATTGACTAATCAAGGAGTTTGCGTATCGGGTACTCCTGGTAGTAAAAGAAGACGAGTGATGTATAATCAATGGTCCAATTCAAAAAGTACGGATAGTAAATGACGTTAAACAGGGGGAGGAGGTGGCAATATGAATTTTGTTGAAACCATATGAAATCGCCTCTCAGTACATAGATGGGAATTTTTAGAGTAATATGTTAAGTTGTGATCATCAAGAAGGTAAGGTTATTGAACGTGTTACCCACCCCATTATACCAATAATAGAGGTATCAACTATATTGCATGCAATAAAATATGTTGGGGAATGTGTTTACGTACGCAAATAATGAAACACAGGGTCACAATACAGCACAAAGGATCTCGTGGTGCAACTCGAAATAATCGAACTTGTTTATGCGAGGAGTGCTTAAATTTTAGAGAACATTTATCACACTTGTATATTACACTGGTATATTCCACTGCATGGCATTACAATCTATTTCATTACACGTCATTTCATTGCATTAAGATTCATCATGTGCCACTACATTCCTGTCAGCGTGGGAGTTAGGATGGGTTGCGGATCCATACAAACTCATCGAGACGAAACTTCTCTGATTTGTATTCATTATCGATGTCTGCTTTCAAGGCAATGTTGCCTGTTCGTCCACAGCTGTCGTTCCCCAGACAGAAAGGGTGTAAACACAGGCAGATGTAGCTGTGTGTTTGTGAGTGAAAAATGTGACCTATCAGTTAAAAGGGATATACATTATCGATGTCTGCTTTCATGGCAATGTTGCCTTTTCATCCACAGCTGTCGTTCCCCAGACAGAAAGGGTGTAAACACAGGCAGATGTAGCTGTGTGTTTGTGAGTGAAAAATGTGACCTAACAGTTAAAAGGGATATTCATTCAAATCAAGCATTGCCATAAGAATAGACACGCTCATAAGGCTATTTACGGCAAAGTGAGGACTTTTGAAAGCGCTCTCATTTGACATAAAAGTAAATAAATATATTTTGTTTCAGCCTTAGACGTTAATTTTCAAGTGCGGTGGGATATACACACTGTGTTTAGTACTTACAATTCAATATTTATTTAAGGGGGTGGTTAAACGATAAACAGTGACTGAAATGAAAAAGAAATAACAACCCTCAAAAGTTCACTTTACAGTGAACAGCCTATAGAAAGAATTATACGCAGTAGTAGAGTATTGATATAGTCTATTCGCCGTTTATTCACCTTCTTTGAATCAAACCTTTGAAAAATCATCGCATGTATTACATGTGTGATTGTTTCCTAAATGCCATGAATCACAAGCGTTTTATACTTATTAACATAAAAATGTCGTATTGTTGGCTTAGTTGAACTTTTAGTTATATTTTACAAATAAATTACAATATTTGATTTAAAATTAATAGGAATAAAATCAGATAGAAAACAGGTTTGTTGGTAATGCCTAGTAAGAAATAGTTCTTATTCAAAATATCATTAAACTGAGCGCGCACGAATGCGGTGTGTAGTCCCTCAGGTCTAATTTTCTTGACTTAGTTGAGCCTGTTTTGCATGAGGTGGACGAATATGCTGAAAGTGGAACCTCAGAAGGGCTTCAGAAAAGTTGGAAGTAACCATCAATGTACTAAATACAGCATTGCCACCAGGGATCATCAAAACACTTGTGCAACCATTGTAATGTGGATGGTTGCAGAACTAGATGTGGCCAATATAATCAGTGTGCGGGGTGAACGTTAGTAAAGGCTGTTCACGATAAAGTGAGCACTTTTGAAATCAACATAAGAAAAAAAGTCACTGCTACTAACGTCATATATTTTAACGGACGCACTGAGTGACATTCGCCCAGTAAAGTTGGTAACGATTGATCCATATCTTAACGTCCAATATTCAGTGTTAGGTCCATTTGTGATACCGAAATTATTTCTCTCGCTTTCTATTTTTTTTAATGCATCGAAGTGTGAAAATTATTAGATTTGTAAGATACTTTATTTTCCAATGATTTCACAGTTTCACCTGACCGACACGTGAATGAGGTGACAAGACCCATTGCAATTTTAATTTTACATAAGGCGGAAAATACACAATGTGCATACAAGTAGATACTAAGCAGGGCTTTCAAGAGTGCTAATTTTACCGTGAACAGCCTATAAGTAGCTTGCATGCCCCGGCGACGCTTTCGGTAAATGCGTGAACAACTTGCAGACTTTCAGAGAGGATGAATCTTTGGATTACAGCAGCCTGGTTACTCTTTCCTTGGAATTGCCCGCCGCCAGAACCATCGCGACTGAACTATTATGACGGTTAGGAGCAGAAACCAGGGAAAAACTCACGCGTTGGGAACACACTGCACTGAGAAAAACGCATTGTTGGAGAAAGCAAAATTGGTTTCACGCAACCAAATCAATGGTTTCAACAGGACCAGTTAAATAATTTGTTGTTGAAACCATAATTATTGTGTTGTTCTTTTTCGGTTGCCCCAAAATGTAAAACTTCGTTGGTGCAACATAAAGACTTGTATGGCTCTACGTATATTAAACAGTTTAGATTTTATAAAGAAAAAAAGCGAATGTTCGACCGAGTTTAGAATACGGACCAGATGTGCCAGAACACTACGCCCTAACAACGTCAACTAAAATTACTACTGACGAAATCTGAATATTTTTAAATCCATATATTTCAAACACAGGACATCGTACGTAAGTCAATATGTTAAGTTTTAGAGCTTTGCGTTATAGTTTCATGTTGAATTTGTTTTATTGAAATATTTATATAATTATTAAGCATAAATAAATACACTAACAAAGACGGACACTCTCCAAATTATTAACAAACGTTTCGAGCGGAGGCAACTTAATGAGGGGCGAAGTAAATATATACAGTTGATTCGACTAAATATTTGATTGATAATCTATTTTTTTGGCCTGACATCATTATTTTGTTACACAAACCAAATCAATTCTATTGCTTTTCAAGTTTTGTTTAGTTAATAAAATATTTAATTGAGGCTACTCTATATATATATATATATATTTATTTATTTATTTATTTGCCCACATACAAACAAGTATTTGTTGTCTCCAACAAACCTTGTTCTCTGTCTGCGTGGCCCAGAATAAGCACAAGAAGAGAGGAGCGATTCATTGTCCGACTTGCACAAACTCAAACGACGGGGACTCTTTCACTATCCAAAGACACATAGCGGCGGAACTAGTGAATCCTGTTTCCACCGCACTGTCGAGAGTGACTCGCAAAAGACGATCTGCACTCTTAATGTCACTCGTGCTGTCTTCCTTTAGCATCCCCGACAACGGCGACTTCGTTTGGAATTTGTTGTAGTCGTGTGTCGCATATTACCGAGGAATGGTGGCGAATCTAGGTTGTAGAAGGCAATGAACAGTGTACAAATCCGAACTTGGTTTCACAATGACGCGACGGCAGAATTGGTGGCGTCGTGGAGTGAGGAGCAAGCTTCTATGATTATCGTTCTTCTTTGGCAGTGACCGGGTAAATAACCGTTGGCGCAATGCTGCATTCAGAAGATTCTCATACAAGAGGATGAATTCCTGACATTTCCTTGGCCATCCTAGTTTCCAGTTCTGTCGCCCACAGAACATGTATGGAATCAGCTCGGATGGCAGCGTCAGCTATCGACGAGTCTGCAGCTTCTCGAGCGGAAGTGGCGACCAGTATTGGACGATCTTTTGAATAGTTTAATAAAATAATATTTACATTCACAACTTTCTTTATTTATAAAATTTTAAAGATACATTCTAAAATTTTAGTTTCAAATATTTAATTAAAATTTTTTTCTTGGTATAATTTTTGAATTTGTCACTTTCAAATCTTAGATTTAGATTTGATATATTCTTTTTGACTTACTCAAATGGTGATGATTGTTTTAATTTTAATTAGCATATGCCATTGATTTACGTTGAATTTTTAATTTTCCGTCGAACTAATCAGGATTTTGGTTTAATGTTTAAATTCAGATTGCAAATAAAAATTATAAAGTAACCAATAATTTTTTTAATTAAAATTTTGAATTAAAATATATTAACTTAAACGTTAAAATAAAAAAGTTTTAATTGTTTTATAAAGAAAATAAATACAAATATTTATAATTTAATTACTTATAGTATAAAAATGGTTCTGATGTCACCTATACTATACTACTAACGTGCATCTCCACATGTCATTAAGAAGCCTATCTAGATGTCATGAGTTTCATTGTAAGCAGTTCTATCCTAATTAAAATGAATGGAATATTTTGATGTAAAATGCTTTTCGGGACACAAATGAAAGTCGATAGTTGGTAGCCTATACATAAATTTAGATACTGAAACATAAATGTGGTTTTCTAACCTTGTCAAAAACTGAATGAATTGCTGTAATTAGTCCTCAGTTTATGATATTTGTTCTTCTGTATAACAATGTTTTAAACTATAGTGACGATGCTGTATTTTTTTTTAAAGAATTGATCAATTAAAACCCTATATTCGTAGCTTAAAATTCTGAGTAAACATGACACACACTGGGCTTGTGTATGTTATTTTCCATCACCGTAGGAATACTTCCTTATAACAGGATGTGGCCTTGAGACATTTAATACTGTTTACTAGGAGTTCCACTTATATCGCAACTACCCACCCACCATTGGCCACGGCCGCTGAGCGGTTAGACTGCTTGCCTCCCACCGAGGCGAAACGGGTTCTATCCCCGGCCGGTTCACTCCGGATTTTCGCAAGTGGGAATCGTGCTGGAAGATGCCGCTGGTCGGCAGGTTTTCTCGGTGATTTCCCGTTTCCCCCCCGCCCTTTCATTCCAGCGTTTGCTCCATGCTCGCCTCACTTCACCCTCATAGGCTCTCAAGACCTCGTTTCTAAGAGCCGCCCAAATTTCTTCACTTTCTACTCACCCTTGACCGCCATTGCAATTAAATACACACAGTAAAAGATTCTTTATGTTATTTTTACAGATTTTTAATTAATGTAACCGATTAAAATTTTATGAAGATATACCCTCCAAATCAATATATTGCGGGCTTTGCTCGGAACCATTTCTCGCGATCGTGTTTGTATGGAAGGTGAACAAACTTCGGTTTTACACTTTTGTAATTTTTAAAATACTAACACTAAAACCGAGCGAGGTGGTGCAGTGGTAATTCACTGGACTCGCATTCAGGAGGACCCGGGTTCGATTCCCGGTCCGGCCATCTTGATTGCGGTTTTCTGTGGTTTCCCGAAATCGCTCCGCCCGTATGTTGGAATGGGTCCTAATCAAAGGCCATGACCCATTCATTCCCCAATCCTTCCTCCCTGTGCAACCTGCGCCGGGCCTAATGACGTCGCTGTCGACGTTAAGCCCAACTGCCTACCTACTTACTAACACTAAAACGTAATATATTAGAGACTAAATATGTTGGAACCTCCGTAAGTGTTGCACGTCGTGCTAAGTTGTTGTTAAAAAAAGTGCAGTAAAAAAAAATCAATTTCCTGTCAAATTCTAAATGTATTTAATATTTTGTAGAAAATTAGATATATTATGGGTTAAAGTTTGTTTGCGTTAAATTGAGCACTTTTGAAATCAGTCTTTGAAAAACGTCACTGCGACTACCTGCGAATATATCAACGGGCACCGTTTCTGGCATGTGACCAGTAAAGTTGGTAACGGTGGAGAGAAATTAGTTCCATGTCTAAACGTTGAATGAAAAGTTTTTCACGGTAAAATGAGTACTTTTGAAATCAGTCTTTGAAAAACGTCACTGCGACTACCTGCGAATATTTCAACGGGCACCGTTTCTGGCATGTGACCAGTAAAGTTGGTAACGGTGGAGAGAAATTAGTTCCATGTCTAAACGTAATTAGTTCCATGTCTAAACGTTGAATGAAAAGTTAAGTATAAGCTGTTCACGGTAAAATGAGTACTTTTGAAAACCCTGCTTAAGATATACTTGTATACCCGTTGTGTATTCCTCCGTCTTATGTAAAATTAACATTTCCATGGGCCCCATCACTTTATTCGTACGTCGGTCAAATGAAACGGTGGAATTATTAAGAAAATTAATACTTAAGAAATCTGTTCATTTTTATACTTCCATGAAAAAAAAAAAAAACATAAATTGAAAGAAATAATTTTAAGTAATCGCAAATGGTTACCTAACACTTTTTATTCGACGTGAAGAGTTAGTTGGAGCTGCGCGTCCAAGGTCAAGAAGCGAGGGAGCAATACGGGCGACACTAACACGCACGCCTAGTGCCTCATCGCTCCTACGCGCATGGCGTGCAGTGTTTCCGTCGTTAGGCTGTATTGTGCAATTCAGATCTGTAACAGTGGGGTTTTATTACGCGCAATGAAAGGCCACAGATCAAGCTACGTCCGTATATTTGTATTTTTCTCTTGCTGTTTAAGGAAACCGCACAGGCAAACTTTAGAAATGCGATATTTTACCATTTTCAAGAATTTTTTTTTCTCCAAAAACATACCAAACAAGACAAAAGTAAAATAATAGGGACATAGATAATGGTTTTTTTTTTTTTTTTAATCTTTTCTGTAAAAAGTTGTATTTGCAGAACATTTATTTACCGAGATACGCGTATTCGCGCAAACAATTATTTCACAAAAAAACGTGCAGGTCCATATAACTCTTAAGATATGGATTTTCATCCATCGGTACCCACTTTACTGGGTGAATGTCACACCACTGGCCCATTAAAATGTATGCATGCAGGGGGAGTGACTATTTTCTATTGTTCATTTCTAAAGTGCTCACTTTATCGTGAACAGATTTTTTGTAGACATTTGTTGTTACTGAAATTATTTAATTTTCTTTCTCTTTTACAATGCTTTTAAGTGTAAGAAATAACGAAATATTTAAAACATTTACACTTCTAACAATTCCGCGCATTCACTTGGCCAACGCACGAATAAAGTGATCAGGCCCAAGGCAATATTAAATTTACATAACCTGGAAGGATACAGTGTAGTCCGAGAAGTGGATCTTAAGCAGTCTTTCAAAAATGCTCTGTTTACCATGCACAGCCTATAAAGTCTTACGGTGCAAATAGTGTAAACAACGGTATTCGATAAAGGGATTTTAACTTTTTTCTGTAGATTACAATGCCAGTTGTAATCTTAATTCTTCTTATCTGGCATCGTGATTTTCCGATCGAAGTAGGTATCTGCTATCACGGAATCGTCCTAGTAATTGCGAGTGATCGCAGCACAGTATCCTGCATCACGTTCTAGGGCGCTGTGCCAGAAGACCTTTGGCTAGTTAATGATTTGCGGCCGGGGTCTACTCCCCCTGTTCGGGACGTGACTCCGGTTGAACGGCCCTTCTTTTTGTACCTCTGTTTCCGTTCTGAAGGCCTCCTGCGTAGACGGTTTGTTACATGCATGGAGGTAGGAATAAAATATGTCTTCCTATGACGTCATTGAAGTTGCGTTTTCGTTCATCGCCGTAGTGTGACACTCGAAACATTGAACATTTTTAAGCAGGTTTTTGGTTTTTGATGCACGTAAAACGTGAAAGATGTTAAACAAATATCAACTAGTAATGCTAAACGTTCAGGCTAAATATCAACATGCTCTAAAACAGGCTGTTCACGGTAAAATGAGCACTATTGAAAGCCCTGCTTAAGATCTGCTTGTATACACGCTGTGTATTCTTCCGCCTTATGTAAAATTAGCATTGCCATGGGCTTCATCACTTTATTCATGCGTCGGTAAAATGAAACTGTGAAATTATTATGAAAGAGCTGGTACCTTATCACTGGTAGTACTTCCGGGCCTACCAAGCCGCCACTTCAGGGCGATAAACAACTGCCTCTTCCAGGCGATAAACAACTTCTGGTATCAACCAACCAATGCACTATCGCAACTGATAACATCCTGGTACACACAACACACACACAAGTGCAAACATAGTTACTTTAACCTACTCGCTCGGCATTTGAGGGAAACTCCGTGGCAGCGCTCCGTATCTCTCTACACTGCCGCTATGTGCTGGGACCTTATCACCGGATGTACTTCCGGGACCCAACAAGCTACCACTTCCGGACGATAAACAACTTCCGGTTACAACCAAGCGCAATGTACTATCGCAACTTATAACAACAACATGTTACATGCAACACACACAAGTGCAAACATGTTGGCAAGCATAAACATTTGATCCACCAACTTAACAAACATTATTACTCCTTTCGGGCATGTTAAAGGGATCACATCGAAAGGGAAAGAGGGGAGAATGAATTTAACCCTTCATGCATGTCTCTTGTCAATCTAATGTTATTTATATATGTATTTATGTATACCATGTTGGAAGTTTCCCTAAGGAAGCTTCATAAATTTCGCTGTTAATTTTAATAATAGGATTTTTGAAGGGTGCCCTTTTTGAGTATCTAGTGTGCTGTCCTTGACGTGTATTTATATCACTCCGTATATTTAATAGCATAAAATACATGTTCAAATATCCCCCCCCCCTTAATACATCCCTCTTTTTAATATAAAGGAAAGGAATATAAAAAATTCGAAAAAGTGTAGCAGTACATTTCGTACCTACAAAACATTTATTTACAAAATAAAAAATACATAACACATAATGCCGGATTAAAAAAATATGTAACAGGATGTTGCTATCAGTTGCGATAGAGCATTGCACTTGGTTGTAACCGGAAGTTGTTTATCGTCCGGAAGTGGCAGCTTGTTGGGGCCCGGAAGTACATCCGGTGATAAGGTACCAGCACATAGCGGCAGTGTAGAGAGATACGGAGCGCTGCCACGGAGTTTCCCATTCGCATGTTAAATTCCGAGCGAGTAGGTTAAAGTAGTACATGCGGGCTGATCCTGAACTTTTCTGTTTTCGGTTTTTGTGTTCTTGCATTGTTTTGAGGTATGTATCTGTGTTGTATTAATAGTTTAATTCCTTTTCGCATATTATATTAATTTTTACGGTTATTAACAGTATTGATTATGTGTTCTTGCAGATTTTATCCCGACATGAATCGGAGGCGAATTCGTTTTTCTGGTTATTGCCCGAGGAAGGTTTATCGTAATACTGTGTCTTTTACGAAGGATGCCAATAAATATGATAGGTCTGGGACAGTTAAGATCATTGATATAGAAGAGAGTTATATTTTGTTTTCTTTTTTGTACCATTTTGGTCTTCAAGGAATAACTGCTAAAGCTGGTAGTGGTTTGTTGTAAATGTGTTTCTTTAGAAGGTATCATGTCGAGAAGGAGCCTGCATCAAAGGATAGTGAGATTGATCCAAACAGGATAATCTGTTGTAAGACTTCCAGTTCATGAGGGAAGGGCAGACAATACTGGTGTGATTAGTGTTTTGGTAATGCGTCTATGTATTCACGTAAGAAGATAAAGATGGAACTTGGTGATCAGATTTGGTTGTATTGGAAATTACTTGGTAATACTGGTGACATGCATATTCTTGATCATGTGGAATTGTTTTCCATTCCCTCATTATGTGTAATTTATTTTTTATAAATAAATGTTTTGTGGGTGCGAAATATACTGCGGGTTTTTTCCTTATTTTTTATATTCCTTTCATAACCCAAATCACATTTTAAAAAATACATAACACATAATCACGGATTCAAAAACAGTTCCACATGACCAAGAATATACATGTCACCAGTAGTACCAACTAATTTCCTATAAAACCAAATCTGATCTCCAAGTTCCATCTTCATCTTCTTACGTGAATACATAGACGCATAAAAAAAAAACTAATTACAGCTGTATTGCGTGCCTTGCCCTCATGAACTGGAAAAGTCTCCCAACAGATTATCCTCCAACTTAACAAACGTTTGGTCTTCAAGGAATAACTGCTAAAGCTGGTAGTGGTATTTTGGAAATGTGTTTCTTCAGAAGGTCTCGTGTCGAGAAGAGCCTGTACCAAAGGATATTAGTGAGATTGATCCAAATAGGATAATCTTTTGGAAGACTTTTCCAGTTCATGAGGGCCATTAAAATATATGCATGCTGAGGCAGCGACGTTTTTCTAGTGTTCGTTTCTAAAGTGCTCCCATATCGTGAACAACATTTACAACAGTTTAATTTTAATCATGACAGGTTATGATTCCAATATTTTGGGTGTCACAGCATGGTGGACAGCCTTCGTAATTTTATCACGCATATCCACAGACAACAGGTCACCCTTTGGTTATATGTGCGCGAGAAGTGCCATTGCTGGTCTTTACTCGACGTAATGACACCGCCGTGCATACGCTGGATTCCGTATATATTTGAGCATGCGTTTGATATTATTTCATTGTTATTGAAAAATATGGAACACGCGGCACTGTTTATTTTTAATGCTCAACATGTTTCCTTCTACGGCATCCAAAAACGAGCATGGATTTGAGGGTGGTTAGTAAAGGCTGTTCACGATAAAGTGAGCACTTTTGAAAGCCCTTTCATTTGGAATAATGACCAATAAGTATATTTTATTTTAGCTTTAGATGTTCACTTCAGAGTGCGATGGATTATACACTCTGTGCATGGCAGTATATAGTATATATTAAAAAATAAGGATAAAATATGGCTGAAAAGAAAAAGTAACTAGGGCCTCAAAATTGCTAACTTTACCGTTAACAGCCTATACTTTGATGTGTGTATTTCCGTATTAACGTTTAAATCCCTTTATCAAGTTGTAGTAAACACGGTACACGTCTAGTGCTTAGTAAGTACATACTATTTTAAAAACAATATCAAGCTGTTATTTTCAAAATAGTGGTTTCGACCAATTCTCAGAGTAATAAGTAATACACGAGCTACACTATTGATTGAAACAAATTTTGGATATTTCAGCAATACATAACATATATATTAATCCATAGATTCACTTATTTTAACCTTTTTGTAGGGCCTATTGTCATTTCGGAATCTATTTCAACCTCACAGACAATTATAAACAAGCTTATTTATTATATCTCGTGGACGGTTAGATTCTCACCTAATTTGGTATTACTTTAATGCTATAAAAAATAATTAAATAACTTTCGTTTGAGCGGGTTTCTGTTCTTGAAATGGCTGCCGCACAGGCCAATTTCCCAGAGCACAGTAAGCAATTTGAATTTTTGTGAAGAATTTACCTGCGACCATTTGTTTTTTTTTAAATGGCACCCCTTAGTGTTTGTGTGGCAAATTATCTTATGCTGAAGCAATGAGCTGATTACTATATAAAGTTTTACGAAGGCAGAAAGTAGCCTTCCTTGTCAGTGCGTAACTTTCGGCGAACCATCTTCCTACCAGTACGCATGTAGCCCTTTCCCTTTTACAATGTTTTTACCAACTCTGCAGAAACTAAAACGGTTTTATTGCAGTACGTATTTTTTTATTTGTCAAAAATTAGTTGGCAAAAACACCAACTGTTCTCTCATGATCCAAATGTTTTATTTCAGCAAGCATTGGGAAATTCGTATCAATGTAAACAATAGCGCATGCAAGCAATTTTTTTTTTTTTTTCGATGTTTGCATAATTCGTGGAAAATATTTGATATAGGCTGTTTACTGTAAAGTGAGCACTTTTGAGGTCCTAGTTACTTTTCTTATCGGCCATATTTTATCCTTCCACAACTTTTTTTAAAAATAAATATTGCCATGTAAGAAATAAACACAGTGTATATTATATTTCACCGGACTCGAAATTTTAAGGCCTAAGGCTACAATAAAAAATATTTATTGACTATTATTCGAAATGAGAGCGCTTTAAAAAAGTGATCCATTTACCGTGAACAGCCTGTAGCAAGGATTATCTATAATATATTTTTATAAATAATTTTTTTTATGTGAAAAAAAAAAAAAAACCATGAACGGCAGCTCCGCATGCTCTTCGAGGCTGAAATCGGCTAACTCCTGAAAAGACTCGCTTCGGCGGGGGCTTATTTTTGTGACAGGAGATACAATAGGGCCGACCTGCACATGTTCGTCGCGTGCATCGTCACCATCGAGGGCGCCACGAGTGCTTCGCGAGTGCCAAATAATATATAACAGCTATGATGCAATCTTTTTTTTCGCAATGATCCTAAAAATTTGTACCCTTTTTTTTTTTTTGTATGCATTTGACTTCTCTTGAATTGTTATTTGTCAGTCAGAAACTCGCCGCAAATTTTGTTAGTTCGGTGTTTTAATACTACTTCTCCTCCGTGGTGCACGCCCAGTGTATTTTATAGTTGGTCCACACCCGGTGGTGTTGAGTTTGGATTCCCGGCATCTACCTTGGGGGGGTTTTTTTTTTTAAGGGGGGAGGGGGCTGGAACTGGAATGAAGTTGACCCAGACTTGACTAGTCAAGACATCAGGGAAGCTGCCGTGCTGTAAAAGGTGGCGGTTTTTGCGTTCAGGACATAGGCGTTTTTAACCGAAGTAGCCGACCCGTAGGCGACAAGTACGCCACAATACTATATTTTTCTGTCATCAGTATGATAACGACGAGCCCTCGCGGAAGAGTTTCGTGTCGTGCATGCCACTTAGATTGCCTGAATTGCTGTGCCACTCATGTGCGAGTCTACCGGATGGATTACTGCACGAGTTCAAACAGGAAACATTTCGCCGGACCACTGAAATCCAACTGTCAAGCGAACTGCTTCACTGGGTACAGTAATTCCGCGTCTAATGACTTCTGCTGGTCCCCAGTTCATATAAATAACTCTTCAGTCACCGTAGGCGTAACTTTCGCTATAGGATGTTCACGATAAAGTGAACACTTTTGAAATAAACCTTTTAAAAACGTCACTGCCCCTACCTAGCATTTATTTTAACAGGCTCACTGACTAACATGCGACGAGTAAAGTTGGTAACGACGGAGGCAAAGGCTGTTCAGGGTAAGGTGAGCACTTTTTAAGGCCCTCCCAACAGGCATTAACCATTAATAAATATATCTTATTGCAGCCTCAGGCATTAAACTTTGAGAGTGGTGAAATGTATACACTGTGTTTATTGGTTACATTGCATTGTTTATATTAAAAAGCAGTAGGAAGATGGAAATTTGATGAAAGGAAAAATTTAGAAGGGCCTTAAAAAGTGTTCACTTTACCGTGGACAGCCTTTAGTCACTTGTTTGAACGTTGAACTAATAGTGTTTGGTAAACATGTGTGAATATACTTAAAATTGTTTATTTTGCTTTCTGTTTTTACAATGCAAGTAAGTGTAAGAATATGTAAATTTATTAATATTTATTTTTCTAATATTTCCACAGTTTTACTTGAGCGACGCATCAATAAGGTTATCAGGGCCATGGCAGTGTTATTTTACATAACGGAGTAGATCTTAATCAGTTTACCGAGAACGGTCTTCAATCGAAATTGTTGACTTAAGCCTCATAGTGCGCGGTGTTATTTTATCTCGACGGGGACACGTGACAACAGTGCACGCCAGGTGCGAAAGTGAGTGGAGAGATTTGGTCTTTAGAGCCGATGAGGGGTGAAGCGAGGTGAGTATGGAGCAGCGCCGGAAAGAAAAGGCGGGGGAAACGGGAGATCCCCGAGAAACCCCAGCAGACCAGCGGCATCGCCCGGCACGATTCCCCACTTGCGAAAATCCGGAGTGAACCGGCCAGGGATTGAGCCCGGTTCGCCTGGGTAGGAGACGAGCAGTCTAACCGCCCAGCCACCGCGGTCCTCGAGGTGCGACGGCGGAAGTGCGAAGGTCGAACTTTTGGCGCTCTGTCCGAGTCCTCTGCCCGACCGATTGTGCGCTTCGCAGTGAACAAAACACGCCCACAACCACTGCACAATGCGTCAAAACTTCCAACTCGCAGCGCGGGGGAGTCTTGGCCGCATCGGAGCGTGATGCCGCCCAATTGTGCTGGCCTCCCCGATACCGCTCGGCCCGGACACTGGGGGTCGCCAACTCACTCGTATGGGGGTGGCTCCACCCTCCCCCCTCATCAACGTGTATCTTCCCACCCACACCTCCTCGACCAGGATTAGTTGTGAGCGTCGGTGTGCCCCCCTCCCCCCTTCAGGCCTCAAACAAATTGGAGTTTCGTAGCGCAGTTCGCGTGCGGTCTCTTGGCGGGCATGCCGGAACCCCGCAGAAGTTGGGGCGCTTTTCCGGGTTCCTACCCCCCCCCCCCCCCCGTCACAAGCAGTCCAGTCGCCATCGAGTTAATTTCAGTTAATTCCTGCCACTTCCCTTTAAGCGCGGCCGCCGCTAAAGACCGCGCTCATGTGTGGGGACGCAGCGATGCAATTTCCAACCCTTCTACGCCGCTTTGCTAATACTATATATATATTTTTTTTTAAGACTTACGTTCGTAGGGAATAGACGCTTGCGAGTTGTACGTTCCTTCCATGTGCGCACCTAATCAACGTGCTGTCCGAATTTCACATCTGACCATTTGAAGCTATTGCGTTGATAAATTTAATTGCGGACCATTCAAGCTTCTGAATAAAAATCAAAATGAATTAATTCAAAGTTAAGTGAATATATTTGGGCGGCTCTTAACAGCGAGGTCTCGAGAGCTGATGAGAGCGAAGAGAGGCGAGTATGGAGCAGCGCGGAAATGAAAGGGCGGGGAAACGGGATATCCCCGAGAAAACCCGCCTTAAAAGCTTTATCGTCCGGCACGATTCCCACATGCGGAAATCCGGGAGCGACCCCTCCGGTAATCGAACACGGTTCGCCTAGGTGGAAGGCGGGTAGTCTAACCGCCATTCTTTAAAGACTGCGAAATATCAATTCTCTCTGAAAACTCGTATTCGAGCGACTTACTTTGTTTACCCGACTACTCTTTTGATCATGCTAGTCGTTATTTGAGGAAATTCCGTGATAATTCTTTTCCTCTAAGCACTCTACGTATACTAAATACTTCTGTACGAGAAGTTTTAATTTGTAAATATTTTTTGATTATATAATAACAGAATTATAAGCTCATACAGTAAGTTTTCATTCTGTGTGTTGTGGTTTTGGTGTCGCGTAATAATATATAGGCTGCTCACGGTAAAGTAAGCACTTTTGAAACCCTAGTTACTTCTTCCTTTTGGCCATTATTTATCCTTTAACTACCTTCTTAAATAAATATTGCCGTATACGTAATGTACATAGTGTGTATGTTCCACCGCACTCTGAAGTTAACGTCTAAGGCTAAAATTAAATATATTTATGGACTTTTATTCCAATTGAGAGGACTTTCAGAAGTGATCACTTTACCGTGAATAGAATTTACGAGTATTGTCTATTCGCAGTTTCTTCACAATTTTTTAATCAAACGTTTGAAAAATCACCCCATTTATTACGTGTATAGTTACTTCCTAAATATGCCATGTATCACAATCTTTTTATAGCTCTGTTAACATGAAACTGTCTTATTTTTCGTTAAAGGGAAAGTTTATCTGTATTTTATATACAAATTATTATAGCTCATTTATAATAAAGACGAAGAAAAGCAGTTAGAAAAGATGTGTGCTGGTAGCGCCTAATAAGAAATAGTTCTCATGCAAAATATAATTACAACTGAGTGCGCACGAATTCGGTGCATTGTCCTTTGGTTTAATTTTCTAGACTTAAATAATCTTTGTTTGTATGAGGCGGAGGAATATCCTGGAAGTAAAACTATATCAGGGCTTCAGAAAATTACGAAGTAACCGTGAATGGATTATATATGTTAAGTCGGAGGGAAGAAATTCATGCACGAAAACACAGGGGAAAATGTGATTAAAAACTTCCCGCCAATTATGTTTCCGTGAACGTTATCGTAAGTCACAAAGTATAAAAATGATGAATAGCTCGTTGTTTTTCGACTTTTGAAGCCTGTTTTGTGGTCGTGCAGGTTCTACTCACGTAAGGGTCGGCGCGGTGCACGTCTTCCACTGAAAGCGTCCTTCTGCGTGACCAAGTTCGGGTTCGGTGGGTTGAAAAAACACGCGAATGAAAACCTCCACAGTCGTTCAGCCGGGAAGGTTTGAGCGTATCCTTCCGGGTTCAAAAGAGGTTTATAAGATCCATTCTCTAATGCTTCTTTGTCGTCATCTTGACTGTAATGCTTCGTGTAATATCGACCACGTGAATAGTGGTCAAGGTGTTACTTTCAAATACGAAGTTTTCAGTTCAAAACAGGTCTAAGCCATAGGTGTGTTGCATTGGACGTATACAAGCTATGAGAACCGTAAAGTATGACTCGTTGGTGTGTTACTAAGCAAGAAACATCAAATTATTTATTAGAGGAAAAGCACAAATACCGACATACCATTTTGTTTATTGTCTCTAGCGTTGAGCTGAAGCAGTACAAATGTACATTAAACAGCGTGAAACGTCACATTAGATGATAACTTAGTTTTAAAAATAATATTTAAAATATTCTCGTAAACCGGTGTTTTGTTCAATCATCCTAAATAATGGAGAAATTTCAACAAAATTAAAAACACTGCACACGGCATAGATGTATTACCATATTTACTACAGTATTTTTTTTTTCATTTTGACAATTAACATGTTTATAAAACATTTGTCACACTATAATAAATATATTATTGGCAAAAATCACAAATATACACGTCATTCTCAGCACCACTGCACTCGTTGTGTGCCCAGCCTATCTCATGAGAGGCATTGAACACACTTCTCCTCACTGGTATCTTGAGAAGAAAGTCGGTCACAAAAAATGCAAGCTGCATCGTCCCTTTTGGGATATCCAATTCATCATGAGACGAGTATTCTCCACTTGAAGAAATTCCCTCACTGTTGCATTCGAAAACCGGCCTCCGTGCAGTATTTCCAGAATAATCCGAATCATGGCCTTAACCACGGCCTGGACCACGACCTGATCCACGATTTGCAGCACTACCTCGACCTCTTTGTGCTACGGTGTCCTTTTCTTCTTCTTTTTTTTTCAATAGCGGCTCTTAATTCATTCATATTTTTATATGACGTAATAACTTTCGATTCACATGCTTTACGGCTCCTGCTGGAAAGTTTCCTATTCGTCAAATGAACCAGAGAAACACCAAACGAACTGGTGTCAAACGATGCAGGGGTTCGGCGTTCTGTATCGTCCGTTTTTGCCGATGGAGTCGTCTCAATATGTGGATCCGTTTCACACAGTGTGGAATCTTGGGCTGAGTGGTGCATCCGAAAAAAGAACTGCACGATTCAATGGCCATAGCCCTGTGGCTCCGAAACCATCAATGGCAATTTCCGCATTTTCACACTTGATGTAAACTCGGCCTACTAGTTACATTAAGCCGTACTGAGTAACTGACTTCCCTGTTGAGCGCATCCACAACTCAATCTCTTCCGAGTAATGTGCCTTCAATGCATCCATGACGGTTTTATCATGGGGTTGTATCTTTGTGAGTAGAATTGCGGGGAGGGGGCGGGGGGATGAAATTATTGTCAAGAAATTAGCCTTGGCCGGATCGATTACATGAGGTTCCGCATGTGGCTATAGTGGCCATCTAGTAACAGCAAGATGGGATCATTTTCTGTCGGTTTAATTTTCGCGATGAAATGTATAAATAATTTGGTTTGCACCCATCCTGATGGGTGCACTACACCAATGTAACCAGCTGGAGTTCATCCCGTCAACATGTTGGTCATGGTTTTGCTAGGGAAGACAACCTGGGAGGCACGAATGTTCCGCTAGCACTCATAAGGCAGATGAGCATTGTTAGAGATCCCCTGTCTGCAGATGTAACGACACTGATATAATACTTGCCCTTTCTTTCGACAACTTGAGGTGGTATCTTGCTTAGTTAAACCAGTTTTTTCCACATTGAAAATGCGATCAGGGAGATAATTATGATTTTCATAAAGAGCATCCAAACAATCAAGGAAATTTCTGACACTGTTCTTATCGAGTCCCTCTTTTCTCGCAAAAGATGTCCCCGTTGGTCTTACAAGCCATAATCATGTTGAAAGGATGCTTAATGTTGTTTATTTGTGACAATTGCAATGTCATCCTCCTCAGATCTGTTGTTATTAAACCATAGTAAGTTGACTCCATTTTGAGGTAATAAGCAAATAAGTTCCTGTTATAGTACACGACTTTGTACAGTAGATCTCGAATGTTTACATTTAACAGCATCTTCAGGAGTACCACATTTTTTCTCCAGCTAACCGTCTAAGAGTTTTCTGTGGCTCGTTAAAAGTTCTAGTCGCGTTTAATTGATAATTTCTTGATTGCGTATTGCAGTTATAGCCTTTGCCATAATTTCAGTGTTCCACTGCCGATCGATTGCTTTGATTTTTTTAGGTATGTGTAGTAGGTCCCACAATTTTTTTTTTCTTGCGAGACATCTAAAACAAATAAATAAGGTTTAAATTAGCAAACGGTAAATATTTGTTCAGCGCGACTTGGCATGTTAAAAGTAAAACATCAGGGCATGTCAGTTTACAAACCCCGTCCTTCATATGGTATGTCCGTTTACATAACACCCTATTCTCACATTCCTCATTTTAATATCTGGGACACACTAACGGTAAAAGTAAAAACAAAGTAGTTTTGGAATTGTTCAAACCTATGTAATAACGTAGTATTGGCAAGAAATTTACTCACAGCTACAGAGTTGGCCGAATATGGAGTTAACACTCACAGGGGAAAAAAAAAACTTTGATACTTCACAAATGATGGACTTTTCTGTTACGATGCAAAGACGTGAGGAATATAGTCTCTGTGCGTTTCAGACACTTTTATGGACCCGGACGATGGAGTTCACGGCCGGACGGGTAGAGTGCAGCACTGTCCAGCTGAGAAACAGGAGTGTGTCTTTTTGCCTGACCTATGTCGGTTTCCGTGCTTTTCTCTATTTATTTACGAATATTTTGTAGTGCCAGAAATATAATCTGTAGACGCCACAACAGGCTAGCGCTGCAAGAAAGGAGATTAACAGCACTACAAATTACGAAAATGTAACGCAGACACATGTGTTAGTTTAATTTGCCAGTTTAGTAAACACGCCTGTTATTTGTTTTATTAAGTACAAACAGACCGAAAAAAAAAAAAACAAATAAAAGATCATGGCTACGCTTCAAGTCTCAGAAAATAACTTTTTGTTCCTGTTCGACACGACTGAGTGATAAGAACAGTGAAACAAACGAAACCATTACGAAACTTGGATAAAAGAGAATCACTCACCTCTATCATCATTCCCTCTGTAGTATTCCCTGTCGGCAATTTGCCGATTCTATTACACAAAGACTGTTTGAAAAAAAATACACCCAACGCCGACGTACACGCGGGCGAGAGCAAAGAAAACGAGAATAATGACTAATTTTTCCACTTCCGAGGTTCAGGACAGCAGATACGTTGGAAAGAGGATAGCGCAAGAGTCGATTGCAGCGATTATGATTCTGTCTCTCATGCTGCTGATGGTTGGGTGCTCCTTTCTACAACATATTCATACATGAAGTGTTCTAGGAGCGTATCTGAATTATGTTATATTTTAATATCATGCTAACGTCTCATGATGAAGTTAACAAGTTTTGATGGTAGAGCAATATTAGGTAATGAATATATAGGATATTCACGGTAAAATGAGCACTTTTGAAACCCTTGCTTAAGATCTACTTGTATGCACATTGTGTATTTTTCCGCCTTATGTATGATTAACATTGTCATGGGCCTCACCACTTTGTTCATGGGTCGGTCGAGTGAAGCTGTGAAATTATTAGAAAAGTAAATATTTTAAAAAACCTGCTCATTTTTACACGTCGATGAATAAAAAAAACATAGCGAAAGAAATAATTTAAGTTATCAGAAATGGTTTCCTAGCACTTTTTGTTTGACGTTAAGATACGGAACTACTTCCCATCAATCGTTATCAACTCTACTGGGTGCATGTCACTCAGGGCGCCCGTTAAACTACATGCAGGTAGGGGCAGCGACATTTTTCTAAGGTTGATTTCAAAAGTGCTCACTTTATCGTAAACAGCCTTTAAAAAGGTATACTGTTACTGTATGGATATATTATTTAACATATTGTTCTGGTACATCGATCAGACTCTAAACTATTCACAAACACTACTAAGTTAGCTCTCAGCTAACCATATAATTACTTGGGATGCGAGCTGGTAGACGTCAAATGATAAACCAGTTTATTACAAAACTACACATTTATTCTCAACTTGGATTACAATTGAATATTGAACACTATAAGAACAAAATAACAACAAATATGACGTTTAGCAACTTGCTTGATGGAATCTTCAGAACAGTTTCTGCAAGCAAAAGGACAATTATTAAAGCTGAGATACTAATTTACTTTCATATATTTACACTCGTGATTCGCTGCGCGTAGCTTTCCCTAATTGAACCGGCCTGCACTGGGGAACGGGATTCACCTACTACTGAATGATATCTCGACCACGCACGAAGCTCCTCCGTCGTAGGATGATCCAGGTGTCCTTGCAACTGACTGGTTGAGCTGACTGGCTGACGTCCTCCGTCGCATGGTGTCTCCTGCTCACCGACTCGCAGACGACTTGCCCTAGAGTCCGTCACGCCTGAATATCGTACAGAGTGTGGGGCTGGCTTGGAACTGTACGCCAATTTACAGTCGCCCTGATGACGTCTTTGTCACTCTGCAAATCGCCCTGCCTTCCGCCGTCGGTGCCATGACCTCAACAGCATGGCCAAAGTAAGGCCATACGTTGGCCATGCTGGTGCCGGGGTGCCGCACGGCCAACCTGCGGCACCCCGGCACCTACCGGAGTGCCGCAGGTTCTGGTCCCGATGTTCACAACAAAATGGTCATTACATTACATGACATACTGAAAGTTAGTGTACTGGGTTTGTCCCACCTTCAGACGTATCCGGAGGCTGCTGTACAAGGTTGGGTTACGGTGGTCGGCCCAGTAGGTTTCTGGAGGCGTCCATCTCGGCCGGCGTCACGTGGAGAAAAGACGCCTTCCGCCACCCAGTAATGCCCTGATATCGGCTTCGCATGGTGTAACCTGGTCTGGTTCTCTGGCTGGTAGAGGGGGTTCCCGCTTACCGAAGTTTGGCAATGCGAGCCCCGATTGCGGCAACTGGCTGTCCTGATTTCTACCCAAGTGTGAGGGTGAGTTCGGGCAGGGATGTCACTTAAGGCTCGCTCACGCCATCATAACAAACTGCAAATACGTCGTGTTTGATGCGTACAACTCCAGGAAGTGTAACCACTAGGTATTCTGCTCCGACCATTAATTACATACATTATATTTCTCCAAGACATATTTTTCTCGAAACAAAAGGAATCATGCATAGAGAAATAACCAATATGTGGGGGCGCCCGATCTTCGCGAAAAAATTTCCTGTCTAGCTGTATTTAAAAACACTTCAGCTCAAGCCCACTTTCCCGATTCGTTGGTTTTAACTGCTTCTCGTCTTACTGTATGTGTCTGCACGTGAATCGCGGGCATTCAGTACGTGAGTAAAGGTGGGCTCACAACCATCCGTTTCATCGATCAGTCTGGAAGTCAGGTGCTCTTCAATAAATCGCAGGGCAACTTTTTTTTCTATCCTCCAATCCGTCAAATACATCTGAAACTTTAGATTTTGACGGCCCTACGGATGGTTCATCGCCTTGTAATATCGTTCCTTGAACATGGCTGTCAAAAAATAGTTACTTGTTCATTTGTCTGAATATTTATCTTTTTAAGTACACAAGGCAGTGAAGTAGTTTACTTTTTTACGTTTCACTTTTGAATTGAACAGAAGATGACTAGTAGATTTCCAAAGAAAGTGCTGATAAATTATGCTATGGGGAAGATAATATATTTATGAAATTCATTAAAAACATTTCTCTCTGCGCGAGCAAGTTCGTGTTGTTGGGTGGTAACACTGAAAATTTCCTGGTCAGGCTGAGCGACAGACGACGGGTTGTTGTTGAGTCGCTTTCAGTCGACGAACGAAAAAACTGACGGATGACAGACTGACGGACGTCCGACTGACGGGTGCGACGGATAGTTGTGAGCCCAGCTTCACCTAACTGTGATTGGACAGTCAAATACTACAACGTCTTCTCGCAAGGACACGTGGACAACCAATTGAAAACTGCTTGTGAGCCCGAACGATATTGAAATATAACCTGCGTGGATCTCCTTTCGCAAAAATAAGGTTTCCCAACCGATATGTATGAAGTTAAGTCGAGTTTAGGTTATGTTAGGTTAGGCCACATTAGATTACGTAAGAACAGACTTCGAATACTAATAATGAAGTGAAGTGTATATTTTTCTCGGTTTTAATACGTTTATGAATGTCCTCAACCAAAATGACGGACTCGTTATCGACCACGCATCACATGCCTCAAGCGTAGTGCATTTCGCCCATATCTATAGTCTATTCGCGATTTCTTCGCCTTTTGGCATCAGACATTTGAAAAATCACCCCACATGACGTGTTTAGTTATTCCCTAAATATTCCATGTATCACAAGCGTTTTATACTTGTGTTAACCTAAAAGTATCATATTTTTCGTTAAATTAAAGTTTTACCAATATTTTCTTTATAAATTATAGTATTTCAGTTATAATAAACATGAATAAAAACAGTGAGAAAACACGTGTGTTGGTAACGCTTAGTAATAAACAGTTCTTATGCGCACTGAGTGCGCACGAACTCGGTGCGTTGTCCTTTGGTGTAATTTTCTAGTATTAGTTAAGCTTTGGTTACATAAAGCGGAGGAATAACCTGGCAGTAGAACTTTAACAGGGCTTCAGAAAAGGGCGAAATAACTGTGAATGGATTATATTCTAGGAGCACTGTACGCCCCAAGCGCGGTGTATTTCCAACTGTAGGAGCACTACACGCCTGGAGCACGTAAGCCTCAAGCACGTATTCGGGGAGGGAGGGGGCTAAGGAAGGGGTTTGAAAGATGGCAGCGAGTGCGCACGTGTTGGTAACTCAATAAAAGTTCGCTTCGCCACCTGCTTACGCGGGTGTGTCTTTCGCGCCTGGCGTCTTCACTATCCTTCAATAAGTCGTGATCTAAACATATTAGTGTACGATGAGTAAAGCCTGGGAAAAAATTGAGTGGTTGGCAAGACAGAGAAATCAATAGTGAAAAAAAAAAAAAAAATTAGTAAGGGGATGCGCATTTACTAGCAATAGTTGAAAAGTTAGACAGTTATTTTACCACTATTAAATCGACTTCAAGTACTACAGGTGCTGTTGAAGTAATGCATGGCGATGTGAACACTGGTGGGGAATGATCCAGTGCAGAACACAGCATGACCCACAAACTCATGTCACTTATTTATAACAAATATGTTAAAGACGGCGAACTGAGTATCAGTGTTTGCCCCTGAGCTGTCGTCGGGGGAGGGTGGGGGGTTGCACGGTGGCTGAGCGGTTAGGCTGCTCGTCTCCCACCAAGGCGAACTGGGTCCAAACCCCCGCCCGGGTCACTCCGAATTTTCGCAAGTGGGAATAGTGCCGGACGATGCCGCTGGTCGGCGGGTTTTCTCGGGGATTTCCCGTTTCCCCCGCCCCTTCATTCCGGCGCTGCTCCTCTCTCATCTCACTGTCAAGAGCCGCCCAGATCTCTTCACTCGCCCCTGAACTTGGGGAAAACTGGTGCGGCGATAGTGAAGGCGTTGGCGCAAGTGGCGCGGAGCGGTGTTAACAGTACACGCGATTGAATTCTCGGACATTGCGTGCAACGAAATCAAAATGGAGATATTGAGTGCGCGAAGTGTCGTTATTTGGATAATGCCCGGTGTGATTGAAAATCGCTTTTTAAAAGAACTCTGGCGAATGGTTAGTGGGTTTTCAAAAGCAAAGGATGTGTTTGTGTTGCCCCACGCAAGTTTTTCGAGAAGACGTTCACCGCAGCAACGGATGACTATAACGATTCGAAAAATTCAGATATTCGTATGAAAGAGCACGTAAAAGATCTAGAACCCAATATGCATGTGCAACAATATTGGGAAGGCAAATCGTGGGAGGAAGAATAAATAAGTCACTGGGCCGAACACAAGAGGAAATTAAGCAGGGAAGGTAAGTTATGTAGCAGAAACTGAAATCTCTAAATATCCGTGGTGTGGCATTCAGAGGTAGCTTCTGTATCCCAGAGTGTAAATTATATTATAGGCTGTTCACGGTAAAGTGAGCACTTTTTAAGGCTCTTCTTAATTTTTACTTTCATCCTATTTCCATCTTCCTGCTGCTTTTTAATATAAACATGCAATGTGACGAATAATCACAGTGTGTACATTTCACCACCCTCAATATTTAATGCCTGATGCTCTCATAAGATATATTTATTAGTGGTTAAAGCCTGTTGGGAGGACCTTAAAAAGTGCCCACTTTACCGTGAACAGCCTATATCTTACTTGAGCTGATTGCCGAGTTCAATCAGTTTCTCTCCGGACACACAAAGAGTTAAGACAAAAAAGTATGTGGTTCTATGTCCTGTCTTTCTTTTGAAATTAATAAGGAGTTCACTACAATAATGCCGTAAAAGTTTTGAATGTAATTATTCTGCAAAACAATTGTTTTTGATGCTAAAGAAAATTTAAAAACTACCTTCGGCCAACAACTGGCTAAGACAGACTTAATGATTTCTTCTATTCTTTACATCGAAGCTGACCTCTTTCATAGAACAGATCACGATGATTCTAACAACGAGTTCGCACAGAAAAAAGTAGGACTTAAAAGTACCGCAAAGTAAGATTATACGCATGAAAATGGTTTTGTTGTTTCTTGTAGTGCAGCTTTTTTTTAGTTATAAATGTTTATACTTATTTGTTGTACAGAAAACAGTTAAGATATATAAATCTGGGCTCACAACAGTCCTTCGCACCCGTCCTTGAGTTGAAAGCGACTCACAACAATCCGTCGTTCGTCAATCCTTCTGCCCGGCAAAATTCCAGTGTGCCACCTTAACATCGCAATCTTTCTTTCGTAGAAGGTATATTTTGGTTGGAAATACATTTCCAAGAGAGAAACTATTTGGGTAAATAATTTTTTTACGTGATAAACATTTATACTGAATTATTGTTTACGTTTTACATTTATGAATTTACTACCAAGATAAATAAATAAACACATATCCACTGCCTTGCATTTTATTTCAAAATGCGTATTCGCGTCTGCGGAATGTCGTCAGAAGGCGGCGGCCCATCCGTTGGTCCGTAGAAAGTTAAAGTTTGAGATATATTTGACGGATTGACAGATAGTAAAAATAGTTGCTCACCTATTGGTCGAAGATCACGTGACCGCGGGACGAACGGGCTACTGGTGGATGAAGCGGATGGTTGTGAGTCCACCTTACGAAAGCTGTATATTTACACAACTTTCGTTTCAACTTGTTTTTCAAAGGGTTTTTCGAAATTTTTGGCACGACAAGACGTAACTGTTAATTTTTAACAACTTCTTGCATTGTAAAATATCCACCACAGTGGTTTTTCTGCGAGCACTGGTGGAAAATGAGAACTAAGATATTCTTTATCTTCCATCAGTGCTCCGATAGTAATTATGGTAGTGAATGTCTATCAATGTAAGAAGGTGTTTGAAATTAATCTTTATGTCTTGCCATGCCAAAAATTTTGAAAAATTCTCTGAAAAACAACTTTTGACCAAAATTAAGGTAAATGCAAGGCTTTCGTGCACAATTCCCCGTCAGGCTTAACGATTCGTCGATAGCGAGGTTATTAAAGAATAACAAGACGCTGAGAGAAGCAGGGGCTACTATGAAATCGACCATACCCCGTAGTAAGTAACCATCTCAGCATTCACCGGGAATAATTTCGGGAAACCATGGAAAACCGAAATCACGATGGTTCGAACGGTATTCGAACCCATGTCCTTTGGGATGCGAGTCCGAACGTGGACTACTGCTCTACCTCACTGGGTGGAAAGGATATTAAGGCCTGAGTGTGAAAGGAGGAGTGGGCAATCACATTTGCCTATGCTTGGGCGACAATATGTACAAATCAGGCAGTGTGTGTGTGTACGTTGTACCCAGATGGATTTGAATTACATTTGTGGTGGTAATCTCATTTCACTGTCGTTTTCTCTTACCACATATATACCCCTGACCAGAGTAATCAATAACCTAGAGTTGTAACTTGACTTCATTCATAACATCAAAAACACAGAAGCGTACAATTGTGCAAAATGGTAGAGTTTCTACACCAGCACGAAGAGAAGCGAAAGTGGTAAATAATTATTTCCTGTTCATCTAAGATATCATTTTCTGTCCTGTAGTTTTTATGTAAATTTTATACTACGTTTGATCCCGCCGTGTATCCTTAGTGTAGTGTTTTCCCGCATTAGTTTCATAAATTGTAAATGTATTTATTGCATAATCTTCCCCCTCCCACATGATCACGTTTTGTATATATCATAGGCTGTGATCACACAATTGCCATGAAACTGAAAAAAAAAACGAGGAAATAAATTTTTAAGTTAACATAAAAACATAATGGCTTATGTTAGAGCTATCTTGTTGGCTGAACAAAATGTGGTCAGAAAATGACAACATTGCTGCTGTTCTGGCAATCAAAAATACAGAGTTTTTATTTGAATAATTTCGTTGGGAAAACAAAATCTGCCTAAAGTCATAATCTAATGTTAGGAAAAATTGTATTTATTAAGTAAATTATATGTAAAATTATATTAAAGTTTGTATAGGCTGTTCACGGTAAAATGGGCACTTTTGAAAGACCTGCTTAAGATAAATTTGTATACACGTTGTGTTTTCCTCCGCTTTATGCAAACTTAACGTTGCCGTGGGCATGAGCACTTCATTCATGCGTCAGTCAAGTGAAACTGTGAAATTATTAAGAAAGTAAACACTTTAAAAAAATCCGCTAATTTTTACACTTCGATGTATAAAAAAAAAAACAGAAAACGAGAGAAGTAAATCTAAGTCATCACAAATGGTTACTTCTTATTCGACGTTGAGATATGGAACTACTTTCCATCCATTGTTAAAGGCTGTTCACAATAAAGTGAGCACTTTTGAAATCAACATTAGAAAAATCGCACTGCCACAGCATGCACATATTGTTAAAATATGTGCATGCTGTGGCACTGAGTGACATGCGCCCGGTAAAGTTGGTAGCGATTGAAAGAAAGTACTTCCATATGTTAACGTCGAATAAAAAGTGTTAGGTAACCCTTTTTGATAATTTAAATTATGATATCTTTCGCTTTCCGTTTTTTTTAACGCCTCAGCATGTAAAAATTAGCAGATTTATAAAATCTTAACTTTTCTAATAATTTCACAGTTTCACTTTACCGATGCATGAATAAGGTGACGAGGCCGTGATTTTTTTTCTAAGGTTCATTTCCAGGGTGCTCACTTTATCGTGGATAACGTTTATTGCGTGTTCAAGGCAGGCGCGAAAATGTTGGTTCACGTCGGGTCTGCGGGCGACTGCCTGCCGCGTCGGGCGCGCTCCAGTTGCCACCCGCACGGAGCGAGCTGCCACGTCCCATGACGAGTGCCTGGAGCGAGCCACGAGCGACGGCTTGAAAGCCACTGAAATAAAACCCTCCTCCTCCTCTTCCTCATCACCTCCTCCTCTTCTCCCCTCATGGAATCACACACCGTACACGCGGATGAACCTTGATTCCCGAGGTCTTTGCTCGGCGGAGCGCTTGCGGGCGCCTCTCTCTACCCTCTCCCCCTTTACCCTTCCTAGGGGACCAGCACCCTCCCCCCCCCCCCCGATGTACCCTGGCGCGCGCCGCGGCGGCTGATTGCGGCGAGTTTTTGGAGCGTGGACTGATCCCCGGCGTCCCGACGCTGCCGCCCGCTTCGCCTGACCCGAGACGGGCGCGCTTTAATTTTTTTTCCTTCCCCCCTCTCGTCGGATCGCAACGTGGAGGTTTTGTGATCTAGCTAGCGCCTGCCTGCTGAGCATACTTTAAAGGGGATTAGTCCACGCCATTTTTAGATTTTCATTATTTTTTGACAGAAGTTCCATTTAGGAACGTTTAACGGAAATTTTGTGCACGACATGGCGTAAATAATGGCTTCTAAAGCTTTATCAAACTAATGCATCTCTACTGCCAAGGATGTACGTCTGAACATTAAATATGATATTATATGCTTATATATATATAAGAATTACTGCAGAAAGTTTACAAATAAGAATAATAAGAGTTGAAGAAGAATAATACTAATTAATGGTGTTTAATAAGATGTTATAATTTTCGCGCCGATAACAAGAATCGAGGGATAATTGTATAATTTATGTAATGTACTTATAATACGTGCGAGGTAAATTAAAAATTGAGAAGCTGAGAATTTAAATTACTGATTCTACTGAAATGTTATAAACGGCGCCCAACGTGAAAATGGCAGAGCTGTGATTGGTATGAATGTTAACAACAATTATTGATTTCTGACAAGTGACTGCCAACAAGAAATAATTGTTTTTTTTCGTTCTTGCCGGCGGTTACAGAAACGATACTGGCAAGAGTACCCAAGGATTAATTATATGCCTTGAGGGTGCCCGAAATTAAATGAACAATTTGTGATGCGAGTTACGGCGAAAATTCCGCAAATACAGAATGGCGGGGACTGATCCTGCTTAACACGGCTGCCTATTGCAGGAGCGACCGAGTGAAAGTGTAGGGTTTTACACGCTAACCTCGGATTTAATCAGTCTAATGTTTCGAATGATAAGGTCTAATAACCTAAAATATTTGCAATGCCTTTATTTTGATAAACATAAACCATGTAAGTTTACAGGGTCTACCGTAGCTCTACTCTTGTACTTATTTGATGCTACACTGTAAAAAATTATGAGGTAAAATTCCCTTACATGTAAAGGGAAGCTAATTACCTCTATATGTAAGTTAAAATTACCTCTTAAATTTAGAGTAAATTTACATAACAAGTAATGTACTACTATTCTTACCTATCACCTCTTAAATTTAGAGTAAATTTACATAGCAAGTTATGTACTATTTTCTAATCGTACGGGAAAAGTACCTGACAAAAGTGGGGAGAAAATCCCATACAAGCAAGGGAATATTAACTATACTGTATAATAAAATTATATTAAAAAATATCCCGGAGTATTAGGAACTGTAACTCTTAACTGCCGACAAATAGTAACCGAAATCTGAACATCAAAACCCTCGACACTTGCTGGTGTGTGGGCGCGAATCATTATCCTCCATCACGATATGCCGATACGCTATGCATTACACCACGATGGCAGCGTGACAGTATCAGAGAACATTGGTGTGTTAAATGATTGTTTCTTCCGCCCGTCCCTCCACTTAGCTGTTGAGAATGCTGAAGAGATGCACTCGTAAGGTAATTTTCCCATCCATGTATGGGATTCCCCACTACCATGTATGTGAATTTTACTCCAGAGTGCGGTAATTTTACCTTACCTGTAAGGAAAACTATATTTCCCACACAAGTTTGCGAATATTACCTTACACTTGTCAGGTAATTTTCCCATTATTTTTTACTGTGTAGCGTAGGAAATTGCCAGAAAGGAGGATCTAAGTACAATGCTTCTACTGTATACTATATACATACAAATTTCGATTGAATTCGGTTAAATTGTTTAATATGTCTGTCAAACGTACTTAAATGATTAATGAAGCTGCCATTTTTAACATCGTTGTTTGACCCATTTAAATCATTAAGGTTTACATGGACTTTTGTAGAATTTTTGTGTGCAAAATTTGGTACAAATTTATTTGAAATGTCCCAGTGTAATATCTGGTGGTAATCGGTTGATTGGTCCTCGAGATATGGGATAAAACCTCTATAATTTTCATGTGGCGATCTTAAAAATAGAGTACAAAAAAGAAATGTAGTAACAATTTCGATGATTGTATAATTACTGCCATTATGCAAAGTTAAATTAAAATAGATTACAGAGTTTCGTAGATTATTGCCCACAAAACTAGACTTATTTTATAGCCACTATTATTAAAATAAGTGTGTCCTACTACAGCGCTATCTTACAAAATGGGGGCCAAAACATGCACTGTGTAGATACAGTTGATAGTTTTGTAATGTACTGCCAGCATACATAGTTCAGTTGAAATTGATTAAATGACTACGAAGATATAGCATTCTAAGTTTAAAAGATGTATATGGCCGCCATTTAAAAACGTGTGTATGACATGCTTAAAACATATCACTTATCATCTTTATCAGTACTAGTTGTTTGCCGAATTCGGCAGGACTCTGTTAATTATTTACCGAGTTATGGCATAATTTTATTTATTTGTATGGCACTATCTTTCAAAATGACCCACAAAAGTGGATATTTGTTGTTATATATAATGTTTGTGATGTATAATTTCAGTATACAAAATTTGGTGTTAATTGGATAAATGGTATGGGTGATATACTAATTAAACATAAAACCTCTGTAAATCCACTATTTTTAAAATAAGTAATTAATCAAGTTTAGTCTAGATTCCATTGCCTACTATAGTATTACTCATATGCCAAATTGGGCGATAATTGGTTGAATAGTTTTCGAGATATAATATAAAATATTTATTTTTTCAATTGGTATTATCTTATAAAATGGCGAACCAACAATAATATCCTTATCAAAATTTAATGCTTACACGATGGTTTGTTAGGATACGAAATTTGGTTGAAATCGAATGAATGGTTCCGAGATATGACGTATCACCCACAATTTTTAAATGTCCGCCATTTTGAAAGTAAGTGAGCAACGTGGTCGGAAACCGTAAAAGTCAGGTGTCCTTACTAAGTTTTGTATGTGTACCAATTTTGGTGAAAATCGGTTGAAGTGTTAAAAAAGGGCACACATACACACACGCGCGCGCACACACACACGAACAGATCCACAGACAGGAAAGTGATCTCTAAGTCTTTCTTTCTCTCTGAAAGTAGGCTAAAAGCTACACGATTTCAGATATCACCGAATCCGGCACGTAACTCTGCAGGTTTCCTACAATAAATACTTAGCAGAATTCCATACGCATTATTTAGTTACACTAACCGTGACTTTTTTTTTATATATGTGTGCATGGCAGGTGCAGTATTTAGTAAATCCTTCTTACTTCTTCACCCATCGAATTCGTTCAAAGTAACGTGTAAGCCATTAAGTTAAATACTCAGGCAATCAGTTGCTTCATAACTGCAATTCTCCGTTGTTTCCGCGAGTTATTTATATGTTTTTTTTTTTTTGCGCTAACGACGTGGATGTTAACCAGTTTTCTCGGTATCATTGTCGTGTAATACACAAATGAATACAAACATGTCTACACTATAAACTAAGAGCCAGCTCCGAGTCTTGGCTCAAACCATACGCTCGCTCAAATTATGTGTTGTGTAGTCTAATCCCTTCTTCGGCCTAAGATAGGGAGTGTTTGGCGTATTCGCCAGCCCTGGAATATATGCAATTTATTCTTTTCAAATGATGCGTAAAAGTGGTGTCGCAATTTTATTTTATGTTTCAATTTTCTCCGGAGCTGTCACATTTAAACGGACTTCAGACTTCGAGTCATACCGTCTATTTTTTTTAATTTGCAGTGATATTCATGAAATTTCCTGGCTATGAAATATGAAATCGTTGCTGTCTTCAAAGAATTCAGAAGTAATATTATAGCAAACGACGCACAACTGTTGAACGTAATACTAGGTCGTCAGCGGTTTATTTGTGTGGTCCACTGCAATGTAATGTTTGGCCAGCAGCGCTCACTGTTATCCAAAATTGGAAATATTTATACAGAAGTAAGGATATTACTTCACTAGATATTGCTAGGATTCTTCAGCCGTGTCCGTATTTCGTTAATTCTGGAATGTAGAAATGCAGGTCTGACGGTAAAATAAAGGAAATTGTTTCGGTTTGATTAAACTCAGATGAACCGTATCTGCTTGTATTCCTAACTTTCCCTTTCCTAAACTGGAGAATCTTTAAGGGAGACTATTGTAGAGTAATAATATAACTAATCTTTGCACCTGAAAATTTTTTTAAGAAGTGAATGTTCGAGGAACAAGAAATTTTCCGCAAATTAAAAATACATTTATTTTATGTCACTTCATTTTAAGTTATTGAAGTAAAATATAAAAAAAAAAAAATATATATATAAAGTGAATTGTTAAAATGGGTTATCTTGCCATAAAATTATAACCTGTTCTTCAAATGAGTGCACATGTTTCGCCAGTTCTCAAGGTACTTCTGTATAAAGGTGTTTCGCTGTCAATAACAACGTTTTCCTGTGTCACATATAGTGTTTATAAAAACACATTCAGCTGACTGTTAACTTTCCCAGCAAGTAAACACAAAATAATTGGGCCAAGCGAACAGCTGTACGTAAGACTAGATTTATAACTGTCAAAGAAGTGCTCTCATTTTTGGGATAGACCATAGAAAGCTTTATCTATGCATTAACTAGTTGGAATTCTGTTTCGTGTAAAGCTGTTTCACCATCAAGTGCATATATTTTAACAGGCGCACTCCGTGACATGCGTCAACTAAGGTTGGTAACGAAGGATGGAAAGTAGTTCCATAGATAACGTCGAATAAAAAGTGTTAAGTAACCATTTGTGATAACTTAAATTATTTCTTTCCTTTTCTGCTTTTTTAATGCATAGAAGTGTTAAAATAAGCAGAATTTTAGAATATTTACTTTCCATGATTAATTTAAAGTTTCACTTGATCGACGCATGAATAAAGTGCTGAGATCCGCACTGATAGAAAATCGAAGAAAATATTTCTTTGTATAGGGCCAAATATATATTTAGCTGTCGTAACAAAATATATAGTTGAGCAAACGAAATGTTAAAAGTAACAAAATTACTTTTGTTCGTCTAGCAAAATATATGTTCGAATAAAAAAAAAAAATCTCTGTGTTGGGCCAAAAAAAAATCCGACTGTCATCTTAATATTTTGCTGAATCAACTGTATTTATTTGTTTGACCACTCATTTGACTGCCTCCGTTCGAAAATACAGCTCGAGAGTTCTTTTTGGATTTTACGTGACAATTAGAATAGTAACCGTGTTTGTTAGTGCATCTATTGATGTTTAACAATTGTATAAACACATTAATAAAACAATGCAACAAGAAACTGACAAGTAAAGCGGTAAAACTTGAAATATTTCTTTGCGCACGTTGCTCAATTTTTGCAGTATATCTATTTAAATGCTTTCTGGCGTCATCAGTTGTCACAATAGCTGAGTTTACTAAGGCGTAGGGTGCGGACGCAGGTGATCTAAGCTCGAACTTGTAATTTTTTTGTATCTGCCCAAACTGTTTAATGTGCGTGTAGCCAAACAAATGTTTAGTTGCAGCAACCAAATTTCACATTTTGGGGCAACCAAATGAGAAAAACAAACTAATTTGGTTTCAGCAACAATCATTTCATCGCCCCTATACAAACAAATAATTTGGTTGCACCAAATAAATCTTGTTTGATTCAACAAAACCTCTCTCTCAGTGCGTAGCAATGTTAATTTTTCATAAGGCGGAAGAAGACACAACGTGCATGCAAGTAGATTTTAAGCAGGACTTTCAAAAGTGCTCATTTTACCGTGAACGGCCTGTACTATTGTTGATAACATTGACTTATTGCTCCAGATGTAGTTTAGTCTCATCGAGTGAGGCGGTGTAGAAGTGTGAGGCTGAATTCGCATTCGGGAGAACCCCGAGCTAGATTACCGATGCAGACACATGAATTCCCGGATTCACTGTAGGCGAGTACTGGCCAGGTCTGTTCGCGGCAAACTGAACACTCCTGAAAGCCCTGCACATTATGTATTCTTCCGCCATATTCAAAATTAACATTGTCGTGGGCCTGATAACTTTATTCGTCCGTCGGTCAAGTGAAACTGCGAAATCAGTAGGGAAGTAGGTATTTATAAATGTGCTGATTCTTATACTTGTTTGCATTAAAAATACACAAAGGAAAATAAATCATTTCTGTATCCTCATATGTTACCTAAACACTTGTAATTCAATGGTAATACATGGAACTACTTTATTTCCGTCTTTATCAACGTTACTATAGGCTGTTCACGGTAAAATGGGCACTTTTGAAAGCCCTGCTTAAGACCTACTTTGTATTCACGTTGTGTAATCTTCCGCCTTACATAAAATTAACATTGCCATGGGCCCCATCACTTTATTCATGCGTCGGTCAAGTTAAACTGAAATTCGTAAGAAAGTAAATATTTTACGAATATGCTCACTTTTCAACTTCGATGCATCAGAAATATCACAGAAAACGAAAGAAATCATTTAAGTTATCACAATTGGTTACCTGACACATTTTATTTAACGTTAAGAAATGGAACTACTTTACCTCCATCGTTACCAACTTTACTGGGTGCGTGTCACTCAGTACGCCTGTTAAAATGCATGCAGGTAGGAGCAGTAACTTTTTTTTCTAAGGTTGATTTCAAAAGTGCTCACTTTCTTGTGAACGGTCTTTTAGGAGCTTGCCAGTCGGCGCGCCTCCGTAAGATCTATGCGGGTAGGTGAAGTGATATTTTTCAAAGGTTTATTTCGAAAGTGCTTAAATACCTTGTGAATATGCCTGTGGCTACCTCTATCTGCGCTCGAGTTTGTCCGATTCATCGGTTCCTTCACGAATGACCCCGTTGCCGACAAAATGATACGGCACTTCCCCCCCCCCCCCAATCTCGCAACGTTTTAAAAACTCCCTAATCCAAAGCGGCCAGATGTAACTTGACGAATTTTTGAGTGTGATGCTTAACATGCAAAGCTTCCCTAGTTACAATGGCCTGCCATCGTGCACGTAACAAGTTCAGCATTTTAAACTTGATTTTAGGACACACGCTGGTCCAATGCCAGGCGGTAATAAATTAATTCAATCAATGTGAACTGACCCGTTCGTGATGACGCTAGCCATTATTTATGTAGCTGAGTGGAAGGTGTCTGTTAGCCCATCGCATGACATTTATAGGTTCTTCAGCTGTAGTCTATTCAGACGGCTCACAGAGAAGTATTTTAACGCAAAAACTGGCCCAAAGTCTGAAAATGAAACTTTTTTTTTTAAAAACAATAACATCGATATCTGTCGACCCTTAAAACTCATGACGTCATACTTAAGCTATATTGGGCGCGATCTTCACGTCTAATAGCATCGCTTTGCCAGTCAGAACCGAAGCGTTGTTGAAGAAGCGTGATACTCTAGACTATTCGCAGTTTCTTCACAATTTTTGAATAAAATCTTTGAAAATTCACCTCATCTATGACGTGTTTAGTTATTTCCTAATTATGTTATTTATCACAAGCGTTTTATACCTCTGTTAACATGAAAGTATTCTATTTTTCCTTGAATTTAAGTTTTACGTGTAGTTAATTTATATATTTTAATCATTTATTTACAATAAACTAGGGGTTAGCCCGTGACCGTGTTTTCAGTATGGTCACGTGTCTAGAATAGTTACGATGTTATAAATTGTTTTTATCATAAAAAGACTGAAAAAAAAATTTCGTGAAATTAACTTCAACATTGGATATGGTTGTATCCACTAAGCCACTGCGGCCCCACTTGGAAGCTCTCTATCCACTGAGTCACTAAGGCCCCACTTAACTCAACATTGAAGCGAGACATTTAAAGTAAACTAAAATGATATTCCATTACCTTCATATCTCTATGCAATAATATCTATGCATTAATACAAAACTTTCATATGAAAAAAGTAATTAAAAAATGAGTTTTTACTGTCAAAAGTCATGATTGCGTAATCTAGTATTGCTGAAGATCGAACTTGACTTGTATGTGACCCTGAGGATTCTCTCTGCAAAATTTGAAGAACTTCTGTTGAGTGTCAAGGGACTTAGGGGTATTAATGACGGACGGACAGACAGAGATCGTCTGCTTATTATATAGGATACGAAGGAGAACAGTGAGAAAACATGTGTGTTGGTAGCACCTAGTAATAAATAGTTCTCATGCTAACTATAATTACAACTGAGTGCGCACGAATTCGATGCGTCGTTCTTTAATGTCATTTTCTAGGCTTAGTTAAGCTTAGTTAGCATATGAGGCGGAGGAATATCATGGAAGTAGATCTAAAGCAGGGCTTCAGAAAAGTGCGAAGTTACGGGAAATGGATTATATAAACTACCTCATCTTTCCGTACTTGTACTAGGAACGTACAATAAGCAATCTCTATAATGTATTATAATAATTTAAATAAGTTAAGTAACGTATAGTCCATTTATGGTTACTTCGAGCTTTTCTGAAGCCCCGCTTAAGTTCTACTTCCAGGATATTCCTCCGCCGAAATCTAAAAAAAAAATGAATTAATTCCAAGGGACTACGCTCCGCATTTATGCACACTCAGTGTAATAGCATTTTGCATAAGAACTATTTCTTATATACCTTACCAAGGCTCATATTTTCTGTTTTATTCGTTTTAATTATAAATGAAATATAATTAGTAAAGTATAAGTAAAATTCATTTTTACAAAAAATATAATGCTTTTATGTTAAGAGATATATAAAACACTTGCGATACATGACATGTTTAGGAAACAACTAATCGTGTCTTAGGCCTACATGGGGTGATAAAACAAAGGTTTGTATCAAGAAGTGTGAAGAAGCGTTTAAATAGACTTTACATAGTATTTCAAACATGGTATTATATATGTAAACCAAATATACAATTTCTACTATTGAAACGTGTATTGATATTGATTTTGATTTTATTGTGATGTTTAGGTAATGGATATGTTATAACGAAAGAAAAATGTCCCGTAAGTAGTTCCCAATGGTTTAAATTAAATATATATTATATATAAATTATATATATATACTGTTACCGTTTTGTTGACGAGGTAACAGATGCGTTTTGAAAAAATGGTTTGTCCCATGAAATTTACAATATCGTATTAAATATTAGGTCCATAGTTCATTTATATTGGCAATAAGTAGTACAGTAAGCCGTAGTTCTTGATGAATGTAAAGGAAGGGCGTGACTTTTTAAATAAAATTAAGTTTCAAAATGTATTTATTTGTGCCATATATTTAAATAGTCTGCTTTAGGCCTAATTGATATAATAAAATCATTAACAAGCAAAAACCTGAAATAAAGACTCGGCAACAAGAATGATAGGAATACCTCAAGACAGTTTTTTTTTTGGCAGCTCCTGACACTGCATCCCGGATAACAAATAGACATAAGCCTCATTAATTAATTTCAAGTAAGATTGGAAAGTAATAAATGGCAAAACTGTTTGTAGAATTCTTTGTATGTTATCCTATGGCACCAACAATACATAAATTATTAATGCATGGGGTAACTATAACTAAACATGCCTTACAGCCTAATGATAAACTTCCAGAAGAGGCTGCTGAAGCAAGGAATAAACATTTTTGACAGTATAGTGTGACACACCGCCATGTCTGATGGTGTTCGTCTAGCGCAGCCCCTCTGTACGAAGTTACATTTAGCGTTCTTGTTTAGATACATTATTCGACATACATGGACTGCCTACTTATGACTGTTCTATGTTTTCAATAAATATTCAGTGTAACGAAAGAGATATAAATAAACGTATATGGTGGTTATATGAGCTTGTCGGTTGATACACATTTATTATTACTGAAGCACCTATTTAAATGAAGAATAAATTAATAATTCGTCTATTTTACTAGTATTACAAGAGTGATGTTTAAAAGATTTTATTTGCATTTAATACAAGATGTCATCTGCGAGAGCTTTTAAGTTATTGTGAATTTAATTTCGTGGTTAATTTCTACAAAGCATGTTTTTCAAACCAACTGAATTCCTACAAAATTTTGTACTTAATTACTTCTAATATTGCTTCCAGCTTTATTATTCAAACTCTGGTATTGTCATCCACGTGTCTGAAGCAAGTCGAGCAATTTAAAAATAGCCATAGTCAAGTACTTTATCAGTTACCATAGTAATCTAACAGTCATTATATCTAGGGGGTCTTCGTGAGGTTGAAAGGATTGTGCCGTCACAATAGACAAATTTTTCGAAACGTTTACTCGTAAACTGTGTAACAGGGAGGTGTTGAATATATTCTATGTAGCTTCGGATCCTATCTTGAGCTGCTAAAGTAAGACGCCAAGAAGGAAGACGAAACCGTTAAAAAAAATATATATATATATCGCTTTTAGAGGTTTTGTTGGTTTTGTTACCCTCAACACCAAGATCTGTGCGGAAATACGAAGAAAATCGAGCAGGAGAAAGAGGATAGGAAGCTGAAGAAATGGAAGGAAAAGCAGGGCGACGAGGATGAGGATACTGAACATCTCACATACAAAGAAACTGAATAAAATTAATTGTAATTTTTGTTGTACAAATAATTATAATAGCATTAGGTTTTTAACATCTAATTATTTTTTTTATTTAACCTCTTATTCTATATAGAGAAATTTATGAAGTGTAATTGTTTTAAGTACTTCATTTGTTTGTAGGATACCTTTTTTTTTCGTGTATCAGCAGAATTTCTGGGTGTTTTAATGTGAATTAAATGTAATAAAAATATATGTTATAGATATAAAAAATGCACTAAAACGTAATTATAAATAATGTTATTAAGTTTAACACGCCCTTTGCCCCCTGTGAGCTGATTACTGAGGAAACACCCCCGAAGAAACTCCATCAGCATAAGGCAGAAAGGTGATACTTTAATGTTGCTCTGCGTCATGTCGTCTTGCAAAGGTGCCCTGACATGTTTCCTCAAACCTTTCAAACTTTATTATGTGCGTCGTTGTGACTGAAAAAAATTTTTGGGGAAAATAAAAAAATAAACTCATAATTACAAAACTTTAAATATTTTTCTTGAACGTTTTTATATAACTGCTTCTATACCAAAAGTTAGTACAATATACCATAATCTATTATGAAAAGCGACATTTAAATATATGGATAAAATATTTAGCTAAAAAGCTATCAAAATTGACACAAAAGTATTCATAATATTTTCTACTATCTCACAGCATTAAATTACTTTGGTATATTTTCAACGAATCGTCCCCAAAATTTGCATGCTTTAGTTTTATCTTTCCTTTTTGCAAAACTCCAATTAAATAATATTGAATAACATTCTGGCCAAAGCCTAACACTTAAAAATGTTCTACCTTTCTTTTACATTTACAACTATTTTAAAAGACCCCAAATATTAAAATACTTATCTCCATTACGAACATCTCCAGAGCCTGAGAACCAATCACAACAGCTCCAAGAATGCCTGCCTATTTATCTAAAAGCACTTTCATCACTCCCGACACTATTTCACATTTAATAGATTTGGCAACAGGGGATTCAGCATTTAATTCGGTACAGTTAATTTTAACCAATAGAAAAAAAAATGTATTTTGAAACAGAGGGCTCTTAGAACTACACGGCGACAGTCTTTTATTTTCAGTCGTGAGAATTTCCTCTCTTCAACCTGCAACTCATGGCAACACCGCTGACGTCACCAAGGCGTAGCCAATAGCAGTGAGGCATGTCAGTCTTTGGTCTTGCCGGGTTGGAAGCACGCGGCCGCTTACGGTAGTTGGACAGCTGAAGCTGAGGCGGCCAATATGCTGGTCGAATCGCTGCTGCTTGGAAGACCCACTCGACGTCGGGCGCCGAATCTGCTACGTATTTCTCACCGTAGACGTGGCAGCAAACACCGTGGTCTCCCAGAGCTGTTACAAGCTATTCGCAAAAGGTAGGACAAACGTGCACAGCTGAATGTAATAACGGGCAGGCGGAAATACGTAACGAGACGTACTTTTCAGCGGGAATTGGAGCTCTTGAACACGAGGGCGAAAAATATATCGTCTCAGTTTTATTTTCACTGAACGATCAGCAAATAACGAAATTAACATAACATGGCTTAACATAAATGACAGTAACAGTTAAGAAATAGTTTTCAAAGTGTAATACTCCTGTGTGCGACTGTGAATGTTATTCGTTTGCAGTGTTTACGCTTTTCCACGTATATTTCGAGACAAAATTTTAATTAATAATTATGTTGCTCTCACAAGTTGCTAGCGAAAAAGCTCGACTGTTATGGTAGTTTTTTTTTTCAAGCGGATTTGGTACTCACTGGACAGTAAAATTACAGTGAAAGGAGACTACTTTGTACTTGTTTTAGTGAAAACAAAGTCATTATTCTGTATAGGGAGAAGAGAACCGGTCTTGTTTTCATCCCGCACTGTTAGTGTGGATCTTAGCGTCGGCATGGACGAGGATAACCACACGAAAATAGTACGCAAAGCTGTGCTGTCGTCCCATCAGACGTGCAAGGACAAGGCCATTGTATTGCTGGCGGGGACAGTTTAAGCCCCGCGTGGTATGCAGCCCGCGTAACTGTGCGGTCGTGCGTGTAATGCAAGGTAGGGGCCGACACACCGCAGACTGCGACAACACCCTAAGCCTGTTGAACGACGCCTCGTGTTTGACGAAGTGGTTTGCTCAACGCATTCAGCGCTTCGGCGAGAATTAACTTTACGTCAGATGTCTGTTAAATTTTTACTTTCAGATTATCTATGGTATTTTAAGACTGCACGGTTTATTATTACTAAATTCGTAGATTGAAGTCCACAAAGCTTTGGTAGCGAATACTGAAAAAAAAAGTAAGAAACAATAATTGTAGATAATAGTTTTTGCTAACTTCACGAACAAATATTTAATGAGATGATGCGTTCTTTTAGCACAATATATTGCGCCGCAAACAAACGTAAGAGTTACCAACGCAAGAAATATCTCGACGCGAATGCATCACAGTAGCAGTATTTTTTAAAAGTAGTTGCCAAACATTGCAGCCTGAGATTGCCTTTTTTATTTTCTATTTTTCCTGCCAGAAACCTGTAAATGGCAGTTATCCTGTTTAACATTATTTAATATACAACGTCGTCTTATAGGACACACCATATTTAAATTATGTGAAATTTCTGGGGAAAAAAAAAAAAAAAAAAAAGCATATGTCATTTAAGGTAGGCATTGTCTCTGCGTCAAAACACTAGTCGCCTTACTCCGTTTGATACCGATATCTGGTTCGGAACCTCTTTCATTACATTGGTGTAAAGACCTCTCCCTTTATTGTATATGTTTAATAGCTTCTCTTATATATACATATATATACACTTAAAAGAGAGGACAACCTTTTGAATAATGTTTTTAATTTTATTGACGTTTTTGTGTTGTCACATAAAACACGTGTTCTGTACCTGACGTTACGAAAGTGTGCGTAAACTAAGCAAGTCTTCAGGACTGCATTACGAACTTATCTGGAACTGAACTTCGGACTTCGCTACAAACTGCCTGCGCTCTTAAGATAAGGTTTGTACTTAAGTGATCGTGTCATTTGATTAAAACGTGATTCCAAGCTGTGGGCATTTTCACCGCGCACCAATAGCCTAGCAACAGTGCAGTCTATTGACCATAATCGTGGACACATTTCAGAAGAATGATACTTACGAGCGGTTCTGTACCCAGTTGTGGCTGACCTGATGAGCGGAATATTCTGTACCTCTTTGACGTGACTCGCTGATGTCAGTATCGTCGGTTGCAATAAAAATGCTGAGCATATGTACAACGCATACTGTTATGGCATGGGCAAGTCTTAATTATACAGCCTGCCTGAATAATAGACTAAAGATGAGGCAGACCGCGTATTCGTCTTATTCACATGTGCCGAACATTGACCTACCCCAAAGGATCACAACTGTCAGTCACATGGTCAACACTGATGAACGTGTTTGTTTATATCTTAATTTTTAAATGACAGGCCCTTCTGTATGAGTAAAATACATTTACCAGTTTGAATTGAATCAAAAAAGCATTACAAATTTGTTAAAGGGAGTATAAAAACATCTCAAAAGATCTTGTGTACTAAACAGTGTTCTAACCTCAATCCTAACCCACACTATATTTGCTAGTCGTATTGGCAGAAAAGCAGTTCAGTGTTGGGACACGGAGATTGGTTGTGCGCAGCTAGCGAGATCGGTCTACCTCACCTTTAGTCTATGGCCTGGACGCGCGGCGTGATCCAGGCTAGCCAGACGGCTGGAAGGATGTCTGCTCTCGCCTCGATGGCAACCAGGGAAGATGTTCCAGAGGAACAGGAGGATGACGACGTGCCCCCCGCCGTAGTCCGTCTACAAACCAGCCTTCGGCATCATGCAAGGTGGGAAATCTCGGTCTAGTAAATAACCGCAATGGCGGCTTCGTTAGGTTAACCTAAACGTATAAATTATCAGATCCTACGAGCTGTTGCCAGATAATGTAAACGGTGTTAAACTCGTATGGGAATAGCAACGTGTGAAACTATGGAAGGAATCCACCTTTAGCCAATTATAGAGTAGCTCTAAACCATTGGTTACAAACCCCCCAACTTGTATAGATTTAGGACAAAGCTCAAATTAATATAAATATAAAAATCTTAAATCTATAACAATACAAAAAAGCATGATTGCAGCTCTCGAACGCGGAAATTACACCAAGAAAAAGGTTCTGTCGTATCAAACAAAGTTTGTGCAACTAAATTAATTGTTTGTATAGGGATAATTAAATATTTTGCTGTTGAAACCAAATTATTTTATATGGTCGCCCCATACAAAGGTTAGGTTGGTGCAACTAAATATTTGTTTGGCCCTACGTACATTAAACAGTTTCAGTTAACATAGCAAATAAATATAAGCTCGACCGGAATTCGAACCCATATCGCTTGCTCCCGAGCACTACGCCCTGTCTACCTCATCTAAAACGACTATTGAGAGTATAGGAGTGTTTTTAAATGCATGCATTTCATATACTGGACTAAATGGCCAAAAAAAAAAATTTCAAGCTTCGCTTTTTAGTTTCTTGTTGAACTTGTTTTATTAGGATGTTTAAAGACTGTTCGCGGTAAAGTGAGCACTTTTGAAATCAACCTATGAAAAATGTCACGGCCCTTACTTGCATGTGTTTTAACGGTCACACTGAATGATATGCGCCCTGTAAAGTTGGCAACAACGGAGAGAAAGTAGCTCCGTGTGTTAACGTTGGATTAAAAGTGTTAAGCAAACATTTTAGAATATTGAAATTATTTCTTTCACTTTCTGTATTTTTAATGTATATAAGAGTAAGAGTGGATAAAATTGTAAAATATTTACTTTTCTAATAATTGCACAGTTTTACTTGATCAACGCATGAACTAAGTTACCCGGCTCGTGGCTATGTTAGTTTTACATATAGCGGAAATATATGGAATATGAGTACAAGTAGAACTTAAGCAGGGCTTTTAAAAGTGCTCAGTTTACTGTGCACAGCGTTTATATCATTATTTAGTCTCAATAAACGCGCTAACAAACACTCATACTATCCTAATTGTCACAGAAATACTAACAAACTATCGAGCTGTGTTTTCTAATGAAGGCATTCAACTGAGTAGCCAAACAAATATATACAGTTGATGGATCCAGATATTTTGATGACAGTCTAATTTTTTTTTGCACAACACAGAGGTTTTGTTAGTTCAAGTGTGTATTTTGTTACAAAAATAAAGTTAATTTATTTTTGGCCCTATACAAACAAATATTGTGTTGGTTGAAGCAAACTTTGCTCTCAGTGTAATGTGTAGCCTAGAGTGTAAAAAAAAAAAAAAACGGTTGAGTAACAAGTGTCTAAACATTTAAGGATGCAGGACTCCCAAAAACTAATAATTTTATAATTGTACCAAACATTAGTCAACTCGTACGCATTGTAAGTGATGACATTTTCCTCGAATCAACATTTTTCAAACTTTATGTGTTTTGAATAATTTGATGTCAAATACAAAATTCGTCGGTTTTGTTCAGCCATAATAGCAAATACTAACTAAGTTGTACAGATGAAAAAAAAAACTTGCAAAGTAAACTGTTCCCATAGGCTACCGTGTGACACGTGAGTAATCGCCAAATAACAAGCCCCATATATATATATATAATTATATATAAATGATTGAACTATTATTTGGTGATTACATATATATGAGGTTTACAACAAACTAATGCCCACGGCATTAGTTTGTTGTAAATATTTTAATTTGCACAACTTAATTAGTATTTGTTGTTATGGCTACAAAAAAAAAACAGAAATTTTTATATTTGACATCAAATTCCTAAAAAAAATAAAGTGTAAAATTTATTTACTCGAGGAAAATTTCATTACGTTCAATGCGTACGAGTTTAACAATGTTTCGTGATGTTATGAAGACACTTGCGCGAACCTGCCTTTAAACCAACATACTTGTTGAACGCAACTTAGATAGACGCCGCTGTATTCACGACAGTTTGCAAACACCCGCGGCGTAAGAATGCCAATACGACGCTAGCCGCGGGGACACATCAATACGGGGCTACGGGGATCAAAACAAACTCTCAGCAGTTTTGCCACGAGGCGGGAGGTAAACCAGGACAAGTTTATAATGCAGGATCGTTAATAAAAGCATATCGCACCCCGGAAAAAGCTGCGTGTCAGCAGCCAGCCACCGAGACGACAAGATGCTTCCCTGGACGCAGCGCCATCTTGCACGATCGCCGTTTCCGTTAATGACGACCAGGCTACGGTGACGACTCTACAGAAGGAGGTGATCGTGCAGATGTGGAAATTAAGACTAAACTAAATATGTGGCACTAGATACCCCCCTCCGTGCGTTATAATAAATGTAATTATATTATAATATGTTTATAGTCTATCCACGGTAAAGCGAGCACTTTTAAATACCCTTCTCATTTCTGAATAATAGTCAATAAATACATTTTATTTTAGCCCTTGGCGTTAGATTCCGAGTGTCGTGGAATATACATACTGTCTTTATTACTTATTTGGAAATATTTGTTTTAAAAGGAGGTTAAAGGATAAAAAAGTGACTGAAAGAAAAAGTAACTAGGGCCTCATAAGTGCTCACTTTACCGTGAACAGCCTATATCAACTATAACTCTGAATATAACCCTTTTTATACTTTGTATCTTGTGCGTTATGATTAACTGACCTTCAATCTAAAATACTAAATGTATGGTTTGTAAATGTAGTTATAACAGATCATAGCAATACGATAAAAAAATAGTACATTTTGTTGGGGTCCAACAACCTGAAGAATACTATGTCTTGATTTGTCAGCCGCGTTTGCCGGCGAAGGTCGATTTTTTTTCTTGGGGATATATAGACCAGTGTCGCGCGCGTCTTTGGCGAATGCATGAGCGTGTTTTATTCACTCGTGCGCGGCATGTTTTGTGAACGAGCTGAGTGATTGGGCGAGGGGCTAAGGGGTTGCTGGCTTTAGAGGCCGAGTGGGGAATTTCTGCCCCGGGTACGACCGATCGATTGTCGGCCTGATGGACGTCGCGGGTGGCCGCTGCAGTATGCATGAGGAGCTCCGATGAAAAGTACTCTGCTCAAATGACCATTAAAAATTCACGGTAAACAATCCCCCCTCCCACTTCCCCCTCCCCTCTTCATTTTCAACGTCCAACCCCGCTGTCTTTCTCCCGTTGTTGTCCGTCCAAATTAAACTCGTTGACGGCCACCATGTTGAGTTCTCCCCCCCCCCCCTCCTTCGACCTTGTTCGGCGGCGGATATGCGCCAACTGTTTGGTGGGTGTTTGGCCTGGCCCCGGCTCATTCCAAACAGACTGGCGCGCAGTTCAAATATGTCCAGCTCGGCTGGGTGCGAGTACGAAGCTTTTTCACCAGAGTGAGTGCTTTAGCGCATTCTCGATTCCATTTAATCCCCCCTTGTACGTTTTTCTCTATCTTTTTTTTTTTCATTCGTTGTGAAGTTATTTAACTTTATTTATTCACAGTACTGGATTTTTAACGAGGTTGCCGTTTAAACTCTATCTTTCCTACTGTGAAACTGATGGAAAATAGCCAAACGAATTAGTGGCCACTGTTGGTTGTCTTCTAACGATGTAGACAATGGTACATCATCCTACAATCACTCTGTACTAGTTTTTCTCAAATAATGATCTGCAACCAGATGTAAATTGTGGCCTGTACTTCAGCATTCCAAAGAGGAAAGCACAAAGAGCAAATTATTGAAAAGACGTATCGCGCTTCAATATTATGTGTCATTTCAAGTATATTTTTCACGTTAATTTTCTCACCTTGCACCTTCATGCTATGCGCTGCTTTAGAGCGTATTTGTGATGGTTGATTACAAGTACACGCTGTAAAAAAATTTCTGGAAACTTAATAAACTGTAATGGAAATTTTTAACGTATAAATTTATAGTAATATTACCACACATCGAACTGCAGATGCAGGAACGTTTAGTATCAGCACAATTCTAAGTTGGGAACTTCCCTACGCATTTGACTGTTTCCTGAGCAAACTCAGGAACGCTTCCATGGACGTATGGGAAATAACTTTACCGCATGCGCTTTCCCACTATACATATACACTGATGTGGTAAATTCGCAAATAATTTCTTAGAGCGCAAAATTACTTTTCATGTCGGTACGATTAAAAGAATTTTGCAATTGATGATAGCGTATTGAATTTATTTAATGTCTGTTTTGATTTCTACGTAGCTAATATCAAAATCGTTCGGTCCAGCCGCTTCTCTTTTTTAAACGGATCTCTAAACAAAATTTTTACGGACCAACATAATAATTATGGCGCGTATTAGTTACTGTATAGGATATACGAGGTACCTTGATACATGCGCAGCGTATTTGACATAACGTTTAACTTATTGCGCACGACGCCCAGGTTTGAGATGTGGAATAAGTAGCCTGACTACTGTTAAAGGTAGAAGGTTAAAGAGTAAGAAAATGGATAGTATATCCAAATACGTTGTATCGAGTTATGTTCTAGTTTTGTGAGTAAGTATAAAAGAGAGTAACATCTAATAAATATGATTCCATACTTTATAAAAAATTACAAATGGCTGTTTAGTATGAAGAAAAAATTTGCCTTGTGGTGTGCGTGCGATGTAAAATGTGTGTATTCTGGCTCGGAATCTATTTAAAGGATTCATTTCAGCGAATTCTCGACTACAAAATAAAAAAAAGTTATATTTTCTCCGGTGTATTTAGACTATAGCAATTATAAATGTTTATTAGCGTTGACAAGATGTAACTAGGACACGAACGTTTAGTTTAGTTTATTGTGTCCAGTATATCTTTGAAAGTACCTGTTCGCACAAAGACATAGGACACTTCAAGTTTGTACATGTTTTGCAATAAGCACTTCAAAACATATGTTTAGTTCTTCCTCACTTTTTTGTTCTTCGTCTCCGTAAACCCTACCACTTGTAAAATCGAAGAAAATATAAGACGCACACGTTTCCCTTGTCTTGTATGTAACTATGCTTACAACACCTCTTGAGTAAAGATTTGTAAAATGAGCAAAACTAAATCGCAAATCTGTTGATAAGTGAGTAGTGGTCTGCGTTTTTGGAATTTATGAAGTAAATGTCCAACAGGACAAGAAACTATTACTATCAAAAATTCTTTGCGTTATTTAAAAAAAATTTAGTATTAAAAAAAAACATAACTGTTTGTGAATATTGGGATAAGTTGTTAAAAAGGTGGCTTCAATAGTAAGAACAACATTTTTGTAATGTTTAAAGTTAACGATAAGCAAGTGCATTAATTCTTCATTCCTTGCGTTATGTTTACGAAAATTTTTTTTTCTGAAATGAAGTGTAGTTTTTAGAGATAAAAATAAGTGTGTGTGTGTGTATATATATATATACACACATACACACACATACGCATTCTAACGCTAAATGTTAGAACTTTTGAACAGAGACCATTAAGAATCGGATTGTAATCTTTACGCCTCTTTTTATGCATAAGAAATGGTTTTAATGTTTTCAGATGAATTCCGCCTAATACCATGACGGAGTGGAAATATGCAAATTATTTTTTTATTATGTAGCTATCACTCTGCTTAAATTTTTTGCAATATTACTAATTTTCGGCAAAATTTGTGGAATATGAAATTCCCAGTTTTAGATCATTATCTGCATTCTTCCCAAGGAAAGTGGTGTTATTTGATTCGCTGACTTCTACTGCACCATAGCGAAACTTGAATCTATTAGTTGCTAATTTTGGTACGATACCGAATGGAATGTGTCTTTTCAGCGCTAAAAAGTAATATGTTGGTTTTAAATCATGCGTCTAATTGACGGAATGTGGTGTTGACTAAATGACCAAGCTCTTCCTCCGTTGAATTTCCGGAGACGGAGATACTGGTTTAGTTTGCAAACGGGAAAAGAAAGGCGATTTGATCAAGGAAGCAGGGTAAATTGTTTATGTAATCATTGCGCAGCAAGGGTCCAAGAATTGAGCCTTGGAGTACACCGTGCTTTAGTTTTTTTTTTTGTTTGGAATATGCATGGATTGTATTACCTTTAATAGAATATTTTTGCTGCCAGTGTAATAGATATGAATCCGTAAGTTTGTTATTTGCTTCTCTGATGGCGTACGATGTTACTTTATTTGTGAGCACGTCATGATTTAATCAGTTCAAAGCTTTGGTTAAGTCGCGAAAAATTTCAATCGATGGTACTTTCGTGTCGAAAGCGTCAAGGATACTGGTAGTCTGGTTGTACACTGCTTCACTGTTTCGTGTTTTTTCAAAATGAGGCACGAGTCTAATATAAATTAGCTTCTAGAGTATTTTGAGAAAGTAGTCGGTGGTGAAAAGGGTCTGTAATGGGGTATATTGACCGTCACATTTCTTTTACAGAGGAATTATAGTTGCCCATTTGAGTCTGTCAGGGAATACACCATAGTTAAAAATGGTATCACAGATGTGGCGGAAGGGTGCACTGAATTCAGATGCATACAACTTCATCCATTTGCATCCCAGACCATCATAACTATAAGGCGATTTTGGTCCTAATGGTTTCATTGCTTTTTATGCTTCTCCTGCAGTTGTAAGCAAACCCTTCACGAAAGGGTATTTTTTTTCTGTAGAAATGAAGTATAATCATCATTTTCAGTGGTTTTATTTATCAGTTTAAGTAATATATTCTAATAGTATAAGTTTAAGTAATATATTCTAATAGTATAAGTTTAAGTAATATATTCTAATAGTATAAGTTAAATTCCTGCAACTGCAGGCCCTTTTGAAAATATATAGTCTCTGACTTTTATATTTATCCCAGCATTCGACTCTATTGCTTTTCCAGTTTCACTGTTTATGATAAATCATGTGGTTTTAATTTTGTTTTCAGTTTTGAACGAGTGTACTGAAGTAATTCTTTTTTTTTCTTTTGCTGAATTTATAACTGTTCTCAAAACTTTACAAATTTTTTTTATAGCGCATGACTACATTTGGGTCAATAACTATTGTAGGAAATTTGCACCGATCCCTTTTGTGCTCACACTATATTTTCTTTCCTTTAATCATCCATATTTATTTGGTAACATGTTACAACAAACTTCTTTAACAGGGAAGTCTTTTTTTTTGTCAAAAAGGACGAGAACCGAGTTTATAAATGAATTTAGTTTTTTATTTTCTTCTACTGTGTCGTATATTGCAGGCCACGATTCATTTCCGAGATCATATGTGAATTATTTTAACATTTCTAGGAATAATATTGTTTTTAATAAAAATACAGTTACGTCCTTTATTCATACTGGTACTACAGTAGAGGGAGTAGCCCTGGAATTGTAAGTGGTTTAGTACAGGCTTCAGACATTATGTGCCTCAGTAAGACATACAATATTTACATTTACAAAGAAGGTAAGTTGTACACGGTCTAAGCATGTGAGCAATTAATCAGTTGTTCTGTTTATACCCAGAATGTTTTGATAAAAAAATACAACATTTAAGTACATTATTCAGATTTCTGATTTTATTTTTCTTAGATTGATTTTTGACCTTTTCAGGCACTATTTGCGTATTATAGGATTTATGTAATTTGGGTATAATTTTATATATACTAGAAAATTGCGATTGCCTACTACTACTGAATTTTTTTTTTCACTTGAGCCATGTTTAGCACAAATCCCGTTGACAATGAGGTTGCGAAGCTTCCCCTTACCGACAGCATTTAGGTGCTAACCATGTCTTGTATTTACTGTCTTGTAAATTCCCTTCTATTCCAATAGCATTCCATAGTGCCCGACCTCGCATAATTCCTCCTTGCAGCATTGACTTTGTGCACTTTCGTTAAAGCCGATATTACACGATACCCGAAGTCATACTTGGTTCTTGTACAAGCTTCTATAAGGCCTGGTGCACGAGCCGGTATACCAGCCGCTACATGAGCCGCCATGGAAGATTCTTATTACACGACAGCAGTTTGCGTACTAGCATTTGGCACCATCGGTGGGTGCGCAGTGAGTACGTTTGTAGTAATTATGAACCCCTTTCGTGGAACTGCTACCAGTTAGTAACTTGCGTAGGCCTATGAAAACAAACTATCCAGCACATCTTAATATTGCTATTTTACTGTTCGCCTTTTACATAAATTGATTGCTTACTAGAATAGTTTCATTCATTGTCTTGAAAATGACGCGAAGTCACTAGAGTACGAGTGTGTTATTTTTTATTTTGACGAAAATTGCTGACCGGTTACGAAATATAGTTTTTTTTTTTTTTACGTACTGGGATATTATCCGCATGTGAAATTTAATGATAAAATAAATCTGGATCGACGGAGTTTTGAACTCACGCCCAAAACATACGCTGTAGTAATGGACGCCACGACTATACCACTGTACTATCAGCTCACACATAAGACTTCGAGTTTTTATGCATTATATATTGTAAATAGTTGGAATTAATATTTGCATAGAGTAGGTAATGTTTTAAATATTTTGAACGATTTTAAACAGTAATTATAAGTTGTCATCACCAATACTATTCGTCGTTGTCGTATTTCATATTTATTCGAGATAGTTTCAACCTCATGGACGTATAATCAAGATGGAGGTGTCCTTTTCGGTTTATTCAACAACTCGTTTCAAGAAGTAGCCACCTGGAGCGCTCTACGCTCTGAAACTGCGATGTGATTGGCCAGGTACGAGAGCCGGTGTGGAACCTGCCATGAATAATAGGACGTTTCCAATTACCTCACCTGGAACGAAATCTGGCCGTACTAGGCGGGAAATGCCATGACGGGTGCCACACTAGTCCGTATACCGGCCGCTATGGTGGACTTTGCACAAGCTTTTACGGAAACTGGTATCGTAAGATATTGCCTTAAGAGAAATTATCATTTTGCCGGTGACACGTCGCGCAGAACTGACACATTTAGGTATGTAGCTGGTGGCCCCAGCAATATTACCAATATCCTTTTCAACTCATTAGGTTCTGTCAACAGTGTGGTTACCTATTCCACCTACAATACACCGTGGTCTGATTAGGCAAAGCATTCAGTTAAACGTTTCACATCTTTGGCGACATTCCTAAGTCCAGTATTTGACTTACAGAATGTGAGAACATAATAACCCTCACCCCACTTGCTCTTAATGTGTTCTCCCAAGCCTCTTGCATGGCTGCTACCAAGAATTAGCACCTTAGCCTTCGTCTGGGGTCTCGCACTGGCGTTGCCACCTGGAAGAGTGAAGAGTTGAGTTGAGTTGAGAGATTTGGGCTGCTCTTAACAACGAGGTCTTGAGAGCCGATGAGGGTGAAATGAAGTGAGAATGGAGGAGCGTCGGAATGCAAGGGCGGGGAAACGGGAGATCCCCGAGGGAACCCGCCGACGAGCGGCATCGTCCGCCACGATTTACACTTGTAAAAATCTGTGAGTGTACCGGCCAGGAATTGAACCCGGTTCGCGTTTGTAGGAGGCGAACAGTCTTGCCGCTTAGACACCGCGGCCCCCTAAGAGAGATGAAACCGATGTCTTGCATCTCGAGGTTGGCCAGAGCATAAAAGCAATTACTTCATACGATCTGGGGATAGCAGACCTGCGGATAAACCAAGGAACGGGAATGGGTCTGTGAACATTTTATTTTTATGTTTAGTTACAACACACTATTATTTTCAGGTGCGAGTAAAGGGGGTATCCTGTATGATGCAAAATTGCCTTTGAGAAATTCTCAGTTTTTTTTTCTTGTAGCGTCTTTCAGATTCCCAGCGGTTTCCATTAATTCCCTTTTAAAGTGCTCAACATCGCATTTCAGACCTTTCATTATCTTTTCCTTGCTATCCACCCTTCTTTCGAGCTTATTTATTTGCTGGCTCATTTACTTAAGCTTTTTATCAATGTGGCAGAGCAAACGTAATAATACCTCATGGTTTTTCCTTGAAAAGACTGGGTTTTCCTTATTTAGAGTAAGTCGTATGTTATTTCCCCTTAAAATGTATTACTGTTTGTCAAAAGCTTTATTAGGTTTCGTCAGTGTCGATTTTTACTCACTTTGAATTTTCAAAAGTTTCTGTGAGGTTTTTCAAATAAAATGGGATCTTAGTAATTATTAATGAATGGGCTTTATGTCCTGGTTTAAACCGCATATTACGCTATTAGACCATCTTAACACTATTATTATTTGTCTAAGGTAGTTTAGAATGGTATATTTTATTTTTACATACTACCTTCCAAAAATACAATTTTAAGCGATGCAGGAAATGAAGATAAGTGCCGCTTCCCCAAGTATTTTTAAATATATATTACTAGTTGTAGCTACCTCCCAAAACAGTAATTTTGTTCAAAGTGAAGTGTCGCATATATTCGAAGTTTGCTATAAAACGTTAGCATCCAAACAAGCATTTAAAAATGTGGTCTCAACAAAATGCATTTGTTGGAGATGTAGATAAGTAATGAATGTTTCAGAACAAAATATGTGTTAGAATATAACGTGTGTTTACTCTCCGTGTTTTCAGAACAGAACATGAGGCAGAGAACTCAATGTGATTATTATTCTGTGGCTTTGTGTCTCGTCGACAGCGAGGCCAATGGCCAATGGAGAGTGTGGAATGAGATCGGCAGAGGCCTGTTTAAAGGAACAACCTCGTTTTTCCCTGGAATGATTTCAGCAAAACATATCAAACTGAAATCAGAACGCTGGACTATCATCGCACTCGGTTGGTTCCGAATGTATGTCCGAAGTGACACTACTGCGCCAATCTCCTCGATGAATAGTGTTAGGGTTCAGGGACGCATATTTAAGGCGTAAAAGTAGCGCTCATTGATAAACGTGGTGCTAGGGATGCCAATTGAAAATATATTTTTGAAAATCTATTACATCTGCTCGAAAAATCGTTTCATTAAGACTGCCAGTTTTTTTTTTTTTTTTTTTTTTTGCGGAACCGATAAATTACTTGTAGAATTATTTTTCGATTCAGCGACATTTTTATGTGTCATTTGAAGTTATGAATTTCCTTGAGTTTTGGACTTTCTTTCTTAATGGATTGTTCGATTTTTCTGGAATTTCATCTTTTTATCGTTGATATTTTCATGAGTTTTGTTTAATAGTATTTATGGCTATATAGGTTTGTTCCCGTGGTTATGGGATCGAAAATCTATTTGTTGTAAACCGATCATTTCGTCCGATTTTTATTCGCATCGATATTTTGTGCCTCGATCTATATCGATTCAAGAAATCAATTAATTGGGTTAAAATCGACATACCAACGTGATGGGCCATTTTGGGAGTTGTTTACAGAGAAGAGTGACAGTTCTTACACACTTAAGATACAGTTTTATTTCTGTGCTACCACGGAACGCATGTTTTCGTGAGTCATAAGAATTTCTTGCCCAAAGCGGCGATCGCTGAGCTCTGTGTAAGACGTCCGAATCACTGTTCTTATTCCTGTTGTGTGGCGTACAGTGAGAATGGCTATACTATGAATAATAGTCATGCAAGAGAGGGCATACACCAGTGGCGACTGGTTACTTGAACCTGGGAGGGCTGTAGCGATCCTAACTCATATCATTACAAATATAATTTTTTTAATAGGCACAGTGATAAATATATCGAGTACGACAGGCGTAAGTAAGTGTAGCTTATGTAGCTACAAGCAAAAAATTAGTGTGGTTGTTTGAAGAAAAATTTAATCATCGCCCGATTTGTAATGGTCAACATACTGTGGCCGCTGGTTCAGATCTAATCACTACCACAGGCATGTATTTGTTTTAAGTTTGTTTAGGTTATATGCCTTCCAACCAGTACCTACATGGTGTGGTACATTACACGAGACGACGAGAGATAACATAATAATACCAATTCTACCATACTGACGACGATAATAACTTAAATATAATAAAATAATATTTTTAAAACCAAATACTAATTTACATAGCGTACAGTACATACAAAATTCATGTCAAATTTAAATTAGAGGATGAAAGTGTCATATCTTAATTAATATATTTGTAAAAATAAATCCATTCGTCAACCTATATGCGCTATCTAACTGGCAACGTTTATTCACCTTAATAAGCAATGTAACTTTTATGGCATTTTTATATTTTGCGAACATGATTTATGTCTTTTAACCTTGTCTCCCAAATTTTTTAAATCTTTTACCCCATTGGCAATTCTCACAAGATCATTAGGTTTCATTAGCAAAAAAAATTTAACAAAACAACACATTTCCAACTTCACACCCGCATAGCCAATCCGCGAAATTGTATGTACCTATGTCGAATTTTCTCGTTACGAACCATTTACCACCTTGGCTTTGTTGTTGAATTATATTTAACTGTGGCCTTGCTGGTTCTGAATTCTGTAGCTCTAGTGTATTCTCGTAATTGAAAATCTTTATCGTAATAAAATTTAAAATGTTAATAGCTGAATAACAATTATTTACAAGTTTACACAACACGACATTAAAAACAATTCATCCCTGCTTCTGATCGATGCTCATAGCTCATCATTAATTAACAACAAACTTATTCAGAGTATTACATACTATATTTGAAACTCACGCGAGTTTTAACGATATCTATAAATAAAAAATATTCGAAATAAATACAAGCATTGTTAAGAAATGTGTTTAACAACTGCAAAAGAGTGGAGCGCGAAAGTGTGCTTACAAAACAGGTAGTTTTAGTAGCTTTGTCAAGTTCCAGGAAACCATTTTTTTTGTTTGACCAGGGGCGTGCCTAGTTGTCTCCAATTTACAGCATGCGATTAGGGAGGGCTGCGCTCCGCAGCCCTCCCTAAGCAGCCGCCACTAGTATACACCAAACGTACAGTAAAGATTGTCTGTGCTTGTTAAAAACAATTCTTTGGAAAATAGTAGCCAAAGATTTTCGTGTAACTCTACAAATATAATATTGTATATTTACAACACATTATTTTCGAAAACACACAAAACTGTTATTGAAGCTCGAACTTTATAATAAACTTGACACACTTGTTATTTAGAGCTCATTATTAGTTTCACATATTTCCCCCCTAACAATTTGAGAAATTTAGTCTATATTCTTTGTACACAGTAAAATACAATGGGAAAATTGCCTGACAAGTGTAAGGTAATATTCGCAAATTGTGTGGGAAACATTGTTTTCCTTACGGGTAAGATAAAATTACCGCACTCTGGAGTAAAATTCACGTACACGGTAGTGGCAAATCCCATACATGGATGGGAAAATTACCTTATGACGCGTGGATCTCCTCGTCCATTCGTAACTATATGATAATTGTATTTTATATATTTTTACCTTAAAATTAATTTTTATAGTTTAGTCATACAAGCTGTCAAACATGATTCTTTATATGTAATGTATAACTTCCGCACTATGGAGTAAAATTCACGTAAATAGCGGTGAAAAATCCCATACATGGATGGGAAAATTACCTTACTGCGCGGCGCGTGCATCTCTTCCACATAGTCTCAACAGCTAAGTGGGAGGAAGGGTGGAAGAAACAATCCTTTAACATGCTAATATTCACTGGCGCTGTCACCTTGTAGTCATAGTGCATTGGCCTATCGTGATAGAGGACCATGGTTTGCGCCCACCCTACAGCACGTGTAGAGGATTTTAGAGTTGAGGTTTTGGTTACCATTCGCCAAAGGATATAGGCAATTAAAAAAATTGACAGTACCAATACTTCGGGGTATTTTTAAATATAATTTTACTATAGAATACAGTTAATACTCCCTTACTTTTATGGGATTTTCCCCCAGTTTTGTCAGGTACTCTTTCCGTGCAATTAGGGAATAGTACTTTACTTGTTATGTAAATTTACGCTACTTTTAGTAGGTCCTTTTACCTTTTACATGTAGCTTCCTTTGCATGTAAGGGAATTTTATCTTAATTTTTTTTACAGTGTAGTGTTGCAAAAATATCTTTGGCAACAAGTTGCCGGAGAATTCATTTTACAAATGCAGAAAACTTTACAATGCAGGATCCTTACGGGAAGTCTGACTTACTTAACGTATAGATGGTTGGTTTACTTTTCTCCACTAAACGCTAAGCACGGGACGGTGCCTCGTGTTGTGAACTAGAACACTTGGTATCCACCATCAGAACAGTTTTACCCGTCGGGATTATCTGCGAAGTTGAGCGGGAACTTTACCAGAATGAACTTTGGGGCGCCTAGTATCGGATCTCTGGGGAAGGACTCGATCCCCGGAAGTCTCTCGCTTCGGAGGCGAGCACGGGACGCAATCGCTTGCCACGGGTGCAGCCAATTGGCGAAAAGTTACAAAATTACTCGGTGGGGGGGGGGGGGTTTGAAAGTTCTGCTAACTCCGTCAGATTTTCACCCTTTCCCCCTCGCCCGTCTTTCGCTTCGCGCCATCCCCCCTCCAGGCACTTGCGTCCCACTTTTCCAGTCACCCCTGCTTCAGAGCGGAGCAGCAATTAGCAGAGAGATAAATTATAATTAATTACCTCTCTGTGCTCCAGACGTCAGAGGAGATCATAAACTCGAAGACTGGCGCTGAGGTCGCGTTGTGGAAGTAACTACGTTCGCGAACTATGTGGTTTCAGCTCTCTGCCCTGTGGCCAAGCTGTTCTGGTTCGGTTCCTAGTTCGTGCAAGACTTCTCGTGTTGAAACCGCTTCGTAGTGATGGCATGCCCTTCTGTACATTAAGGACCTCGTCTACCTGGCCTTGCTTGAACTACGTCGCAGTGTGTTTGAAATACGCGTTTTTCAACAAAACGACCAAACGTGTATCCAACGTGCTGATCTACGAAAAGGAGACACACTTCACGCGAGGGCATATTAGACGTACATTAGAAACACCATTTCAAAGTAATTTCAAGTGGCTAAAAACGGCTTTTTAAAAGCACTATATCTCGAAATATATGCGTCAGATAGATAAGTAACTATTTAGGGCCCTGCATTGAACCTTCGGACAGACTATCCATCAATAGAATATTAGAATCACCTCTGAAAGTCCCGTGGGATGGAGCAGCACGTCCAAGGTCAAGAAGCGGGGGAGCGATACGGGCGGCACTAACGCGCACTTCTAGCGCCTCATTGCTCCCACGCACATGGCGTGCAGTGTTTCCCTCGTGACGCTGTACTGTGTAAATTAGTTCTGTAACAGTGGGGTTTTATTACACGCAACGAAGGCCCACACATTAAACTACGCCCCGTATCTTGGTACTTTCCTCTTGCCGCTTAAGGAAACTGCGTAGGCAAGCTTTAAAAATGCGATATTCAGCCATTTTCACGATTTTTTTCTCCAAGGATACTCTTAATATGACAAAAGTAGAAAAAAATATGAGCATAGATAATAGTTTTTTTTTCCTGGCAAATAGTCGAATTTGTAGATATGCGCAAAAACAACTATTTCACAAAAAACTCAGGGGTCCATCCCACTCATAAGGACCCTACCTGGCATATAAAGTTCGTTGAAAACATGTAATTTAAAAATGGTTGAATTTATTTTTTATATACGTAGTGGTGGCTGAATACTAAGATCCTTTAAGAAACCTCTCGTGCCTGAATATCAATTTTAAGTTCTCATTTCAAACGTCAGTAATCACTTTTTGGTCGTGAAAATGGGTTTTCTATACATAAACCGAACGAGGATGGCGTTGTTTTTGAACATTGCAATCGGTGGAACCTGCGTTCGAATACAAGTTCGACCATCTTGAATTCTGTTTTCCACGCGGTTTCACTAAATCGCTCCATGCATGTAGGTAGGTGGGCTTAACGTCTCCTCGGCACCGAGGTAATTGGAGACTATGCAGGGAGGAGGGATTGGGGAAGCAATGGTACCTATTCCAGCATTCGCCTGGAGCGATTTCAGGAAAGCACGGAAGGGCGAAATCAGAATGGTCGGACCAGGAATCGAACCCGTGTCCTCCCGAATGCGAGACCGGTGAGTTAGCACTGCGCCACCTCGCTCGGTTCCTCTCTATAGGCCATGGTCTATTCCTACCGGTTTCTTCTTCTCTGAGCATCTTGCCCCGTCTCCAAAGCCGTCCCTACACGATGCCCAATTTCTGCTACCTTCTGTTACACTTCTGTTGTGCCCATGGGTGTCCATGGGCACAACAGAAGGCAAAAAAAGTTTCTGTAGTAGAAGAGAAGAAAGAATGCATCAGTTCATACCCACACGTTACCTAAAGTGCAAACAGAAAATTGTATATGGCAGGCAAAAATAACTCGCAAATGGCAGACATTCCGCAGCTGGTAGGGCTACAAATGCAATCAAATATTATATGTACGAGCTTTGTGGTACATACGAAAAGAACGAAGACAATTTTTTTTCCTGAAGACTGTATTTATTTCAGTTTCTGAGTACAGTTACTAGGCTATTAATGTATGGTAAATAATGTTAGTAACGGCAATGCTTATGTATAAGAAAACAAGATACTGTTTTTACATTTATGTACAACGGACGTTTACGCAATTAGTTAAATAATTATTAAATTATTTAAATATTTATCTTTAACAAACATAATAATCAATATTGTGTTTTCCGTAATTAAACAAGCTTATACGCAGGAGATTTAAAGAAGGGGAAAATATCACAATACTCATAATAAAGCTTTTATGTGTGGGGTAAACATCACTCCTGCTAAATGAATTAAAACACGCATTTACACAGTCTGTTTTTCAAGTTGTGTTTGTGTAGCACAGTGGGTTAGTGCATGGGCTTGTCACAGAAAGCATTTTGGTTTTAGAGTTAAAATCTCCTTCATGTAACGAAATTTTGAGTTATTTAATGCGATACATTATTGTCGTTTATAATTTGTGTTATTGTCAGAAAACGTTTATTTCTAGAATTTCTTTGGATAAAAGCAATAATACACAAGTAACTGCACAGTGCAATCAGCTGCCTGTGTTTTTTTTATTTAATTTTGTTTTGTGTTATTGTTTTTAGACGAAGATATTGCAGACATAAGCGTTTTCTGGTAATAACTTAATTTATAAACAGCAATAATGTATCACATAAAATTACTAAAAAAAAGTTTCGCGACACTGCGATTTGAACTCCAAAACCTAAAATTCTGCGGCGCGAACCCGCGCACTATCCCACTGAGTTGCGAACACAACTTCCTAATATTCTGTGTATATGCCATTCATGCTAAAGTGATCACTTTTGAAGCCCTAGTTACTTTTTTCTGTCAACCAGTTTATATCCTTCCACCACTTGTTAATGTATACCCTGGCTTGTGAGTAATAAAACACAGTGTATATAAAACACAGTGTATACATTCACCATACCAAAAACCAAAAGCCCGAGGCCACAATTAAATGTATTTATTGGTTATTATGTCTGATGAAACAGCTTTAAAAAGTGCTCACTTTATCGTGAACGGCCTAGGTTATAATACTATAAAAGTCCATAGTTATCGCGTATTTTCAAAGTCGTGTTTATTGTTTTATTATGACCGTGGGAGTTAATTGAAACGTTTCCCGTTACTTACGCGTGCATTAAGTTTCATTGGTACGTAAACACGTTTTACAGAACCCGTATTTTTATCGTACACGGATATATATACACCTCGAGGTAGCTTCTCGGGCGTCCGCCATCTCGTCTGTCGCAGCTCCGTGGGTATAGCAGAAAATTATAACACTTTCTATTACCGTTTCGGGCATGCCCATGGGTACGAAAACTGTTATACCAGGAGCCTGACCCCTCCGGAGGAGGCTGGATTGTAACCTACACGGGAGCAGAGACGCTAGCAGAGAATGGGTATGAAAACTGCTACGGAAATGGGCATCGTGTAGGGCCGGCTTATTGACGTCTCTGTCGACGAGATGTTAAGAGTCGGATGGACCTCTGCGGTTTTTGTGAGATAGTTGCTTGCTCGAATACGTATATCTCGGTGAATCAATGTTCTGCAAATACGTCTATTTGTTCAGAAAAGATAAAACACAATCATCTATGCCCCTATTTTACTTTTGTCATATTAAGTGTATTCTTGAATATAAAAAAATCGTGGAAATTGTGAAATATCGCATTTGTAAAGCTTGCCTATGCAGTTTCCTTAAGCGGCAAGAGAAAAGTACAAAAATACGGGTGTAGCTTAATCTGCGGTCTTTCATAGCGTGTAATAAAGTCCCACTGTTACATATTTAGTTTTCACAGTACAGCGCTACGACGGAAACACAGCGCGCCTTGCGCTTAGGAGCGATGAGGCACTAGGCGTGCGTGTTAGTGTCGCCCGTATTGCTCCCTTGCTTCTTGACCTTGGAAGTTCCGGTCCATCCCACTCTTAAACCGTACCTATCTTCCTACCTACGTACATTCTACACAGAAAATTCAGATTTGTCTTCGCACACGCCCATAGTTTTATCTGTCGTGGCGTGCTATAAAATTAGAGGGTCGCTGCTTAGAGTCGTGTACAAACAAGTCGCCGACGGAAAGGCAGCACGTCAGTGGGGCGTCTTGCGCGTAGAGGTGATGAGGCAAGTGGCGAGTGTGCAAGAGTCGGCCTTAGAGCTCACATGTTTAGGGGCTTGTTCGATATTTTCGAGTTGCGTGTGCTAAACGAGTAGCATTTGAGAAATTGCGAACGTCGTGTCGTAATACTAAATTTCCTCTTTCGATTTCCATCTGTAATGTCTATACGAATATGTCGTAGCATACGGACATTCAGCGTATCTTATTGTTTATTTCTAATCCGTGATATTAGCCTCCCAGTGAAAGTCCTATAGAAGCGAGTCGACGTGAGAAAGACTGCGCGACAGAATAGTGTCTTGCGCGTAAAGGCGACCAGAAATTAGATGCGTGTTATTGGGACGCCCTTAGCGCTCTCACGCTTCTAGGCCTCCGACACGCAAAATGAATGAAAGGTTTTCGTTCCTGGAGCTCCTTCTAGCGTTCGAGACACCTAGGCTGGTAAAGCTGCAACTCTCGTCATTTTGGACGTAATAGGTAATTCAGATTCAGCTATGATCTTGCCTTATAATTTTATAAAAATATCTGTACCACTATTATCATTCACGAAGTCACATATGCTCTATCTGCCATTCTTTACGTACGTATTTGCAAAAGCTGTGCTAACCCACGTGAAAGGCAATTATCGATCACGGCAGTAATTTTGTTCTTATTTTGACAAATCAGTGAACAGCATTCTGCAGCACGGCAATCAGTTACACCAAAAAATTCTCATTCGCTCACTGAAGCTTGCAGTAAACAATGATAACGTGCCTGCAGTCGCAGTTTTGCTGTAGAGGTAAATTATCAAAAATTCTTATCGCCACTGAAGCACTAAAATTTGTACGCAGTTGAATAGAGAAGTGTAGATTATTTGCACTGGGCTTAAATGTCATATATTAAGTACTTCATTTATTTCTTAAAAAAAATACATAATAGAAGTCAAAATGAAATTTACCTTTGTTTACTTAAGTGTAAAGTCTCTGAGGAGATTTCCTGACTAATTTTGCTGCAGATATCACCTTTTTTACTTCGCCGACATTAGAAACCGGTTTGGAAATCTTAACATCAGGCACTCACGAAGTAAACTGTTTATGCAATTGTCTTTCGAAACTGACAATGGATTAGTCGGGTTTCTTGTGGAATATGACACAGAATTGCGTACGCACCACGCCAAAATCCACAAATGTTACACGTCTTTAATACTAAATAATAAAACACAACCTTAAAAAAAATTCCTGTAAATAAATTGTAAAATGTTTAATGAACAGCTGACACTTTTTGTTTGCTTCGGTTAGCTTCCATACACTGCATGTTCGAGTAAACGTGTACCTATAACGTAATTTTCTTTCGTTTCTGTGTCTGTTTAATACAATTTATAGTCAGGCCCACGCAGTATAATGTTCACTATTTCCCCATTAATGGAATAAATCTGGCAGCTATTCGTGGTTCTTTGTACCGAGGGTAGGAGAACAGTTTAATAAACCTCACCATTTTTATTATGAATTCACGTTTTGCTGAGTGGCTGGTCATTCCAACTGACTTCCACGGTTGTATCCTTTATATCGAAGGGGCCGCGGTGGCGTAGTGGTCGGAATACTGCACCCCCCTCCCACCAAGGCGAACCAGGTTCGATTCCCGGTGGGGTCGCTTCCGGGTTTTCGCATGTGGGAATCGTGCCGAACGATGACACTGGTCGGTGGGTTTTCTCGGGGATCTCCCGTTTCCCCCCGTCCCTTTATTCCGGCGCTGCTCCACACTCGCCTCACCTCACCCTTATCGGCTCTAAGCACCTGGAAGTTAAGAGCCGCCCAGATCTCTCCACTCCACCCCAGACATCGGTGGGCAGGGAATTTTTTTTTTTCGGAATGCAACGGTACTACGCGGTCTGGTAGTTTTATCGGAGTACTCCCAACTTATTTTCAATCTTCATGTCGTCGCTGACAACATTCCACGCCTCCCAGGCCAGTTTTAAGAGAGAGTCGTAAGTTACGACGACCGGCTATGCTACCAACGTCGACCCTTGTCCTTGCGGCGGTAACAACATGCCGGTGCCATTAATTCACTAACCTGCCGTAGTAAGAAAATTTTCAAACAGGAACGCCAAATCCCGGGAGCGCATTAACTACACTAATTGAACGGGCCGATCCATATTAATTTAGGCCATTAAAAGGGGTTACTTTGACGTGCGCCATCCGTCGGAACTTTCCGTAATGAGTACGGTGCTCTCGCTGCTAAACTCTGTTTGGAGTCTTGCCCCGCGTGATGTCTCATGCTTCGGCGATTCGTTTGCCTTCCGTAACGAAGTACTCAAGCGGCATGTACAGTTTCGCTTAAAATTACTAAGTAATTAAAAAATCTTCCCTCCCGGAGGAAAAAAAAATCCCGCATTCTTAAAAAATTGTAGAGAATGTATCTGTGTGATCTCTCTTCATTTCTGCTGACCCCTGAGATTTAATGTATATATCTTTGGAATACATCACGTCTGCTCTCCAACTGTTCAGGTCATCTTCTGAGATTCTGCTAACTGTGTGAAAATGCCTTAAAAGATATAATAATTTCTTAGCTCATAACGTTCGTTACCTGGCACATATTCGCTCACTTAACTCTAGTAACCCTATGTGTAATATTGGTAAAATTCATTGGTACTTTTTGGCATATTTTTTATATATTGACCCACGCGTGTGCTTTTTTACTTGTAAATATTGAAAATATATTTCTGCTTTTGTAATTTGCAGCTTTTTTTTTACAGTGATTCGTATTACAAAATTATTCCAGCTCTTGCGTTCACCCATTACAAAATTGGCTTTCACGTAACAGTATTTTCTGTCATTTTACAATTCCAGGCCATACGATATATTGTCTTTTAAAATTTCCATCGTAACTTTAGTATTTCTTCTGGCTTCCGCTTTACTACAAAATGCGTGAATCTTAATAACGCCAACTAATGTTTCCCGGAGTTTCATTTCTTGGTTTTCGATCTCTTCTCAAATCACCTACGGCCAATTCAACTGTCAGAATCAATTTAGTACGTTTCTACGCGTTACCATGATTTATTAAGTGATTTGTGTATTATGTTTTAAGACCTTATATTTAATTTGCCGAGACGTTTGAACTCCCGTTAAAATTTATTAGAAATACTGACGAACTACTTAAGCTATGTAGTGCATATATTACTATAAATTGCAAGCCAAGCAAATATTGTGAGCCCGCTTGTATAATGTAATTAGCCACAAAAATAGAAGCAGCAATGTTAAGTACTTCATGTAAATATTATTTTTTTTACAAATGCGCCATCAGAGACATATTTGCACAAAAGAGTATTATTTTTACTCTCGAAATATAGCTTGTTCCCCCTCCCCATCACCCCTAGGGAGGACTGCAGACTGAATCAAAGACGGCATTTAAATGGAAATAGTTAACTACTTCTCCTTAGTAGGCGTTGCATTTGTTTTCTGGCAGAGTATCAGCTACAGGCTAATTATAAAAGAGGGAAAATTGCATACTTAATAAGTCACACATTTATTTATGATTTTTTATTTCAACTGTTAAGCCCGCCATTATAGGGCATGCTAAATTTTCCTTTTATAATGGGAGAAACTTTGCTCCAAGTTCTAGAAATTATGGTCCAGTCGCCGCAGTTCCTGGGACACAACTGAAATTACCCAACCTGCCTTTATACCTAGTGTCAAAGGGAATCAAAACAGGAAGGGTTAACTGAAACTTGTCAGCAAAATGATGGTGTATTTGTTGATAATTCAGTTGTAGACCTTGTTCACACACTCTTTTTGGAGAGGAGGGAACTAATACTACCATTAACACTTTAAAAATTCTGTTTGATACCATTTACTATAACTTATTGTATAGTTACAATATTTTCGCCATATATATTTACCAGTTTACAAACTTTCCGTTTAAATTCACCTTTAAACTCATTAAAATGCCCCTTTTCCTCAACTTCCAATAACTTAGGCGTTGCATTTAAAAAAAAAACTTTTAAAATTCTACAAAACACCTTTAAAACAAGTAAATTCTGCTTGGAATACAATCAGTCTGCCTTAAAACTGCAGGATTTACCAACATGATTTTTAAAACAATTTAAAACAAGCTTAAACTCATTTAAAACACCCATTTTAACATAGATATAGGAAATCATAAGCACTTTGATTGTGCTAACACCACAAAGCTTTTTCTAAACGCCTACACACCTGTAGGAACTCCCGAAAACATTTACTTTTAACATAAACTCCCTCTATCCGGAATTTTCCCAATACACCTTCAATAAGGATGACCACTATGAGCCTTAAACTGGCCCCTTTAAGATATCTCTCAAAAAATTTACTAAAACAACTCCTTTTCAAAACCTTCCTCTCGAGTACTCCTGCAAGCCCACTTGGCTGCTAACTCGAGGAATACATTTAAAATCACAAAATAGAAAATCACTCTCGCTTATTTCACCGCGCAGGGTGATTACACTAGAAAAACAAACCAAAACCAACTCCTTAAAAAATATGCATGGAAAAGGCCCTACTGAGGTACTGGTCTTTTTTTCCACTTTTACAACTCTATTCGCCCTTGAATACTCGGGAACAAACCCATGCCTTTTTCTCACAAAAGATTCCATAACACTTGCCACAATTACCAACCATTCGATTCATCAGGCTGGGGATACTCTCCACACCGAAAACTTTCGTGGCGGCTTGCCCTAGAACCTTCTCACAACAATCTCTCCATACAACCAAAGAAGGCAGGTGATATTGTCCCCACCGACAATTTCGTGAAGGCTGCCCTCTTTGACCCAAGACTACTCCACTCACATTACCAAAGAAGGCAGGGGCTATTGTCCCCACCGACCATTTCTACTCTCCACACACACAACCACATTGATGAAAGAAAGAGAAAGGATATTCTCCCTACCACTGGGGCTATACTCTTCTTCCACCCATACAATATAAATTCCGCACAAACCATCCATCACTCCACTCACCCTCCCCAAAAGTTCCTGTTCTTTCATTTACTAAGTCTCTTCACAATAACACTATTTCCAATTTTTCCAATTACTCGGCCCAAGTTCCTTCCTAAAAGTCCCGACAAGAAAATATCACTATGATCAATGCTGGCCTGGCAGCTAACGTTCAGCACACGCAAATCTTCGGGAAACACTCGGAGAAAACCCTAAATTACTTCCAAGCGCTCTTTGCAATAATATCATTTCAAATTAATAGTAATTTACCATGGCAAAACTTCAACACGGCCGCTCATAACAAGTCCGACGCAGGGGACCCTCAAGAAATCAAAGTTCATATGCGAGCATAAAATAATTAAGTCTTTACTCTTTCTCTTCACCAAAAAAAATAAAACAAGGTCACACACAGGACATGGCCAGAAACAAAGTCTTAATTTCGCAAAAACAAGCGAAAAACACTAAGCCATAGGTGCCTTCTTCCAGAATCAAAGTCATGAAGCACGCCTCACAGAAAAATTCAATCACCAACTTCTACTGGAAAAAAACTAAGTCCTGAAAATTACAAGCCATTAAAAGCCAAGTCCCAATCTTGGCCTGCCAAAAACTAACACCCATCGTCGTCGCCTCACAGAAATTATTCAAGTCCCAAATGCGTCTTGAACACTGCAAAATATTTTTAAGTCCGAAGATTCGCTGAATACTCGTCTCTGTTCTATCAGACTCATCTCGTTGCTACTCTGGGCGGACACCACTCACCACAGAGCACTAGCATGCCTGCTGGGGAATTCTCCCAGATACAGCTCAATATATAAACTGAGAAAACCCCCACTCTCGCGCTACCCCTTCCAAAAGACTGGTACCTCAGCGCACCCTATACAAGCAGCGCACTCTTTTCGAAACAATGCCCTCTTTATTGCCAATATTTTCTGATTGGCGTGAAATTCGGACAGCCAATGACTGTGAAGGGCGCGCTTCCACAAGCAGCGCCTGTAAGCCCGCAACCCGCCACGAATGACAGTCGTGCTGATCATTGCTCACTCCTCCGCAGGCGTTCATACTTATCTAGGAAGAGACATTTCTGAGCACATATTCACACTTGTGACGGACATCCCGTCACACCATGCCATCTGCAATTGATAAGTTTCCTTCTTTTTCGAAGGGCGTGATTCGTATTATAGCGCGTGTGTTTTAGTAGTCATTTAAATCACCAAAAATCCTCAGAGTTGCCATACAAAGAACTGCCGAATATTCCAGTAATATTTAAATTATTAAAATATGAAGAAAAAAAAAGAAATATTTTTTTGAGCGTATTCGAAAAATGTCTTGCTATTTCATTCAACTTTTATTCTTAGATTAAATAACGATATTGTAGAAATTTGAGAGAAAGAAGTGGGAGTTCAGTGCTGTAGTCACTATGTTAAAATTATTGTTGGTATGTTTGATATATAAAGAGCAGCGGTACCTGGTTGTCATATCGATGACCTATTTGGAAAGAAAATTTTAACATAGTAAAATCGTTACTAACAACAGTTGTCATAACGTTTTCCTCGGCCCGAATGCAGCCGCTTGTGAGAGGACATGTACTAACTAAAAATCACCCTTGTTTTCGATAATTATCGCCTAATGTAGTACTATTTAGAATACCACACGTATTCTGAGTTTTGGACGGCAAATATATGAATTTAAAATTCGTATAACTCGTATTCTTTTTTTAAATGTAATTTTCTTCGATTGTCGTACTTTTCTAAGACTATATATTATATCACACTGAAGAAAGGTTTCATATGCTTAAAAAAAAATAAAAAATCTTGAAAGTCATTCATGAGTTGAGGTGGTTGTTCTAGCCATAAGCTGTGCACGGTAAAATGAGTTACTTTTTTTCCTGTCAGCCATTTGTTAACCTTCCGCCACTTTTTAAAATAAATATTGCCATGTAAGTAATAAAAACAATGTATATATTTCACCGAACACAAAAGTTAACGTCTAAGGCTAAATTGAAATATATTGTTTGACTATTATTCCTAATTAGAGGGTTTCAAAAAGTGCTCACTTTACCGTGAATACTCTACAGACGTGACATGACTAGCAGCAGTTCAAACGGTTTTGCAGACCGTTACGAATCCCTCCCCATTTACTTATGCTTTATCAGTTAATGTGGAGCGGAAGGGGAATGATTGCTCGAGTCTCCATCTAACTAGGAATTCTCCGGGGAAGGAGGTGGAGGACTACATCGTGTATTCCGACCTGCCCCCTCTTCAACGGGACTGCTCTCGTGGGGTCGTTGTTCCTCAGGCCCTTCTCAGCGCACACGCTGCTATACATAACTGGATTATAGACAAGGGTGAAGTGCTGTTGACAAGGGGGAATTGCGCAGTCTGGAGGACTCGCGTCAAAGTGTTGCCCCCGAGTGGACTTACCACTTTAAGCGGCGAGTAGTTTGTTCGGGCCAGCTGGAACCTACTCACTCGGCCCGCTTAAACGAGTGGCTTAGTGTGCGCGCTCTACTTTTCGCTTGTCTTCAGCTGTGTATGTACTTTTCAACGGCACTTCACGAACTTTAGGATAATTTCTTTTGACGTGAATACGTTTTCGAAATTGGACCGACACATAAGGTATACCGACAGAAAAGCGTGATCCATTCTGACACAATAACTTAGTAACTAGACTTATAATCTATTCACGGTTTCTTCACACGTTTGACGTCAATATGTCTTTAAATTTGCAACTATAGTGGGAGGCAATCCAGAAAATCCAATGGTAACAGAATTTGGGGGTACAGTTTGGCATTGCAGCTCTGAATCTGTCGTCTACACTCATAATTCAATTACACCACTCGGTTGCCAAAAGATCAAAGAATATATCCCGTTGAGTGAAGAGTGAAGACTGCGAAGCATCGCAAGGAGGGGGGGGGGGGAGCGCAATTTAGAGCTCGTTTCGCTGCGTCTCATAACTTCCGCATAGTGTAACTTTTGACTAGGAGAAGCTACGACGCTCGTTTAAGTTTCATTCGACAGCTCTCGTTAATACCAATCGATTAGTGCATAAAACATTTGTGTGGCGTGGTTATGGCGACGCTGTATGTGTTTAATGTAAACATCTTAAGAAACTTAACACAATTTCGGCCTATACTCGTCAAAAAGTCAAGTCGAAGTACAGAAATCGTATACGGTTGGAGAGAGCATCTCAAAAGCAATCCAGTGATACCCATAAAACCCCGTATGGTCGAGTGAAGCAGTGCCTGGAATGTAAAAAATACCAAGGGGTCCGAGCGCGTCAACATAGACGTATCCACGCAAAACAAACTGCCGTGTCCCCAACACAGCCAAAACTAATTTTTAATCAAACTTTTGAAAAATCTCACTATGATGACGTGATTGATTTTTTCCTAAATATGTAAGGTACTGCAAGCGTTTCATACTGGCGTTTACTTAAAAGTACCTTATTTTTGTTAAATTCAACTTTTACTTATATTCTGTATACCCATTATAATATTTCATTTGTAATTTACTAGCGACCTACCCCGAGCTTGTTGGGGTGCGATTTACGTATATGGCGTTGTTTAGGTATACAGCAAGTATATACACTAAATGCTCAAGGTGACTAACACAGGATTAATACTGTGTTGTTCACAGAGTCTTCGTAAGTGAACCCCTAAAAGACAAAAAAATGATTATTGTAGGTCATCCTTAAAAGATAAATATACGCTGCCGCGGAATTTTTTTAGACCTTTATGAGATATACAATTCTGTAGTACATGAAGTTGGCGTATCTCTTATGGTTTAGTCAGCGTAAGCCATGTAAGCGGCTTTTTCCGACCATATTATAAAACGTCGACATTTCTCTACTATCCTTCGGTTAAATATTAATGTATTATATACCTTAACCCTTTCTCAAGAAATGCTCTAAATGATTGTGTAAACCGCATCAAAAATTCATCAAGTATTTTATAAGCCTTAGCCGATTACACAGACACACGCGGCTGGGCGTCTTTGTTTTAAACTATGGACACATATGAATAAAAACGGGGATAATATGTGTATTGGTAATGCCTGGCAAGAAATAGTTATTATGCAATATAACTTTACATGGAGTGCGCACTGGTGCGGTGCAGTGTATCTTTGGCGTCACTTTCTATATACGTGGTTAAGCTTTGTTTGCTTGAGGCAGAGGAATAACTTAAACAGGGCTGCAGAACAGAACAGAGCATATTAAAATGGCACCAGTTCCCAGCTGAAGGTCTTAGTTACTTGCATTTAAAATTAATTTGGAAAATAATCGAAACATAAAATTTGTTGCGTTATAAAAATTAAAAACAAGTTAAATTTTAAAATTACGTAGTCTTAAAATTATATTTTGTTATAATCTAAAAGTAATGTTGCGTTATAGTTTATACATGTCAAAAGTTAAAATTACTCTGCCTCCATCCTTGAACCCCCACCTCACCATCCTCTCCGGAGATAGTGAGGCCGACGGTTGTCGACGTTTTCGTGAGGTGTCCGTCGTGTGTTTGAGGTTTGTGTCGGTGTTGTGATGGTGTCCGTGTAATGCTGTACAGTGTAGGGTGTTGTACAGTGTAGGTGTTGTTCCTTTGGTTTATTTGTTTTTGTGTGTATCTGTAAAATTGATGGCTTTGTGAATCGGACGACATCAATATACGAAATTATGTTATCGTTTGTAATGATATGTGATGTATTGATAGTGAGGGCTCAAGAGGAACGTTTATTAATTTAGTTTCGGAAATACTACTAATAACAATTATTAGATTGGTAGGTATTATTTTTATTAGTGATTAAATTTTAATAAGGAAAATAATTATATTAACCACTCCGAAGTTAACATTGCTACAGGAATAGATAGGTTAATAATGTTGAAGGATTACTACGGTGGGTTTGGAAATTTTTGGGTGTCCCGAATCCGGGAAGACGACGATTCACCCGGGCACTTGTCTAATTATTAAAAATTATATTTTTTTAGAATTTTGGGCCAAAACGTTTAAGTTTTTATACTTCTGAAAATTTGGAGGTAACTAGAATGGACTATAATAACAAGATTGCATCAATGTAGTCTCATGACTCCGATGTACTTGCCCGCTGACATATGCTTATGTAAGCCACAAAACCCAAATATTCATTTCGCTACTTTCTTTTCGTGCTCATTTCTCAAACAAAATACCGCCCGCTAACGCATACGTATATACGCACAGCCAGGTTCTTGTACAGCCACAACCTGATTCTTCTCTTCCCGTCACCTTTAAGGTACCTTTCTACAGCTCTCGACGAACTCCAAAAAACTGTTTACAGATTTCGCGAACAGTATTGTAATAAGGATGCCGTAAAATGAAACTTATTATAACTGTTACACATAAACGATTATATTTACTTCCAAAGAGTATACAATGAAACAGTGCTTTTTCTTCCTTAGCTGGTGGGACTTTTATTCTTTATTTGGCGACCTTACCAATTAACTTGTCAGCATTACCTTTTCGTAGTTTTGACTCTTTCTAGTGTGCTTTATTGTAAAAGACTTGCACGTTTCCAAGCGACATTATATCCATTTTCTATTTTTCCCTCGTTCTGTGGAGGCCGCCACTTTACAGAATTGGTTCTTCGGTTCGACTCCAGCACAGGCAACCTTCGCTCCAGGCTAAATTTATATCACTAAAACTCGCGTGAATTATTTGTCAGAACTTTGTGGGACTCTGACTATGATGGGCAAGGAGAAATTAAAAATAGTTTGGCCTCCAGTTTCATCTATTTGATACGGACGACTCTCTTCTTCGTGTATAAGAACACTCCCGCAGTAGTTTCGAAAGACTTTTGCTCGAGGGCGTTTCTCAGCTGTCCTCGACTCACCTTAAATGGCTGTCAGCCACCTAACGAAGCTTTGAAGAAACTAATCCAGCAAAATCAAAATGTGCATTACGTATACACACTTAACTGTTCCGCTACTAGCCGACTTGGCATCCTTGATGTTTAGGTACTTTTTAAATTAGAATTTTGATGAAATATTTACATTAATATTGTTGTGTATTGTATCACTTATATACTGCACGCTATGCAAAATGACACGACACTAACCATTTCAGTTCCGTGTTTATTTATAGCTTCAAATGTTGCAATGAATTGAGGTTTTGGTTCGTGTTGTACTTATCGTGGTTCAACTGTTACTTCATTCACGCGACCAATGAAAAATATTCTTGGTGCTTGAAGAGTCATTGGGTAAACCACTCACAAACCACGAGCCGTAGAAACGTCCACAAATCGTGATAACGACAGGGAAGACACCAGACTACATTCGGCAACTTTCCTAAAAGTGTACTGTCGCTGTCATATTTTTCCTTCATCTGCAACATGTCCACTGACTGAGTGGACACAAGGACTGAAAGGGTTTATTAAAGTGATGGAACAGATTACAATTGCGACATGCATAATAGAGTAATATTGCACATGATACTAAGAACAAAATACGCAATATACCAAGTATGCACTTCAATGAATTTATCGTATTAATGCTTTTTGATTTTTTATTAGGATGGTAAATGCATGTGCATTCATTCTTGACGGTGCTTACGAAGCAATCATCGCCTTTGGAATAGGCATATTGCTGAAAAGTGATTAAAATAATGGTTGGGTTTGTGGGTGGCAAGAAACCAGAACCTGTCCAATTAGAATGAATTCGTTAGGTGCCTTGCTGTGGATAACACTGTTAGCAGATGCTGCCACACCACAACTTTTTTAAAAATTGTTTTTACATTGCAATCATGCAACGGAGACATTTACCACCAGTTACACCGTGTACACCGAATTAGGTATTTTTGCAGTGCACTCTAATCAAGTGCTAAAGTTTAAAAATTAAGTTGCTAAAGTTCTGTTTGCATTGTAATTATATTATTAAGTAAATTATTTTTAAAACTTCCTAAATTAATAGATTTTGCGACTGTGTGTTACCTGTAGCACCTAAGAACGATAAAATAGTTGTAAGAATAAGCGTGTGTTTAGTCCGTTAAGTTTAATAACTATGCACTCACAATTGGTGAGAACAAAAACATTACAAAACGACTGCTAGGATAATCGAAAAGAATGTGACTTGGGTGCCAAAAGAAAATCACACGTTGAGTTTTTTTTAAATAGTTTAAGTTTCAACCAATTTGCGACGGAGACATAGTCTTGCGATTTTCCACCTAAGGATATAAAACTCTACGTGTGGTTTTCATTTGGCTGCCAAGTCACCTTTCTTTTCAATTATCCTAGCAATTGTTGTATCATGATTTTGTTTTCAGCGTTTGTGCTAGCATAATTATTGAACTTAGTGGTTTAAACACACGCTTATTCCGCCAGACTATTCAATCGTTATTTACTGCTACACTGGAAACCTGAAACAGTGAGAATTGAGTCAAATCAGTGAAAACCAGTGCCAGATAACTAATTAATATGGTGGCTGCATTTCATTGATTTTTTTGTGATTCTCGCTTAATTGTGTAACCCTAGGATATCTTATGAAAAAGCAAGTCTAAATTAACAAAAAGATCGTCTTGGAACACTCGCAGGTGAACATCTTTCGTAAAATTGAATGTGTTTTTGCCTGACAGGTAGGCTACACACAAATAAATGAAGGTAATTTAAATTATCATTTTGTGGAGGCACGCAGGTCAATTAAACATTTGTTTAAGGGAAAAGTGTACATACATTTTCGTCTTATTTTTTTACTGAAGGTATAACCTGCCTGCGATTGTCGGTGAATTTTTGAGACTTCCGGTATAAGCCACAGTTAATTTGTATACTAGTATTTTGTTACACTTAATAAGTGTTGTATATACAGATATCGCTCGTCTCAAATCGTCGTTCTGCGTGGTCGTGTCCATAATCTTTCCTGGTAGGTCGGGCGACAAATTACATGAACGTACTTATTGTTCTCACTGGAGTTTCTTGGGGGCCGCGGTGGTGTAGTGCTTAGACTACACGCCTCCCATCTAGGCGAACCGGTTAGATACCCGGCGGGGTCACCCCTGGATTATCGCATGTGGGTGAGTGAAGTAAGTGAGTGAAGAGATTTGGGCGGCTCTAGGCCTTGAGAGCCGACGAGGGCGATTGAAGTGAATATGGAGCAGCGACGGAATGAAAAGGGCGGAGCGGAAACGGGATATCCCCGTAGAAAACCCGCCGACCAACGGCATCGTCCGGCACGATTCTCACTTGCGAAAATCCGGTGGCCCGGCCGGGTATTGAACCCGGTTCGCCTTGGTGGGAGGCGAGCAGGATAACCGCTCAGCCACCGTTGCCCCCTCGCATGTGGGAATAGTGCCCTAAGCTGCCAGGTTTTCTCGGGAACTTCCCGTTTCCGCTCCGCCCTTTTCATTCCGGCACTGATCCGTACTCACCTCGCTTCAACCCCTTCGGCTCTCAAGACCTCGATGTTAAGAGCCGCCCAAATCTCTCCAACTCACTCGCTGGAGTTTCTTGCGAAAATGAACGAATGTAAGAAAACGCAGTTCGGAAATGCGTGCTATAAAAGGAACGAAACTCACCCTGTCGCTTGCGATAGACGAATAAACGTGGGTTTGAAGGTGAACCGCCCCGTCCTTGGGAAGATGTACTTTCAAATTTAAATAGGGAACTTGCTTGAAACATGGTCGTAAATAAGGGGATGTTGCCCCAGGCGTGCGCACGCGCGCGAACACACACGCACACACACACACACACACACAAGCTGCTGTTCGCCGCGAAGCCCGTATCTTCAACATCGCGCGCGTTTCTCGTTGTTTGGTTGCGCCTCCTCCCACTTCGCTCCTACGCCAACAGCGTTCTGCCTGCGATGCGGTATTAATTCCGTCCCGTGTTCCGTATACTGTGCCCCGCGCATACATCTCTCTCTCTCGCTCTCTCTCTCTCTCTCTCTCTCTCTCTCTCTCTCTCTCTCTCTCTCTCTCTCTCTCTCTCTCTCTCTCTCTCACGACTCCCTTGTTAGCGCTAGCCGCTGGAGTACCTGCTACACTCTTCTGCTCCCCTTCACCCCCTCCCTGCCGGCACCCTTATATTATTAGCAGGACCAACACAACTACCCTGGCTGGTTATCCTCCGACGTAATAAATTACCTTGTGCCACTGGCCGCGTGCGTGTAGAAGTCATCCTATTCCAGCTTACTCCGTTTTTTACCTCTCTCTCTCTCTCTATCTCTCTCTCTCTTGCCACCTCCCCTTCCGTGCTCTCGGTGCTTATTCACTTTGTCCCGCCGGGTTTCTATTTCCGCTCTCTGTGTCTTTGGCCAAGCCACTGTGTCCGTCCTTGTTTAATTCTTCCGCTATATGCCTCCCCCTCTCTTTGTGCTGACTCCACGCAATTATTATTATTTTTTTTACCATGTCGCCCGTTCTACGACTAAACCCTTGTATCAAACTCGCGATTGTTTTAAAAGTCTCAAATGGCTTTTAACGTCTGTTTCTGTGAAAATTTTTTTACTGGTAGCACGTAGAGAATTTTTGTTTTCCAAAGGTCGTATGCTTCAGGTTTTTCAATGAATTTTTCTCCGATCGACGATATTTGCGAGCATTTCCGCTGTAGTTGGTTGGAAAGTCTGCGTAGAAAAAAAAAATGAATCGAAAACCTGATGCTTATAAATAATTTTGTGCTTCGGCTGGTTTGACGCCATGCCTGCCCCCCCCCCCCCCCCCCCATTTTTACGAGCACATAATTTTTTAACGCTGCATGGATTCTTTTCAGGATATTCAACTATGTCCCGCAGTGTCGCTTGTATTCCACAGCGTCAAACGAACCGGGTTTCTGCTGCAATAAACGCTAATTATGATGTTTGGATACACTGAAGCAAACCTAAAAATGCAGAATTTTCAGTACTTTGCTTGTAATTTAGTGCAGACATCATAATCGGAAAGATAGACTGACCTTTCTGACTGTCTTCGTATTAAAATACGTTTTAGTTGCACTTTTCAGTCGAAAAATTACTCTCTGCCCCTCTCTCTCTCTCTCTCTCTCTCTCTCTCTCTCTCTCTCTCTCTCTCTTTCTCTCACACACGCATATACACACCAAGCAGTTCATACTTGAAGGCGAGTTTTCTTCAAATACAGTTTAATCTGTAATGATTTCTTCGTATTACAATAAACATATTGTAGGTATTTGATATCTGGTGTATGTTCTATATACATGTCACTGCTGTTTTATTATTAGCTTAATCTGGATCAAAACGAGAATTGTTTATACGATTCTCAGTTTGTCTTAAACGTTCGCAAATAGTGAACCTAGCATTTACGCCTGTCTCTTGTGCCTGCTCAAAGGATGCAACCAACCAGACGTTCTAGCAATAGATATTTAATTCATATGATAACTAGATAATAAAGTAAATGCGTTAAATGATATTTAATTTGCTGTCTTTCTGTGGTATAGGAGATTTTTGACAACCGCCACTGAAGAGAACATTTCCTTCAATAAGACTGGATTCAGACAAATTAGATCATTGCCCGAGACCGGGCCTGACTTAGAATAAATCCGGCTGTTGTCTTCAAAAGCAAGGTCGTTCAGGTATAACATAAATGTCAACTAGAATTCGATTGTAAATAGTTACATTTTCTTTGCAGTCAATTTCGCATTTGTCGCGAGTGGCCCCTGTCTGTTACGTAAATGTCACACTTTCGTATGCCTTCACTCGGCTTTTCTGTTTTCGACTTTCTTGTTTGTCGTCTTTCTATCTTCTTTTGTTCACCTGCCGTTTAAAATTATATTTCAAACGCTGTTTGGTTTTCTAAGCTTTTTCCTTAGTTTTTATATTTTGTACATTCAGCAAACATGATGACGCTTGACAATTGACAGACTGCTGATTCAAAGATGTAGTCTCAAAAGGTTTTCGTAGTTTCTTCTTCCTAGTCTCAAGTTCGACAATTCACTGTAAAAATGTTTTGGTACACTTCCTAAACTGTGATGGAAGTTTTTAACCTATACATTGCACGGAAATATAGCACATGTCAGACTGCAAGTATAGGAATGCTGAGCGTCGCTATAGACTGTTCACGGTAAAGTGAGCACTCTTAAGGCCCTATTTACTTTTTCTTTCAGCCATTTTTCATCCTTTAACCACGTTTTCAAAATAAATATTTACATGCTAGTAATAAACACAGTGTGCATATTCCGCAGCACTCAGAATGTATCGTCTAAGGCTAAAATAAAATTAATTTATTGACTATTATTCCAAATGAGAGGGTTTTCAAAAAAGCTAACTTTACCGTGAATAGCACGAGGCCCTTCCCTCATCCTACACTCTAGGACGACGCAAGGTCTGTTTTCCAAAACAACCACAACCAAACTGTCGGATATCAAAACCCTCCAATTTGAAGCAGAACATTGGTTAGCAAAACTACCAAACACATAAACACAATTTCCTTGAAATCAGTGACTATATTTACCATCAAAGCTACAATCATCACGGCTAAAACTAAAATACGAAAGGAATACTGAAATGCATTGAGCAATACTACATATACTACATTCCATTTTGCATAAACCAGGTACATTTTTGATAGAAATATTTGATTAAGATCAGTCTCAAAAGTACACATTATGATGCGCAATTTGATTTAAAAACAATGTATAAAATGACCGTGCATTCTCTAACATTTCTTTTAAAAAGCTGATATTTTTAAACATGCATTCCTGAATAGCCTTAAACTTTGGCAAAATCCCTATCATGCCACTACTCTTTTACGAATTTAAATTCTCAAGGACATTTTTAATGGGAATTTGTCTTGACATTGTGAGACACATAAAAACTTTAATAACTTGTTTTTCAACGAATCGTTTTTCTAAGTTACACATTGGAGTTTAAATTTTTAAGCTGCTTCAAAATTACAGGCTGGAAAAAACAGGGAAAATTTTCCAACGGTTTTAATTTTACTATTTATAATTGGAGTGTTTTTTTTTTATTTCGCAAAGCTTGTACTTAACATTTCAATACTTATATCTTTCTTCATGAAAAAGTTACGTGATGTTATTAGCTTTAACTGATAAAAATTCGACATATTAACAAATTGATTTTTAAAATCTGGTTTTATCATCAAAATCCAAGTGTAAGGCCAAAATTACAGCTACGAGTTATTTTGGATAGTTATATCCACTTTTACGTACTAGCCTTAAGAGCACTACACTTTATTTTTCCAGTTGCTTATCTCAGAAATGGTCTCGTCCCCAGCAACCACCAGTCTCTGCTGCGGGGACTTAAATGCTGAATCAAAACTAGGGGTTAAGCCTTGAGAGGGGGGTGACATTTTTACCCTAATCAATCACCATGCGTGGCAAGTTCCAGAAGTCGTGTAGCTCCCAGAATTTTGTGTGTGAAGCGCCGTCTATTTCGATTAAAATTACGGCGCTCGCTTCTCGTGCACTCGGAGACGCTGGCACTCCTGAGCGCCGACACTGCGAACTAAGGACAGCCGCCATGTTTCCCAGTCTGGTTTCAGCTGCCATGCTGGTCGGTCGTCCATGCCGGGATGTGCAGGCGAACTTCGCGTATTCGTTACCGTTCGTCGATGTCACTCTGCTAGATCGTGTGCACAGTAAGTAACAGTTAGCTTGTAAATATAATAAGTCTTTCATATGTCGTAATTTCGCAGCGTGAAACAATGATTTTGCGTCGTGCACTTTAACAAGGCCGGCGGGCTGACGGCTGATGGAACAGGGCGGTGTCGAGGCGAAGGTAGTCAACTAGGAACGTGCCGACGTGTCGGTACTATACAAGGTTGGGGACTCCGCTAAGCATTTGACTGTTTCGAGAGCGAATAAAGTAACGCTACCATGGATGTATGGGAAAATAGTTTACCATTCGCACTCCCCCTCTATTCGTATACTTTGATAAAGGCAGTTCGCGATAAAGTGAGCGCTTTTGAAATCAACCTCAGAAAAAAAGTCACTGCCCTTGCATGCATGTATTTAACGGGCGCACTGAGTGCACATGCGCCCAGTAGAGTTGGCAACGATTGATGGAAAGTAGTTTCGTATCTTGACGTCGAATAAAAACTGTTAGGTAACCATTTTTCCATAACTTAAATTATGTCTTTCGCTTTCTGTTTTTTTAATGCATTGAAGAGTAAAAATTAGCAGATTTTTAAAATATTTATTTTTTATAATAATTTCAGAGTTTCACTTGACCTTCGCATGAATAAAGTGATGAGGCACATGACAATGTTACTCTTGCATAAGGCGGAAGAATACACAACGTGCATACAAGTAGATCTTAAAGTAGGTCTTTCAAAAGTGCTTATTCTACCGTGAATAGCCTATATGGATATTTTACGAATATTTTCTTAGTGTGTGTGTGTGTTCTCGGTGATCCACAACATGTCCGTCACATGATAATTAAAAAAAATGCACTCACTTATCTGCTTTAACGGATTGTTTATTCTCTGTTGTTTTCAAAGTGATTTGTGTCGCGCGTATTCGTACCAGCTGCGGTGAGAGAAACGTATAATGCAACTGCACTGTGTATATTCTAAATGATTCCGAAAAGTAACTTCCAACTCCTAGTAATAACACACGATAACGCATTTCGTGTTATCTTATTACATGTACAGGCTGTAATAGTTATATATATATATATATATATATATATATATATATATATATAATAACAATTATTATAATATATGCCACTAGTTACGACTTTACTTTGCATAATTTAAAAACGCTAATTACGACATTCCTAAGACGGTTATTTGGTTACAGAAATTATAACTATCTCGCCAGCAAGGTCTTCCTTTGCTTGCTTATAATATTTCAATAATAAACGGTGTACCAGCTGCAGTTAAGTAAAAGAGCTTTTAGCATATAAAATTAAAAATATTTACCTTATAACACTGCAACATTAAAATGTACTGAATTAAATACGCAGACATGACGTACAGAACGTGGAGAAGTCATTAACCTGTGGCCCCACCACGGGCGGCAATAACAGCTGATTCACAACGCGCCATTAAAAGGAAGCGACTTTGGGTGTCCGACGGGAATATCTCCGCCCGTGCTGCTTCGATATGTGGCTAAAGTTCACCCGTTGCGGCCGGTCGTCGTACTAAAATGAAAACGCGCGTTTTCGATGGCCGAGAGATCAGGAGAACGCGCAGGCCAAAGAAGCAGCGTGGTGCGGTGTCACCCGGGAACCGTCGGTCGACGACTGGCACATGCGGTCGCACGTTGCCCTATTAGTACAGGGCAGCCTGGCCCTGGATATAGAGAGGACGACAACACGCTCAAACACATCCGCGATGCAACATTGATGTTCATCGTGCATCCGTTGGCACCTCATACTCATCACTCCACGTGCTCGCCCGGCGTGACGGCGCATGATGCAAGACCCGGCCAGGCGTGCGACAGGGTGACGTCGAGACACGGATCCGTCCATCGTAGTGCTGTAAAAAAAAAAAAAAAAACAGCGGGATACGTCGCAGAAGAAGATCGCACGAGGTTCGTGCCTCCGTGCCCAAGATTCCACGCACAGATGCACTCGCAGGCGCCTGTGGCGAGTATTCGGTGACGGCCGCAGTAATGGGCGCCTGGACAAGAAACCCTGGTGCTGCAGACAGCAAACCTGACGCACCGTGCACGCGGACACAGATTTATGCACTGAGAAAATCGAACAAAATATTTGTTTGTATAGAAATAGATATGTTTTAGTTTGTTTAGTTGCCCTAACAAAACATATTGTTGGGCAAACGAAATTTGAAAAGCAACAAAATTACTTTTGTTCGTCTAACAAAATATATTTCTGAATAAACAAAATCTCTGTCTTCAGCTAAAAAAAAAAAAAAAAAAAAAAATTAGACTGTAAACTAAATATTTTGTTGAGTCAACTGTATATATTTGTTTGGTCACTCATTTGATTGCCTTTGTTCGAAAATACAGCTCGAGAGTTTGTTTGTATTTTTTTTGTGACAATTAGGATAGTAACCGTGTTTGTTAGTGCATCTATTGATGCTTAGCAATCTTATAAACACAATAAAATAATTCGACAAGAAACTGACAAGTAAAGCTGTAAAACTTGAGATATCTGTTTGCACACGTTGCCCAATAGTTGCAGTATATATATTTAAACCCTTTCGGGCATTATCAGTTGTCACATTTGCTGAGATTACTAAGGTGCAGCGCTCAGACAGAGGTGATCTGGGTTTGAAACTTGGTCGAACTTATACAATTTTTTTTTATATTGGCCCAAACTTTTTAATGTACGAGTAGCCAAACGAATCATTGGTTGCACCAACCAAATCTTGCAGTTTGGGGCAACCAAATGAGAACAACAAAATAATTTGATTTCAGCAACAAAATATTTCATTGCTCCTATACAAACAAATAATTTTGTTGGCACCAAACAACTCTTGTTTGACCCAACAGCACCTTTTTTCTCAATATGTGACACACGTCTGAACTCATGAGTGAGGGTGTTTGATGTGGCTGTACGACCCGTGATCTCCATGGACGTCTTATCTTCGTGCTCGTCGACGCGACGGGGTCGTATGGCATCCTACACGTCGTTAAAGCTCGTCCCTCCTCGACCCACTGATCCCATATCCACACCACTCTGGTGACGTTTCTTCTGACGCGAGAACTAATTTCGCGGTAGGATAATTCACAGTCCCGATACGCCACGATTCTCCCGCCGACTAAGAGGAAGATCGGTTCGTACGTTTGTCGTGTTCTTCGAAGCGGCATTCTCGCTCTGTTTGTGTACACGAACGACAGGGGAACATAATGCCGCTTCAGGGATGTTAGATGTCAACTCGGAAGTCCTGGTACTTACCTCACAAAAAAACTGGTACTTTAGACGTAATAATGGCACGTCATGCAACCACACGCGACAAAAATAGCCAAGTCATTATTTTGTGGTAAACTGTAAGTTAGTAAAAGGGGAAATCTTATGCACATATTTTGCATTTAACCATACGCTGGCACGTAAGAATAATTAATTTAACTTTTTTTTGCGAAGTAAGGTACTGGACTAAAAATAATTATTTGGTGCTTTTCGTTACAAGTGATCGCGAGTGCTGAAATCTTGCTAGTTTTGCGTACCAGGACGAAATTATCTCGATAGGCCCTACGTGGTACGATTCCCTGAAAACTGGTATGTGTACCAAGAAACTGGTACGTCTAACACCACTGTACCCTGACCTCCACTTATATCCCGCTTATCAGTGTCCTCATTATCGCACGTGCTGCGCCACACGGCCGAACATCTAACCACATATTTTTCTACCTATGGCACTATATAGACTTGGTATGATCGTCTGTCATGTTTGGTCATTCTGTCGTTCACTTGAGTGGACGTCTAGTAGTACAGGTTTTTATTCTTCCTGACATCTCAGGGGTTGATTTAAAAAAAATGAACCAGGAAACTAGTTTAGTTTTAAATTAAGCTTTTTCAGTTGTTTTCTGGTCAGAAATAGCTGTTTAATTTTAAACCCCCCACTCTTATTCGTTTATATAGAATGGAAGTTCGCTACGTAAATTCGCCGTTCTTGGTTATCGATCGAAATTAAACCGTGAACAATATTGACAAGCGACGTTGACTTAGTAAATCTTATCTTTACGAATTGTACATATAACGATGTCTTCTCCTTTAAAAAACCCATGAAGAAATGCCCTTATTAGAGGTTCCATTCTGGATCCTGATTTCAATTGTTGCTTAACAATTATTAAATCTTTATCACGGTAACATAAAGTTACTGAACATCATAGGTGTAATAATTACATAAATTTCATAAATTATTTTATGGAGAAACGACGTGACTGTTATTCACACTGCTTTCGTTCAAAGTGCACCTGAAATTAGTTATTCTTAAATCTACTCGCATTTTCAATGTGCCGTGTATTTGCTTATCGTACTAAACATAACTCTTTATTTAAAAAAAAATTAAAGTAGATACTGTAAAAATGTTAACATTCATGAACATCAAACACGTACCAACCAAAAAAATGTTTATATTCAAAGTAATAAAGGAAAATCAATAAAACCTGTACACAAACTAAGCAGTCTATAGATTGTTGAGTAGGCTACCCCAAATCACAAAATCTATTGATCAGTAGCCAAATGAAAAGCTATATCCTTTTTGAATCCCTAGTTAATAAATTTATTTATGATGTAAATTAATTTTCTGACCATAGTTTTCGTTATACCACATTTTAAGAGCTGAAGCTCTTGTTGGTATTACATGTATCTGCGTCATTATTTCGTGTTATATTATTCTTTTACTTAGTTATCACAATGTTTTGGTGAAAATATTGTTGATTTCACAATGACCTATAATTAGGTCTTTTAATTTATTTACACATTATTTTGTATTTGTGCTTGGCTGTTCTGTTTTTTCTTCCTCTCGTGTTTGTACTAGGCCTATTTGGATTATAATTTTTTCTGCTATGTGTATTGATTTGACGAGTTCTGTACCATGTACCATAGAACAACAAATAAATTAAATTAAATATATTTATCTACAAAAGTGTAAACTAAATAAATCAACATAGCCACTCTCGTGTTTTTAACCTCAGATAGCATAATTAATGTAGAAGTAGACAGTATAGTGTTTCCAATAGAGCATTGCACCCGACTGTACAACACGCAGAGTTCATTAAAAATATCACAGGTACTACCCAAATGGTCAGAAAAGTATGATTTAAGTTACATATGAAAGAAGAATACACGTTACTGTTTAAAGCTGTAAAATATTTTAGAGTTGACTCATTTAAATGTTTAAAATGCAATTTAAAAGTCAATTTCAATTAAAATTTAAGCGTATTCCCATTCTGGATGCTTTTAAAACCTTATTTTGCATAACAAAAACCAAGCAAGACCATTATAGCAATTACTATAATTGTGATAAAACATTATAATAATAACAGAATAACTAACGCTGTATTCAGAAATACTTTTAATAATTAATTTTATGGACATCCATTTCGGTTTCAAGAATCATAACTTCAGTGGTTGAAATGGAGTAATTATTTTTTTTCTCGTTACTACTAATATTTACTACAAACACTTCAGATTTATTATTTTGGCGGTCTTGCTTGATAAATGTTATTTCAAAAATATACTGTCTGAAGCATCCAGAATGGAAATGCTTAAATTTTGATTATAAGACCTCTCTAACTGATTTTCTGAATATTTAAACAAGTAAATTGTAGCAAAATATTTTATATTTTTACAAAATATGTTCTTCCTTCATTCGAACGGAACATAAATCATACTTCTCTAAGAATTTTTGTAATGACTGTAATATTTTTTTTATTGAATTCTGCGTGTTGTATATTTGGATTCTCTGCTTCATTGGAAGCCACTCTTCGCCTGCCTTAAAGGCTTCGGGAATAAATACCTTTTGATGCAACTTGCTGATTTACAGTACATTTCAATAGTCAAAAACAATATTGATGAATAATTTAAAATTTGTGTTTTATAGTTTTAGTAAAAACTAATATATTTGTTAATTACCTATTAAAATGTTGAAAATTAATATACATTTAAAAAGCTGACATTAGCGAGATTTAAGTCATCCACTGGATTGATTGCCACTCGCTTTACTAACTGTGCTACCATACACTTTAAAAGAGTTTGGCATTTTGCACAGCAGTAAATATATTTTGGTCCCTATCCCTTCCTTCTTTTAAAATTATTATTCCGTATATTGTGTCGGTTTCTTAATAAAACATGCTGCTAATGATTAACGTTAATTCCTGTTCGTAGTGTGTATTTCCAAAAGTTAAAACGCAGTTTACCCGTTACCTTACCTAATAAATGTTAAGACATACTCCGTAACTCAATAACCGAGGCAATCGCATTGCGCTAATGCAGTCACTGATTCAGTAACGATCGATGGAGTTCTTGAACACGAAGAACCCGTTGAAGTTTGTGGGAAAAGGGAGAGAATACGGCTGACGTAACATGTGAGGTGTAGCCTATCAGCTTCACGTGCTCTATGATTGCAAGCCTTCAGATCAGGCCGCGCATTAGTCTCCCGATGCGAGGAGCTGCAGATACGCTCGGTTTGTGTAGTGTCCTTCGACATCCCCTTTGTCCTAATGCTCGTCGGGTCGGTCGAGTTCCATCGTCACGACTTGGTTGCAGACCAATTAAGATTTTCGGGTCACCACTGGTGGGACCAACACTAGCCAGTCGTGCCCCTTCAGCCAACCCGGAACAGTGCCAAGGATTCAACATTGTGGATACGCTGTTTGGAGACCGCCGTGATCGCGAGTATATGTAGCGCCTGGACCGCTAACAGTTGCGGTTCCGGCCCAGCCCTGCGACCAGACGCGACAGAAGATCCCTGTCACAGGGCCAACCAAATCGTCCGCAACACACCCACGTATTCTTGGCACTCGTGGAATTAGGAGCGTACCAACAGTATAAATCACTCTGCTTGACGTGGACTAGGAAGCTTACGTAAAGGTAGAACTCCTGTTACCGGGAATGTTAAAAACCGCGTGAGACATAAATTTACGTTAAAGATTATAGCTTACTGTCAGTCGATGTTTAAAATAAATTATTTTTTGCCAACTTTGCAACTAATTTTATGCCAGAGTGATATATTCCTTTGGTAGAATTGGTATCTATGCCGCAGTGTAAGTACACATTTTCGGCGCAGGAAATATCTCGATTAAATGCATTATTCTGGCAACATTTTTCGCTAAAAAAAAATGTTACATGCCTATTCAAATGCCCTTTCCTGAATTTTCGGCATTGTTTTGTAATAACCCGTAAACGTAAATTAAGGTCTATAGCGTAAATTAATGTCCTGTGCCTTCATACAATGCCACCTTAAGGCCATGGAGCTCTATGTTCTAATTTTAGTTAAACCATGGAAGTGTGTATGCCATTTATAGACTTAAATTCGTGATAATAGAGCTTCTAAGGCAGTCCCAAAGTTAGCCTAGGAAGAGCAGTAATAAGAAACTAAATAAATTTCCATGTTTCGTAACCTAACAAAAAAACGGCTTGCATCTCGTACATAATAATATATTATCGTGTATGATTAACGAAAACTACTGAATATTCATCACCTTTGCTACTCCCGAAGGTCACCTTTTTGTGGACAAAGACCTGCGTGTATTAGGTTCATTTTTTTTTTTTTTAACAAACCGACCTCCGTTCCCTAAATATATATTCTCAAGCAGGCTTACAGTCCGATATGCTCTGGTTTTGAATCGCGTCTTGAAAAGAATAGACATATGCACATGTGCATCTATCGAGAATAATTCAGGATTAGTTCATCGTGTAAACCTTCATCCAAGCCGATCGGGATAAAACGTTTTAATAAGCAACTGATAGATATAAAAATTACTCTAAAAATGTCCGTGGAGTAAGTTACGTGTGTTAAGTACATGAAACGTGGCAAGTTGCAATTGACAAACGTTGACAAACTTATGTCATTGATGACTGTAGGAAAGCATCAAGCGACGTGATTATACGTTGGTGGCGAAGCTGATAAAGATAATGTATTCCGCGTTAAGTGAGAATGTTCGCATGACGTTAGACTTTCCATCTGTTTCTCAGCATCTGCCTTTATTTTTCATCTGATTTTTCAAAAGTTTTTGCGTGAATAGTGGACTGTATGACACCCGTTGTCTTCAACATAGTAGGTCCATTAGAGGCGACTAAAAGTTAAAAACGGTGTACTGCTGTTTAAAATAAAAAATATTTTCCGCTAAACCTTTCAGCTGAAATTTGTTACATGGAAACATACTCAACGCTTCGAACTGCATGTATGGTTTTTTTTTCACTGCTGATTCCACATTTTTTAAAAAGTTTATTGGTAAGGGGTTCGTTGTCTGCAATACAGCATTGGTTTCTTCAAAGCTGGAAGTTAATTTTACTTTCGGAAGTCAGCTTCTTCGTTCCCGCCTCGCAGACGAATTGGTTGCCTGACAATAAATGAATTATTTTATCAGTATTATTAATTTTACCGTACCAAAATTATTTTCCTGTGGTCAGAAAGCCATGGGAAAAGTTTTGCATGCTACGTGATTTTAACTTGTTTGCACGCAGCGTGTATTCGCACGCTCAAATTGGAATTCGAAACGACCTGCTAGTCAATAGATAATCACTCAGTTCACCTACTACCGAAGTACAGAAACAAAAATAAGTCACAAATATAACTAATTAGCCTGCTTGCATCGACATATGTGTGCGTTTAAATTTTATGAAGCAGGTAGGCCCGTTTTCTAAGATTGAGATAAAATAAACATACACGTAAAAATGAAATATTTATTTTGCCATCGCTTTGAAAATACGTGTCTGGTCTCCTTAAACTCTTCGATTCACATGGTCTACCGTAGAAATATTTGTTTGTCAAAATTTTGTTGCAATTGATTGATTGATTCTCGAGATATGGCATAAAAGCGCTCCACTTTTATGCCATACCTCGTATGTCATACAAATAGGTGAAAAGAGACTCTGTGTAGACACATTTGATGATTGTTATCATGTAGGTTACAGCTATCATACGAAGTTTGGCTAAACGTGGTTAACTGGTTTCGTAGATACAGAATGGTGTTGAAAAATGTCCATATGGCCACCATTTCAAAACTGTCTGGTCCATTTAAAACGAATGAGTATACATGGAACAACATGGTATTTCATGTTTCCCAAATTTTTTAAGTTAATTGTTTCCCGGAAAATTACACAAACACAATTTTTTTTTTTTCACGTGGCGATATCTTACAAAACGGCGGATAAAAGAGACAATGTATTAACATGTTTGATGAGTGTAGTTTATTTCTTCAGCATGCTAAGTTTGGGAGAAGTTGATTAAACAGTATGGTATGTATATATTGTTACCGTCAGTTCTTTAATGTCCTTCGTTCTTTACTCTGCGCCCTAAGGCCGGGATCACACCTGCGTTGAAGTGACGCGCGTCTCCATGCGGTGATACGTCGCCCGTTGCAGCGTGCATGTGCGGCAGTGGCACAATTCACACTAGCGACGAACTGACGCGCGGTGGCAGACGGCGATGGCAACGCGCGGTGCCCGCCTCAACGCGAGGCGAGAGCGCGTAGAGGCAGTGCACGTGCGGTTACCGAACAGTGCACACTTGCGTCGAACTGTGTCGGGCAGTAGTACGGAGGAGGATGACATATCGACGTGGGAAACTTTATTTTCGAAGTGCAAAAGCGTCCTGTTATTTGGGGTTTTAACAATGGCGATTACAAAGAAAGATGGCCGGGGGGGGGGGGGCGTATAATAGCACGGCTGCAGATAGGTGAAGTTGTTTTTGACAATTTTTGTACCAAAGCAGAGAAGAAAAAAACTGAATATGGTATGTATACGCTTGTAACTATCATGAGTATTTATTATAAAAAGTACAGTTTTGTAACATACTTACATATGTACAAAACATTGTCGAGGAACGTTATAAAATGTAAAACAGTGATGTGCAAACATTATGCGAAATAGTACAAACAGTTACCGTTTATTACATGTCCAGTTTTGTAATATACTAACATAGATACTTAACATTGTTGTGGAACATTGGAACATCTACACCATGATGTACAAACGTTTTGCAAAATGGTTGTCCGTAAGTACGGACGTATTACATGCAATCATTGAAAGGGGTTCAAATGCTGCATCTACTTATTGAGAGATATAACATGATACTAGCAGTCTTATCCTGTCATTTTGCCACGGAACCATACCCACATCTGAAACGAAATATTCCGCCCAAATATTTATAATGTGATTAACATGTAACCCACGATTTACATTTTCATTCATTGCAGCATCATTTACCTCTTCCAAACCTGCAATGGATAAAGTATCTTCAAAATTGTAACCATCTCGAGATCGTACGTAATTGTGTAAAACACAGTACGCCTTAACTATGTGTGTAGATAAATCAAGATTGACATTAAGAGGTCTGTGAAAAATGCGCTATTTGTTTGACAGGATTCCAAAGGTGCATTCGATGTACCTGCGAGCTCGACTTAGACGATAGTTAAAGATGCGCTTTGTGTGTGACAAAAAATCGTCCTGAAAATGGGCGAAGCACATGTTTATGTAAACCGAACGCTTCGTCACCCACAAATGCAAAGGGCAATTGCTGTCTTGTGCTTCCACGCAAAGGTTTAGATCGAGGAATGTTAAGGGTATTACTAATTATGCGATCCCATGGTATGAATCTTCTAAATGCTGTACTGTCGGATTCTTTCCCAAAGGAGCCAACATCAGTATAAATAAACCTGTAATTAGAATCAGCCACACCTAACAATGCGATAGAATGGTATGGTAGTGTTTGTAAATTTCTTCTTCTGAATTACTTGATTCATGTTGCTGTCATGACGTCGGTACGACTACTGCAAACTGCGATGTTTCTACGCAGCTGTGAAGTGTACAGCTCGCGTCGCAAATAACGCGCATCTGCTCATCGCGCGACGTTGCACGTCACTTCAACGCAAGTGTGAACCCGGCCTTAAGCTGCTCGCACAGCTGTAGGCCATGCTCCACTTACCGTGTTTGTATTCCACGTTATTTATTTAAAGTAACAGAAAACAAATCAGCTTCGCGTGGCTCCGGTATCGGTAGAGAGTTTCGCCCAGTGCCTTGTGCCGCCCGACAATTAATTCTACCCCTTGGCTTGTTACTATCACCGCTTACTTGATTCAAACTCCCGAGCTTACATGATTGCGGCAGCCACGCGTGCTTCCAAATGTTAAATTAGAATGCCAGTAATCTATCGGATCGTCCGATTCGTGAGGAACGGGTCGCGCCACCAAGCCGGCGTGTGTCTTCGCCTATCGCGTCCCCGCCTCGGTAACTCTTCAGCTCGCACCAGCCGACAACGCAAGAGAAGACGAAACAGCCGACCATGCGTGACTTAGTATACGTGCGAAACACTGCCTTACGATTCTGCACGAACAGTTAATGCAATTGTTCACGAAACTTTCATTGTTTTACTTAAACGTACAGTTGTCTTAATATAATATTTTAATATAACATATATTATAATACAGTATTAGATTTTATAATGGATATTTTATTTTATAATATATTATAAAATATATAATTTTTATGATATATATTTCATATCTAATATGTAATATAATAAATTATATTATATGTTATATAATATTATATATAAATATAATACATTATATTATTATGACATGCTGGCTGCTATGCATCGCTTCCCTTGCTCCACCCCGAGATCGAGAGAATGAATCAGTGTGTCAAGGACGAACAATAACTCGAGAAGTGCACGGAGATTTACAAAGGCGTTCCGCCGCGATGAGCATATATAAACTCGTGCGTTTCCATCCTTGAGCTGATTGAATATCTGGGGTTATCGTTGAAATAATGTTATGGTCATTGCCCCAGCCTCTCAGTGAAACTCGGGGTGCTGGGAACTTTCTAGATCAAAGGATGATGTGCGAAGACAACGAAGCGACGAATCAGCGGAGAGACGAGTGGCGTTGTTGAAGTCACTGTTGAAGTGACCATAGAGAGTGAAGTCAGCGGACCGCAAGCGTCGGTACAGTAGCGAGTGAGACTATCGGGAGGGACTGTTGAACTGGATGCGTGAGTAACAGACATTTGGAATGATGACAATAGGCAGATTATTTGTAAATAATGAGTATTAATTGACTGTAATCAATATAGAGACAATGATAAGGTGGGTGAAGAGATTTGGACGGCTCTTAACAGCGAGGTCTTCAGAGCCGATAAGGGCGATTGAGGTGAGTGTGGAGCAGCGCCGGAATGAGGGGGTGGGGTAAACGGGAGAACCCCTAGAAAGCCCCGTCGACTAACGGCATCGTCCGGCACGATTCCCACATGCAAAAATCCGGTGACCCGGCCGGGGATTAAACCCGGATCGCCTTGGTGGGAGGCGAGTGAGCTAACCGCTTGACCACCGTGGCCCCACATTGAGAATGTCTTTAATCAAAATTGAAACAGGCTTAAAATCATGTGCTTACTGAGAATAACAAGGCTAATAGTGCAGTAGGTAGTTTAATGCTGTAAATAACAGCTGTGCGAATATTTATAGAAGTATAACTAAATTTTTTAAAATCTAATAACATTATTTTTACTAATACTTCTATCCCTCGCGTACTTGGATACACCCCTGGCGTCTCTTAATAATATGTAGTTACATACTCCTAACATTTAGATTAGTGAAGTGAATTTTTTAACCCGTCATCTGGGGGCCTTCCCCTTCAAGCCCACGGGAGGCTTGTCTTTCTCGTTTCTTGACACTTGATCTGAGAAACTTTCCCCTGTCTGGTTCCGTGAGAAAGGGTTTGCCTTTCCCCCCCCCCTCCTAATTCGGCTTGAAGACTTTCCCTAGCCATGGTTCATCAGTTTTTACTTTCCCTAGTTAAAAATGCCACGTGAAAATTTATTTTCATGCGATACTTAAATTACCTTATATAATTTCCTAACATTATATGGAATAGTCCTACATAAATTTCGAATCACAATTCTACTACAGCTACTATTGAACTCTACCTACATGTTCCCATTTAAATAATATTGCAATTATTATGTCCACCACACAAATAACCTGTTATATATACACACACCAAATTAATCAAAAATTTTAATACGACTCCTATGTTGGTAATAAGTTTCTTGTAAAATTAAATCGCAAATTTTAATATGACATATCATAGTACTAAGACACCTGTAGTCATACAAAATTAGATTTAAATCGGTTTCATCGTTTCATAGATATAACTTAGTAAGCACATTGTTTAGGTGCCCGCTGTTATGAATAAAAGTGGTTGAACCACTTAAAACATAGCAGTTTACTTGGCGCACTGTAATATTTCTTGCTTATATAATTTTGTAGTGATCGGTTAATAGATTTCCGAAGATACTATATAAAAACTTAATTTTTTTTATGTGGCCCTATTTTATAACATGGTGGTAAAAGAGTCTATGTATCAGCATATTTACTGTTTGTAATTGATTCTTTCAGCATACCAAGTTTGGTCGTAATTATTTAAACTGTATGGTATATATTCAAAATTAAACTGAAATGTTGGCATGACGACCATACTGGAAATAAGTGCCATATCCATTTAAATAATTTATAATAACATGGCCTACTATGATATTGTTATCTGTGGAATTGGCGGCAATCTATTGGGTAGTTTCCGATATAATATGTAAAATCTTAAATTTTTTCATGTATTGCTATCTTTCAAAATTCAGACCAATAACAACATATTATTACATGGACGCCTGCGGGGCGTATCTTAGTTCGTGAAGGATGGATGTCTTAATATAAATAAAAGAAAAAATTTGATTTTTTTTTAATTTATTCACAGAGCTATTATTTACAGCATTAAATGTGCTATACACACTTGCTCTTTTTATTTCTCAGTGAGCACAATATTTAATGTATGCTTCATTTCTAATTAATGTCCTTCTTAATGTGGCTGTCTGTTTACAGTCAATTAACTCATACTCATCATTAATACACTTTCAATCTATCTGTTGTCATCATTTGTAATGTCTTTCGCTCACATACCCAGTTCAATAGTCCAGCCTACCATCGCACTCTTCACTGCTCTGATGCTCGCAGTCGCAGATTTTCCTTCCACTGGTCACTTCTCTCGCCGCGCGCTTCTCTTCTCGCTAGTCGTCCTTCGCTCGATGCCGCAGCCACTCATCCATTCAAAAACTGTTGGCTTGGAGGCCCGACCTGGCTTTTAAATCCAATGGCCTTGACCTGGAAGGTTTGCCGCACCCCGAGTATAGCTGAGAGACACGAGGTCAGTAATCCAGAGCATCCTTCAGATGTATCAAACACACCCGATGCCCAAGGTAGGGAAAGGCACGTGAACTGATAGGCATAACAGGTGCGCGTTGTTAACATTCCTTTGTGAAGGAGCCGCCGCGTTTCCGGTTGCAACTGATAGCGTGCGCGGGGCAAAGCAGCGAGCGTGAAACAATATCTTTCTAAATTAAATATTTACACGATGTCCTGCCAAAATACGAAAATGGATATGCAGAGGTTCAATGTTCCCGAGATATTTAACGACGCACTAAATAATGAACTATGCGCCAATTTTTGAAAATAAGTACACAAAGAGGTAGAAAACAATGAAAGTATGTATGTGCGGATTTCTGTGCGATTCGGTCAACGAGTTTTATAGTTATCGGGGGGATGGGGCATCATACATTCAAGCTAGAAATTCGCGCGATTGTATAGGCCTATCTTTCCTAGGAAAGTAGACTAACAAAGCAAGATAAGCGTCAGTTTACTAGATACAACACTCGAATTTCTCAGACAGTTACTTCATCAATCTTCAAGTCTCTAACAATTGTACAGCAAGAAGGTTAATGATATTATTCTCAAATGTGAAAATTATTTCTTAAATTGTCCTAGTAACATATGTTTTATAACGAAAAATCATATGACTCAGGGATAAAAAAAAAAAAAAAAACGTTATCTGTAAATTTACTCTCTAAACCCGAAACAGTGATAATTGAGCCACATAGAGAAAACCACCGAAAGTGTCACGAATTGTAATCAGTGCCAGATAAATAATTAACATGACGGCTGGATTTCACTGATTTATTTGTGGTTTCCATTGAATGGCGATAGTTCCACTGCAATTAGTCACTCGTTCCACAGTTTATTTCCTTGATTCGCCAGTCTGTAGTAGCTTAACTGTATTTCAGTGAATGTTATTTTACTGATAAAGATCACTGGCGCGGACTTAGAGTGCAATACGTGCAGAGGCGATAAAGTAAATAATGCCGCGTCCATAAGAAAAATAACGACACTTCAGTCAAACTCCCTAACATATCCGATCTCTTAGACTTCAAAACAAACATTATGGTTGGAGTGCGTCTTGCAGTATCCTCATTGATGAAATAAAAACACTTGTGGATGTTGCAAGGAGCACTGAGTCAACTTTTATTCGGCAGTCTGCATAAATAGTGGTAAAACGTCGTCTTTAAAACAGAGAAGTGGACAACTCTCAAAGCTCGCCGATAGGGACAGAACGGTACTGAAGCAGACGGTGGCCTGAAAACACAACATAGCTGTGTCCTAGATGACTTCCGTGATCAAAATCATTCTCCATGATCCCATAATCAGCCAGAACTACCCAGCAATAACTGCATACTGTTAACACTTAAGACAGAGAGGCTGTTCGAAAACAGAGACTAAAGATGAGGTAGACCGCTTATTAGTCTTCTGCGCATTTTCACAACATTGACTTATCCCAATCATACACAAGACTGTCAAAGTCACATGGGCAACAGTAATGAACGTGTTTGTATAGATCTTAATTTTTAAATAACAAGCACTATTATACTAATAAAATATTTTTACCAGTTTGAATGTAATCGAAAAGCATTACAAATTGATTATAGGAAGTATAAAAACATTTCAAAAGTACTTTAATACTAAACAGTATTCTAATCTCAAACCCAATTCACGCCATTTTTGCTAGACGTGTAGGCAGGGAAGCAGTTAACTGTTGGGGCACGGAGATCGGTTGTGCGCAGCCAGCGAGATCAGTCTACTTCATGTTTGGTTTATGTTCGAAAAGCTTTGGTGCTGACATCGCAGTGACTCGATGCAGCAGCAGTGGGAAACAGGTAATCTGCTCTGACGAGTATGTTGTAGCGGTGCCTTACTCAGCCCTAAGGGCTACCGCACAAATTATGAGTTGGGGATGCGTAACTCAGGTGTAGAAATGAGACGATCACAGATACCATAAAAATACACGCCCCTTTATTGCTCACAGATTATACAATATATTCGCGTCAAGCAAACAAAAGCAATTACTGTTGCAGAAGGCACTATCTTCGTGGTGAAATTAGTACTGAAGTCAAAAAGGCTAACCTAATCAACTAACCAATCAGTGAAACCGTCACGGCCTATCATTAACTCGAAGTACCTGCCTAGCGCCTAATGAGTGTTATTCACCACTGTACTGTAGCCGTCTGTAGACTCAGTTCGCTCAGCGGTCGACAGGGGCTTCCGCCGACACCACCGAACTCCAACAGCACCTCGACGTCGTGATTTATTTGCAAGCAATCTGGGGGCGTGCACGATATTTTTTCTAACTACCCTATTACTACGTCTTAAGTGAATGCCCGGTGGGTAGGGTGGGATATTATTGCGTCTCAGGGCTAACCCCTTACGCCCACAAGGAACGGAAGTCATGCAAAGAGACATGCATCGCGGCAGAGAGGGATTGGGCAGCCATTGCCAGCGATTGGGGCCTTGACTACCTCCCCCAGTGTACCTACAGTTAAGACTATAACTAAGAAGAGACTGAAAAAAAAACCGTCAAAGACTATATATAAACCTAGTCGACAGGAAAGAATTCAAAATTATTCATGCATCAAACAGAAATGCTACGGGATACAGAGGTTGGAACTCGTGCTTTTCTTAGTAGAGATGAAAGATTAGCAGAGAGAGAGTGCTGTATTGGGGATTCTTCAATTGGTGCTGGATTCAGCCAGGGTGATGCAAGCAACGCCGTGGTGAGGGAAGTGGCGCTATGGGACCATTCCCTCTAGTTTCCCACTAAACCTGAAACTAAAAGAAATGAATGTGAGCTGCCAGTGAGTGTTGGCAGAGCCACCTCTCACTGATTTTTACATGACCGGGAAGCGACGGTATGAGCTTGTGAAAAGAGAGGATTAAATTATTAAATTAAGTAACCTAAATGCTATAATATGTCCTCGGGGACATATGTGTAAAAATTAATGCTGTGTTACCTTGCAGCGGCCAATCTCTGTAGACATTGGCTGTAACAGAGCATATCTACGGCCATATGCTACGAGTGCACTGAGGTTCGCTCAGGGGAGGGGATCTTATTAATGACGAGGGACTCTCGCCAGCTGATGTAGAGAGTACACTATCACCACAGCCTCCTCAGATGTTGCGGGCAATCTGACAAGAGACTTGCCCATTGGCAACGTCGTCGGCACACGCTTATATACCCGCCTAGCCGCTTGGCCTCCTTCGGCTTGCCACCACCTGTGTATCCATTTCTCCCGGACACTGCCTACCACACCTGGGTCGCCAACTCCGGCTCTCGTCCTGCTAGGCAGCCCTCGCTGCCCAAGCTGCGTCCGTGACACTGTGCACACCCACACCAACGTATACGTGCGGAAGCGTATTCCCGTGAACGACTTGCGCGACTTGGACTCGTCACTCCCACGTCCTGTACAAGCTGTAATTCTTGTCGAGGGTGGGCCAACCCCCCTGCAGACGCACATCTTGTGCCATGGGTTTTCATAATATTTTGACCACTACCTGTAAATTAAATACCCTCGCCGCTAGACGAATGATTGAGTTAAGAGGTTTGGGTGGCTCTTAACATCGATGTCTTCAGAGCCAACCAATTAAAATCATGTTTACATCGAAGCACTAAAATTCACGTAGTCACAAATTTTGAAACTTGTAGACATGTACTGCCAAATACAGAATTTGTAAGCAAATATGTTTTAAAGTTGTAACAAAGTCGTTACCCCCTATCCTTTTTTTTACATGATGTTTGTAAATATGAGCTGCGCTGTGAATAGTTGCTCCAGAAAACATTTTTAATTTTTACATTATCAAATCGTAAACAATGTCTGCAGTTTCACCATAACAGTATGAAATTTAATTTTCTTAAACAGTTTATTGCATATCTTCATGGCCCAGAGGGATAATAGGACCTAGAAAGATGCACACCTAAAATGTATGTTAATTTATAGCCTAGCATTGTTCTTTACTATCGGCGTGTGGTAAATTTTTAATTAACATATAATGGTTGCTCTTTATAATTAATTTCAACTTTTTTAAAAATTGTGTAGCGGTAACGAAATTTATATTACAAAATTAATTAATTTCTTTGGAATTGAATAAAGAAATAATTAATTTTCTGTTGTTTTCTGATTTTTCGTGTCCTTTTTTTACAAACCGTCCCTTTAATTACCTCGGACCGTCTGTAATATTCCCGCTCATTTCATTCTGCACTATGAAGGCTCAGATCTGTGCAATGCCAGCACATGAAGGGGAAAGTTGCGTTGAAGCATCGACGTTCTTTCTTTCTTTTTACTTTGTCTTTGTTTCCACTTTGTGCTGCCTTCACTCTCCGCCCTTCTTTCACGTTCCCTCGTTTTCCTTTTCCACCGGCCGGGGGAAGGGGGGAGGGCACCCTTTGAGTCGACGGCGAAAAAGGGTAGGATGGAAGGAGGGCGGAGAAGGGCCGAACTGTTTGTGCTTCGTAGGTCAAGCCGATGGCCGCACGAAACAGGCCGCCGATCTTTTGCAGAGCGGAGAAACCCGACTACATTCCCAGCCTCCCTGTACGATGCCTTTCCCTTTTGCACTCTAGCCCTACCCCCTTCCCCCCTTTTCCCTGTTATCCCTTTCTCGCAAACGCCGCCTCCCGCTCCGGCTCGCTACTGCCTTTAATTAAATTCTCTGCGACCGCATTCATAACTTGCGCGAATTTGAGATCTCATTTCCATCCCAGGCGGGCAGGGGCAGAGGGGGATGGTTTTGGCTCTCTCGGAAGATGGGTCATTCCCTCAAAGAACTCTGTGTCGGCTGTGGGTGGGAAGGGAGGATTGCTGGTTGCCTGGCTGGAGAGGGGGGAGGGGAGGTATATCTGGTGCGAGGGTAAAGTATGGGAAGCGTGAGCAATGTATGTATGAATTAAGAGGGAAAGGAGGAGAGATTTGTGAGTTCACTTCAGCTCGTAATTAAACTGTTGGAGCGGTGCGGCGAATTGCCGTGATTTCGGTTGTGATTAAATATGGGGAAGTGTTTTGTGTGTGGGGGGGGGGGGGGGGGGGCAACTTTTGACACCGCAGTTAATTGAGTTCGTGTTTGGATCTCGGTTTCTGGATCCCACTAGTGCCCTAGAATATCATCGACACCGCTTGTGGGCTTAACAGTTTCCTCTAAGATGCACAGGATTGCTAGTTTTCTGCGCCAGTTTTTGGTTTACCATTCGGGAATGGTTTATTTTTGTTGCGCTGAAATGCGATGTGGTGTTGTTGACTCTCTTTTAATATTGCCAGCTATTACAAATTGGGTTATAGCACAATAATGTCTCCACTTATATGTAAATCACAGGGGATGTTCGTTAGACAAGAGAATACGAGTAACAAGGTTTCCAATCTAGACACGATCCCCTAAGGGCAACAGTATATGAAACAACCAATATGTATAGTACGTACGCCAAATGTTTCACACGATTTCATCCTCTGAAGACTGTCACGATTTTGCTGTTTTTTATCGCTTAAATGAGCCTCTTTTTACTAAGATTTCGTGTGCGAAAATGATTTCAAAAAGTATAAAATTGCATTGTTGGGGTCTACTTTTTTGCTTTTCCTCGTACATTACATTCCTAAACACCTTTTAATGTGCCAGTTTCTACAATATTAGGTTATTTTAAGACATGGACTTGGTTTCAACTCGGCGTAAGCGTGTCTGAGTCATCAGCTACACGTCGTCGCGTAGTTAGTTCTGATTCTTTCGTGTCTCTGCGGTTCTCTGTACTGTTATAGGCGACTGCGAGATGACCGAACCTCCTGATAATTCGAGACCCCGGTCTACGGGATGACTCGTAATCCGATTACCGAGCCGGTGATCGAGTGAGTTTGGAGAATACTGCTATCGGGAAGTTTCACTTTTTATTATACTCCTATCCGTGCCTCAAGACCTTTAAGCAGGGTATCGCTATATCCGTTCTTCAGTATCACTTCCACATGTGTTCACTTTCACTAGACTCTAAGAAATTTTTTGTAAATTTACCGTATCAGTGTATACATAAAGTGACAAAGCGCGAATAGTAAAACATTTTCCCATACATGCATGGTAACAGTCCTGCAGTTGCTCAGGAAAGAGTCGAATACGAAGGAAAGTTCCCAACTTTATACAGTATCGATACTAAACATTCCCATATTTTCAGCCTGATACGTAGTACAATTACCATAGACTGTATAGGTTAAAAACTTCCATTGTAGTTTAAGAAGTTTACCAAAAAAATGTTTACAGTGTACTGATGCAATACACACTTCATTAGAGAGGACACGCCACAACATGGAAGCGTGAATCTGGTACCGTAAAACTTGCAGGGTGTATGTATATGTCTTTGAGTCTTTGATTACCACCTCTAGTAATCACACTAAGCGTGAGCGTAATATAGGGCAGACAACGAGCTCGGGAAGCTGTCTTTCAAGAAGTCCCGGCTACGCGAAGTGAGTGTTTTCGGCTCTCAGTGTGTATGGAGAACGAACAAGGCGCTGTGATGCTTTAAGACGCCGTCGTGCGCAATCCCGTCAAGCGGATGAGTTCACAAGAGTTTTCATCGTAAGTCTCCGTAGTGCAGGTCGGTCGTTGCGCCGTATGGCCGGTATCACACTATGCGTTTGTGCCGCTGAGGCTAAACGGAATGCGGTTTGACGGGATGGGTACAACACATTCACGTAAATGCGAGGTGTCACACTAGTGTGGCGTTCACTGGTGTCACACCTGGCATTTACAACAATGCGTTGTACCCATCCCGTCAAACCACATCCCGTTTAGCCGCACAGGCACAAACGCATAGTACAACACCGGCCTAATGCGGAAGAAAGGCAACGTAATGCCACGTCAGTCGCATTTGACGACAGTGATCTCAGGAAGAAAATCTTGGAGACGGACATCAGAACATACAGGTCGTCGCGTCAGATGCCATGTCGTAGCACAACCGCAATCCACGACTGGCGACATTTTGCGAAGTGTGCAGAGCGATTTGGATGCTCCGACATCAACACAAACAGTGTCTCATCGATTGTTTTCCAGCCGTCCGTTGCGAATGCTATCCTTACCGACGAGCCATCATCATCATCATCACCATCATCATTATCACCATCGCTTAGAATGGTATCACACCAGAGCTGCGTGGAGCGCAGGATGTAACAATGTACTCTTCGGCCCCGAATCCCGTCTCTCTGTGCTATGGCGGCAACGTGGACACCAGGAGGATTCACCTGTCGTTGTGGAGCTGCACACATCCCGTTAACGCAGGGTCATAGTAGACCTATAGGTTGCAATCAGTGCCAATAGCCACTCACTTCTAGTACGCATTAAGATAACATTAATGTCATGTCGCTATGAAGAAGAGGTGCTGCGGCCCTTGGCAATACCATACCAACAAACCTTGGCAATACCATACCAACAAACCGTCCCAAATGCAAGTTTTAGAAATGATAAGCGTCCGGCCACGTACAGCTAAAATCAGCTTCAAAGATTTGCAATGTGAGCATGTGCTTCTTTGAACGGCGCATCGTCCCGATCTTTCGCTAATTGAAAATGTGCGGGGCACGATTAGACGTCGGATGAATATCCTCCTACCCCTACGAAATGAAGATGAACTGTGAACTCAGATCAGCAGTACATAATCGACAATATCCCAGGACGTTTGCAAAATCTCATCGAAACATACCACATTGGGTTCAGGAATGTATCGCCCAATATGGAGACCCGTCTACCTATTAATCATCCTGTATTTTAGACCACTCGAGCCTTGTCAGTATGCGAAAATTGAATAATTTGTTCTCGACATGTTTGGCCATTTATTCATGCAATTTTTTTTCTTTTTGTTTTAGAAATTCCTTCATGGCGTGACAGTCTGTCAGTCAGTAAGTGCATTACTCCTTTGAGTTATTGAACAAAAATAGTAACATGTAATTAATGACAGTAAAGGACTTCGCAAATATTGACAGACTGGTAATATCGACATTGTAACAATTGCGGAAATTTGTAACTTTTTCGACTATTCGCCCTTATAGCAATATTAGTCAATGTCGCAGTATATTATATATTGCCAGAACACCCTGCATCATATTGTGAATATCGTTCTTCATAATTATAAACTGTTCCTGGTCAATTGAGACCTTTTGAAAGCCTTGCTTGTGGTCTGCATACGTTTCTTCTCTTTGTGTATTATTCTGCCATATGTAGAATTAATATAAGTATGTATCGTCTCAATTTATTCACGTAACACTGGCTTTAGTAGCCTTTAGAGCACTTTCGGGGCCCTAGTTCCTTTTTCATTTCAGCAATTTTTTAAAATCTTTTGACCAACTTTTTAAATAAATACTGTATTGCCATTTAAGTAATAAACAAACAGTGTATATATTCCACCACACTCTGAAGTTAACGTCTAAAGTCCCTATCACACTGTTAAATTCTTCCGTCAAACTGCTTCAAATTTGGTCAAATAAAGTTGGACGATTATGACGTCATCAAAACGTCATAAATGCCACCATATTTGTCTGAAAAAGTTGGATGGCACCAGTTTCCTTCAAAAATCTGAAAAGTAGACGAGTTATAAAATGTATCTGATGTTTGACGGCCTCATTCAATCAGAATCGTGCACGACAAGATTGAACGCCAAGAAACTAAAAATAACGAACAATTGCAGGAAATAAAGTAAGTTATGAAGATAATTAATTTATGTAGAAGCTGTCTGGACATGAATGCTATTATAATTGAATATCGCACGTAGTATTACGAACTCAGACGCATTAAATTTAATTGTGTAGGAAACACAGCTTACAAATAAAATTTAAATTTAGCAAAAAAACGAAAATAATTTACAATATTACTTACATCTCTTCCTGTAAGGGACTGCACGGCAAAACAAAAGCAGTATCACACAATGAGAATCAATTTTACATCATCATTCAAATCAGAGTCTCACAGTTAAAAACATTTCACAGTGTGATACATCTTCAAACACATTCAAGATTATTTGATCAAATTTGTTGGAAGGAAAAGTTTGATGGCCGATTTTCGTCTTAAAATTTTATTGTCAAATATTGTTGAATGCGAAAATTTTACAGTGTGACAGGGGCTTAAAACAAAACGGGAATATATTTATTGGTGGTTATTCTCAATTAGAGGGATTTTAAAAGTACTCAATTTACCGTGAATATAGTCCATTCACGATTTCTTCGGCCTTTTTGAATCAAACCTTTGAAAAATATATCTATGTATGACGTGTTTAGTCATTTCCTAAATACGTCCTGTATCACAAGCGTTTTATACTTGTGTTCATAAAAGTTACTTTTTTCTGTTAAATTTGAACGTTAATTAATATTTTATCTATAAATTATAATGCTTCATTTATAAATAATCTGAATAAAAATCAGGGGAAAATAGGTATGTTGGTAGTGCCTAGTGACAAATAGTCCTTATACAAAATACTGTGACCGTGCACGAATGTGGTGCGTTGTCCCCCTGGTGAAATTCCCCAGGATTAGTTAAGCTTAGTTTGCACAAGGCGGAGGAATATCCTGAAAGTAGAAATTCAGCAGGGCTTCAATAAATAGTGAAGTAACCGCGAACGGATTATAGCCTGTGATCATGGGCAGTGATTTTTCTCAAAGGTTTGCTCGAGAAGTGAGCTGCCTTCGCTGTGTGTGAGGTCGGGTGTGGAGGAAATAGCGCACAGCCGGTGCACGTGCTATAGAGCAGGAGTCCCTGACGTCGGGCCCACGACGCCCCGCGCCGCGACGCCTCGTGATCGGTATTCCGCCCAGGTTGCCTTCCTCCCTGGGAATCGTCGGGGCGGGTCCGTGCGGTGCCGCCGAGGGCCGCCGGGAATCTGCGGGTCCATACTGAGTAGGCCTGCCTAAACTGCCAGGGGCATGCTCCGTCGCCCTCCCCTCCCCCCATGTCTCCCTACGCTTCAACCACGTGCTCTCCACTTCGCCTGGGTTGGGCCGGGTGGGAGCAAGCAGCGTGAGGATCCACGCGTTTCCCCAGGTTCGAGGTAGAGTCCACGTGGATGTCGGTACCACGTACGATTTTAACTATAATCCATTCACAGTTACTTCAGCCTTTTCTGAAGCCCTGCTAAAATTCTGCTTCCAGAATATTCTTCCGCCTCGTGCAAACTAAGCTTAACTAAGCCTGGAGAATTACACCAGAGGACAACGCATAGCACTCGTGCGCACTTAACGTAACAGTATTTTGTGTAAGGACTATTTATCACTAGGCGTTACCAGCATACCTATTCTCTCCCTGTTTTATTAAAATTATTTATACATGAAGCATTATAATTTATAGATAAAATATTAATATAATTTCAATTTAACAGGGAAAAAGAGTAACTTTTATGAACACAAGTATAAAACGCTTGTGATATATGGCGTATGTTGAAAATAACTAAACACGTCATGCATAGGGAGATTTTTCAAAGGTTTGATTCAAAAATGCCAAAGAAACCATGCATGTACTATATCGCCGATAAAGAGGTCCCTGTTATGTAATTTTTGTTTTGTGTTTTTTAAAAATGAATTCTTTGGAAACTAGTTGGCAAATGTATTATCAGTTAGAGTATATTTCAGGAAACCTTACTTTGGAATGTGCAAAATTAGTTGAGTTTTAACAAGTAAGTGTAGTAGACTTCAAGTTTATTATGAACATTGAGCTACATAAACAATTTTGCGTGTCTTCTCATTTAATGTGTTGTAAACATTAGTTATTTCAGCCGTAGAGTTATAATAAAAATGGTGGCACCTATTAAAAAAAAAATTGTATGTAATAAGTACAGGTTTTTTTTTTTGTGGGTTAGAGGCGGATAAAGTTGCACAGTGAAGTGAGTAGCGGAGAAGGACAACCTGTAGTTAAAAACCACGTCAGTATTCGCCTTGAGTGATTTCTAAAACAACCTAAAATCGGAATCTGGATGGGCGGGCCGGGAATGGACCCCGGGTCCTCCCGAACGCGAGCAAGTCTTATTACAGCGCCACCTCGCTCGGTCACGGATGTCGTCGTGGCTGGCGCTGAGTGGATGGTCCTGCGCTACCCTCTTTCCCCCTCCAACTATCCATAGATACGCACCTGTTGTACTAGGTGTGATACGGGCTAGACAATTATTTTTATTTCCATTAATAAACACGTGGATAAGCGGAAAGATATTCTGGTGTGCAGGGAGGTGCGGCTTGAATAGCAATGGGAATTGTAAACCATTAAAATCCCCCCCCTTTTTTTTTTACAATGTAGAGGTTGAACCTGGGATATCACCAGTGAGTGTCAGATGTGTTACCACGTGGTCAAGCCTTCTTGGTGCTTAAAGGCTGTTCACATTAATGTGAGCACTTTTGAAATGAACATTAGAAAAATGTCTCTGCTCCTGTGTGGTACGTATTTCAACGGGTTCACTGAGGACTTGCACCCAGTAAAGTTGGTAGCGATGGAGGGAAAGTAGTTCAATATCTTACTGTCGAATAAACATTGCTAAGAAAGCCATTTATAGCAACTTAAATTATTTGTTTTTCGTGCTGTTTTTTTTAAATGTATCAAAGTGTAAAACTGAGCAGATTTGCAAAATATTTACTTTTCTAATAATTTCACAGTTTCGCTGGACCGACGTATGAATAAAGTAGCACTGTAACTGATTAATTTTACTAACTTTCCGTCTTTAAATTATCAAACAAAAAAGTGGCAATGTTTAGCGTAATTAGAACACCAGTGGCCTTACAGATCACTCGTATTTTGCCGACTGAGATTTAACCGCATGAATCTTTAATTTTTCCTTGCATTAAGTATTGGCGCCTATTATCGATCTCATATAACGTGAATTGTCTTCAAGTATTATACAAAATATAAACAAAAAAAAAAAACAAATTAATCCTGTAAAAGAATTTTTATATTCATACGTAGTCCCAGACTACGACTGTTCTATGGATGAAATCAGTGGACAAAATGAAGTCTGACTCGGTTATATTACAGTAGTAGGTATCTTCACACATTTGAGTCAAACACAATCGCCCCATTTATGGCGTGTTACGTTGTTTCGTAAATATGCCATGTACCACAAGCGTTTCATAATTCTGTTAACATTAGTATCTATTTTTGTTTGAATTGAACTATTACTTAAACATTATCTATAAATCATAACAATCCATTTACAATTACTGTGAATAAAAGCAGTTAAACGTCATTGAAGCGAGTGCGCACGAATTCTCCGCACCTTAACTTCGGTGTAATTTTCTAGACTAGGTTAAGCTTTGTTCGCACGAGGCGGAGGGATAGCCTGAAAGTAGATTTTAAGCAGGGTTTCAGAAAAGTTGTATGTAATTTTGAAAAGACTTCATTTCAGACAACTGTCTCTAATGACCTCGCTGTCGACGAGACGTTAAGACAACTACCTAACTATATTTGAGACACAATGCAGGTAGGCGGACCCCTTAAGGGCGTCTTCTTGCTCGCAGCTGGTGGTCCGTGCCTGGCATACTTGCGAGGCATTCACGCGGACCTTGATGGTAGCGTGTAAGAGGCTGTCGGGTCGAGCATGCGCGGCGGCAGACGAGACCTCCCGACGTCAAGCCAGTCACGTGATTAATGGTGCCCCCATCGCCAGCGATCGCTTGGAAAGGCGGCATTCGTGACGCGGTGCCATCAGGTCTCTCGGCCATACATTCCACGTGCTAGTTTTCCTGGGAAAATGTTTTTTACACTTTTCCTGCACGCCACCTTCGCTTAAGAAAAAAAAGGTGGACATCCTTTTACTTTCAGAATATTTTTCGGCATTCAGAAGTGTTTTCCATTTCATGTAAGTGGGGTAAATTTTGACAACACGGCCACAATGTATTTTTCCACCACAGCTATTTTGTAAATGAAGAAAAAGACGTTGGTAAACAAATGTTTGAGTCCAATGCACATCTGCATTTTCCTCTTTCCTTGTGTTTCCTGTCATAGCAGGCACTGAAAGACTGACGGTAGCTAACCAACGTTCAGTAATAAATGTAGGATATTATATCTAGGTTGGCACTCCGACGTGTTTTATTTTTGTAATTGCCAAGTTAAGTTTGTTGAGGTTCTGTTTATATTAGTTCGTTTCGGGGGGGGGGGGCAGAGAGGTGAGAGGGCTTTAGTTTAACGTCTTTCGTGAGAAGGTATTGTTTTGAGGTTCTTGCGAATGTGTGGATTTTTGAGTTGCATATTAATATTTATGGGACAGTGGAAAATTTTGCTCGCGAGGAAGTAAAATTCAAATTCAATGGAAAAAAAAAAATCAATACATACGCCGCTATGTGAATTCTTACAGATACTGCAATACACACACACTTTTACCGGAGTTAAGCTTACAACACTCGTTGAATTTTTGATAATGCAAATAAGCAAATGTTATATACTAACTACAAAAGTCTTGAAAGTGAGGCTTTTTCAGGCCACGTCCATTAAAATAATTATAGTAAGGATTTACAAATAATCATTTACGAAACATACAGACTTACTATTTGTAAAATCGCAACCTCTTGAACACGTGTTTTTCTATGGAAATCCTTGCAAGTTTTCTCCCCTAGAATCACATTTGTTCGTCCCTAGTATTAAATAATTTGTTTGCAGAACCATTCAGTAAAATCGCCTCTTCACACGTTTCCTGAAACCAACAAACTCAAACTTAGAAACGTAATTTATATTCGTGTCGCTTCATTGTGGACGGCGATTAAGATAAATTGAGGAACAAGCAGTTTTATGAAGCGGTAAACTCGTGTCGATAAATAATTACTTTTCAATCAAGAAAACGCATTACAACGGTACTTACAACCAACTATGATTAAAGAAACCAAATAGAAAAATAATTATCTACCGATAAAATATTCCGACATCAAACAAGATATTCGTATGACACGATGGGAAAAAAGCACATGCACTACGGCGTTTACTGGGCTGCGAAACTGGAAACACAAACATGGCTAGCGATTGGCTGGAAAGGTTTACTGTCCGTACGTGTCGACATGTTTTGTCATTATTGTAAACATGTTTTTTTAAAAGTAAATTCACTAAAAAACAAAAAAATACATATATTGCTTTGAAAACATAGTATAGACCATTAATGTTGTAAGTATAATTAAACTATTAAATTACAACTTTTAGTTGTGAGTACTATTTTCTTCCGAAGCCATTATCAAAATCGCCCAGCAATTCATCAGCTGATACAATACTTTAAACACGAGAGGAATTACTGTTTACATAGCGTGTAGATTGGTTACATTTTTTGTCAGATTTTACCCCCCTTGTATGAAATGGACAATATTAGTATTTTACTTTATTGAAATTAATAATAGTTTTATTGAAATGTTAAATATTATTTTCATTGCCTTTTCGGTAAGGCAATGAAATTTAAATTAAACTACCAAAGTGTGTATAAATGTGTGTCATTAGCAGTAACACAGTTGGTTTTCTATTCGTGGTGGGGCCGTGGTCTCTGAGTAGATTTGACTGCTTGCCTACCACCTGGGGGAACCGGGTTCAATCCCCGGCCGGGTCACTCCCAGATTTTCACGTGTGGGAATTGTGCCGGACGATGCCACTGGTCGGCGGGTTTTCGCGGGAATCTCTCGTTTCCTCCGCCCTTGCATTCCTGCCTGCTCCATTTTCACTTCATTTGACCCTCATCGACTATCAAGATCTCCTTGTTAAGAGCCGCCCATATCACTCAACTAATCTCGACTCAACTCTGTTCTTGGTTTAACACGACGCTTCCTTATTTCAATTTCACAAAATATCCCTTATACTGATTTGGTTCGATTTCACTGTAATCGTAATACGATCCTGGTCTTAATGTTATGTTATGGTACGTCGTGTACTAGCGTTTAGGCGGTACTTCTCATATTTTTTTTGGAAATTGGTTATCTGAGAGAGGTTTCGAAAAGTGCCCCTTTAATGCAGTTGTTAGTTGTCAAATCATTAGGTATAGTTTTCAAAATATAACACTCAAATTCCGACATAAGAGTTTATATAGTGTTATACGTAGGTTCAAAGTGTTGAATTAGAGTCTAAGAGCGGCTTACTGCATTTGGGTTACAAGCTTCGAAAGGAAAAAAAAAAACATCTTTCCTTTAAAGTTTATGGTTTAAATTATTCATTTAATGATTGTTAACAGTTTCGCGTGAATGAACAAAAGTATATTTACGACACGTCTGATCCCTGTTTTCAACGAAATTCAGAGTGTCAATACTCGTCCACCTGTTTATAAATCGCACGCATACTGAATCAGTATGTTCTGCACACCATACAGATTGCAATAAACGCAATTTGATTTTAAACAATATCTAGGAGCAAAGCCAAGTACATTGCAGAATTTTAGAAATTATAACTGTCGAGTGTTATATTTTGAAAACTAAAATGATTTGGCAACTAACGGGTCACTTTTCGAGAACTCTTTCCGATAGCCAAATAAAAAAAAAGTGAAATATCACCTTTAGATGATCACACTACATGACATCTTTGACGTGAATGTGGATGCTTTCAGCTCTTCCATCAGTCATCCACCACCACCACCTCTGTTCATTGCAATCAGTTGAGACGGGGACGTCTCATTATGCACGGAAAAATACCAGCCCGCCTACACGTTCCTAGTTGACTGCCTTTTACCTCTACATCGCCCTGGTTTGTCAACCGACAGCCCGCCAGCTTGCTAAGTTGCACGACGCAAAATCATCGTTTCACGACAAAATTATTATGAAAGACTTGCTTAAATTTATATGCTAAGTGTTACTGTGTACACGATCTAGCAGAGTGAAATCGACGAACGGTAACGAATACGTGAAGTCCGCTTGCAGATCCCGACACGGACATCCCACTAGCATAACTGCTGGGAACAGACTGGGTAACATGGCAGCCATCCATAGTTCGTCATGCTCGCTCCTAGAGCGCTACGTCGTCGAGCCTATAGGGAGCGCGCGCCGTAATTCTAAATAGAATAGATGGCGTTCCATGCAAAAATTCAGAGAATTACTTGACCTGTAACTCGTTCCTATTGGCTAGGGTACTATTGTAACCCCCTCTCGTGGTTCACCCCTATTTTTGATTTAATATTTAAATCCCGGCAGCAGTTTGTGTCGGCAGAGACTGATGGCTGCTGGGGACGAGACCAATCTTGAGATAGTTATCGTATATTAAAAATGTAGGGCTCATAAAGCCAGTAATGTGGAATTGGACAATTGCTGTAAAACATAATTCGTAGAAGTAATTTTTCTTTGAATGTTGAAGCTAAACCAGAAAAAAAAAATTGTTAAAAATGTTAAACCCTTTCGGTTAAATCTATTAAAATCACTCAGCGTCCCATGACGAAAATTACAACAGTAATTACAAGAGCATTAATAAATTATGTAGAATGTTGTGTAATAAAACACATTTAAAAGAGAAATGCAAAAATTAAGCCTGTTGTGGAGGTTCCCTGGTTTTGCAGCGTGTAATTTTGTTTGAAAATGTAAATGCATTAAAACACGTTATAATGTATTATTATAAAGTCAAGGCAAATTCCCTTTTAAAACGTTATTGAGAATTTAATTCTTAAAACGGGTAGTGGCATGATAGAGTTTGAAAATGCCCGAATTTTAAGGTGGTTTCTGCTCAAAATTGTATTTGAAAAATATCAGCATTTTAATGAATATGTATTTTGCGAATCAGTGTCCTTTTGTGACAAATCTCCGGTAAATGTCATAATGTGTCTTTTGAGACAGATTTGTACCTGATATATATAAGTAGTATTGCTATTTTTTTTGTATTCCTTTGTATTTTGCTTTGAGCCTAATGATTGTAGCTTTGATCATAAAATATAGTCCACATTTTCAAAGAACTTATGTGTGTGTTTTATAGTTTTGTAACCAATTTCTGCTTCACTATGGAGAGGTTTTGATGTACGACAGTTTGGTCGTAGTTACTTGGGAAAAGAGACCTTGCGTCGCCCTACAGTGTAGGACGATGGAAGGGCCTCACAGTCAACGTTCTTCACTAAGATGATCACAACAAATATTGCGGCGGCGAGATCCATAAGAACAGTATTACAATTACTGTCGCAATCACCATTGCGCCCACCATTGCAGTTTTTGTTACTTCTTCCTGTCGTTACTTGTGTGTGGTTATCATACAAGTTGTTATAAATATATTTGGCTTATAGTGATTTATTCATAAACTAAGGGCGTTTAGGGGTCTTAGCTATAGATGGTAGAGCTTATCTGTAAATGAAGGGTCTTATTCATGATATGTGAGACAGATAATACAACACTGTACGAGTTACTGTAACGGGGAGATACTCTAATTAAAATTAAGTTAGTTTTATATTTAAAGTTATGAGCACCGAGCGCCTTGTTTCTGTATATCTATGTTGGCCAGTCCCCGCCTGAAACTTGTTGCCGGAGGCTGTTTATAGTTGTACAGATGACTTCGGACGGACACACCCGTGGTTGCGATCTTCCCTGTAGTCTGGCCGTTCGGGCAAAGATGCGTCGCAGCGCCTCGCGTCGGCCTGCATCGGTGTGTTGTTTAACGTTTTGACATAGCAGGCCTCTTTCCCTGGTTGGTGGAGGTAGTTATAACTTCTGGCGCTTGTCGCACTGCTTTGACGCAACCCCTGGCGTCCTGGTTATACTCTAAAGTTGTACTGACGGGTTCATGTGTGGATTGCCAGTTAGGACTCTTCAGTACGATCATAACAAAGTGAAATGGAAACCGCTCGTGTGTGACTTCTTGCAGTGATTACAAAATCAGATCACACGGGCTACAGAGTGACAGAACAAGCATGTTGCTGGTTCCATGCCGAAGGACGTTAGCACCCTCTCGATCCTCATTGCGATTTGCAAGGGAGTCGCACCTCAGCTGTATTATGTCACGAGGCATGTCCGTCGATGTAGTGTGCGTACGTTGAAACCAGCCCTCGATGTCCTGCAGATTTGCACCGGGTCAAAATCGACGTCAGATCTGATCCCACACGTGTTCTACGGCGCGGAGAACTGGTGTAAGGGCATTGCTCTATCCACGACGGTGCCTCAGCATAACGCAGGCAGACCATAGACACGTGTGTCGTGTGTGAATGGGCATTGTCCTATTGAAGTATTGTATAACGCTGCTGTCAAGTCAGTGTTAACACATGAGGCCGCAGTACGTCACTGACGTACCAAACCGCCATCCATATTCCCCGAATTACTGCCAGGGGTGACTTGAAGTCGCGCCCTATAGCTCACCACACCATGATCCCGGGATAAATGCCGGTGTATCTTTACATAGCGTATACAAAACGTGTCCTCTCCCTCCTACATTGGGCCACTGTCGAATCGGAATACTGCGCATGTCTGACAACTGCACGACACTGCCATGCAGATCCATAGTGTGGCGTAACAAAGTCCGTCAATGCCTGGCAATGCTGTCTAATGCGTCTATTAGGCATACTCCGTATTTAGTAACTTTCCCACACCGTGTTCACCGAAACATTGCAGTGACCGTTTCATACTTTATAGGTTATTGCATCTCTTGTCATATATGTAGCCAGCGATGGTATACACGTTTACCAAATTACGTCCAAATTTGGCCATTCCTTTGGGCGTGTACTTTTTGACGTGAATACGTCTTTAAATTTGCAGCCATAATATGAGGCAATCCGGAAAATCCGATGATAACAAAATCGAATGATACAGTTTGGCACTGCAGCTTCGAATCTATCGTCTAAATTCAAAATTCAATTACACCACTCGATTCCCAAACGATAAAATAATATGTTACCTTGAGTGAGGACTGCGAAGCATCGCGAGCGGGGGGTGATTTTTTTTTGGGGGGGGGGGGATAGGCTCCGCAATTTTGAGTTCGTTTCGCCACTTCTCATAAGTTTCGCGTAGTATGAATTTTGACTAGGAGAAGCTACGGCGCTCGTTTAGGTTTCAATCGACAGCTCTTGTCAAGATCAATCGATTGCGTGTGTGAAAAATTTTTGTGACGTTGTTATGTTGAAATCGAATGAGTTTAATTTAAAAAATTAAGAAAATTTGTACACAGTTAAGGCCTATACTCGTCGAAAACCCAAGTCGAAATACAGAAATCGTACACCGTTGGAAAGAGCATCTCAAAAGCAATCCAGTGATACCCATAAAACCCGATATGATCGAATGAAGCGGTGCCGGGAACGTAAAATAAACACCAAGGCGTCCGAGCGCATCAGCGTAGACGTATTCACGCAAAAAAGAAAAAAACGGCCGTGTCCTTAACACAGGCCAACCCAATTTTTGTTGTCACTGTGCTCCAACTACTTCTTATATTGGTGTCTTTGTCATAAGAGAAGAACTACTGCTACAGTTATTACCAGTTCCTTTTACTTTCCGCCATAGATTTCACGCTTAGTGCTGTCATCTCCAGACGACGGCTGTGATCGGGAAAAATGTTGACGTCTGAATTGAAGCGTTGAATGTTTGTCAATATTGATCGATCGTTGCTGCGTTACCATCAGTGTTGACTCAGCCTGTGTAAACTGGCTCGCGAAGGGAACCCGTCGCCTTCGCTTCTATACAGGAAACAGTGCAATTCGATATTTTTCATAATTACGTCGTGTAGAGAAGAGAGTTTGTGTTATGATCGGATGAGGCTCATGCATTTATTTTCACGGTCAGTGCAAAAAATTTTTAACCAAAGGAAAAAAAAAATTGCTTTACAAGCTTAAGAAAATAGGTAAAAATGATAACCGCAATAAAATTACAGTAATTTGTTATAGCTCCATGCACTAAAGTTAACAATACTAATGATCTAGTACTCACTCTCATTGGAGTAATAACAAAAGAAGAAGGGCAGCAAATAAGTTTAAAAGTGCGAAAGTTTTATAGCTGAGGAAGTCATATATATTATTATAGCCATACTTATAGTTCTGTATAATTCAGAGGAGGCATTTTCAGGTTTCGAGTGCTATTATCGTCATGAAATACTCCTAACAAAGGCGCATTACACTGCTGTGAACCATGAATAAAAAATATCAACCATATTTAGTTGCCGGCCATCGATTCTCAACGCACTGTTGTAATACGGTACGTCTGCAATATTCACCGTTATACTTACATCAACCCGAACTCACCCATTACTTTTTTTTTTTTTTTTGGCTGAAAATGCATCATACTACAATAAATCATAGAAATTTTCGAAGTCTACTCATGAATCGCTCTTTTATACTGTACTTAAACGAGTAATTTTTTCTTCGCCTTTTCATCTTCATTCTAAATGGAGCTTTGGGACAGTTTTGCTTAAACTGCCGTAGCTTCAAAATGATCACAAAATAAGTTAATGGAAAGGCTACTATGACTCCAAAGAAGTTTCATAACCGCCTGAAGCATTCGGGTAGATAAAGGAACTAGTGCTTGGACAGACCAGAGTCCTTTCAAATCTGGCGGGTTACTTTTGATTAGCCGCTATATCTGGAAATCATTCCACGGAAACGTAGCATGTTGCCTAGACCGCTTGTAATTGGCGTACTTCAAAGGATAGGTTTTTCAGACTCTTTGTAGAAAACTTTCTTTTGCTAGCAAATATAGCGGTATTCACTAGTTTACTGCCCGTGTAACCATTCGACACAAACTTCAGAGCAGAAATGTTGCTAAATGTCACTATCATACTCGGAGGAACCATTGTGCTGCTGGAAGAATATTTCGTGTGTTGCGTGTCAACTGCCAAGTCCGGTGAACATGGCCATTATTTGACAGTGACTTCGTTGTAGTTCAACTTTACTCAGTTTGCATTTCAACACCGTGGGTTCTATCCTGACAGAATTTAATACCAGCCTTTTTTCACTTAAGAGGAACTTCAAAATTAATATGTCGGTAAGGTACAAAAAAAATGCAGTTTTGCCAACGAATCTAGACTGCCTATTCAGACTACCCTGTTCAATAAAAAAAAATGCTGGCGAGTTTGTCAAACTGGAATACGGTAGCGCGTTTCACTAAGGGCCGTGCTGTGTCCTCCGGGTGTTGACGTAGTATCTCATGGCTGTTCAAGGGAGTTGGTGAAATCGAAACTAAGATACTGCTCCTGCGGTTCGATGGATTAGTTCTACTACTCGGCCTTTTCCACCCCCTTGGGCCACGCTAGCTGGGAGAGAGCTACGATAAGAATTTCTAAGTGATTGAAATTCCCCATATAAAAAAAAAGAGGGACAAAGTAAGTTTACAGAGGCAGCCCCGAAGCACCGTTTTCTTGTCTACTTCCCCTCTCTACCCGCCCTCTTCTTCCACAACCCACAGAGAAACCCCCCCCCCCCCCCCTCAACCATCTTCCGCAGACTTGCAGAATTTTCACTTCAAAGGAATGTGGAAGAGTCCCGCGACTAATGAGATGAAGTTTATGTGAGTGGAGCAGTTCTCGTTGTTGCGGACAAAAAGGGCTCTAGTCGCGTACCTTTGGTGACTGCGTCTAGACGCCTGATGGTGCTACGGGTCGGGAAAAGTTGCTGGCGTTAAGGGGGGATTGGTCGCCGCCATCTTGGAATCATGAAAATTCTCGCTATAACATCCGATACAGATTTCTTATTAAAACTTATGGATCGGCGGGACGTACGTCACTGCTTATGTTTTCTAAAGTTGGTAATGCCTGACTACTCTGGATGGTATTACTTTTGTGATTGCTTGTAACCCTATTATAAACTGTTCACGGTAAATTGAGCACTTTTGAAAGCCCTGCTTAAGATCTACTTGTGTGCTTTTTGTGAATTATTAGGCCTAGTGTAAAATTAATTTTGCCCTAGGCCTCGTGACTTTATTCATGCGTCGGTCAAGTGAAACTATGAAATGATTATACATGTAGACACTTCACAAATTCGTTAATTAAAAAAAACGGAAAGCAAAATAAATAATTACAGTGTTTCCAAATGTTTACCTAACACTTCTCATTCAACGTTAAGACATGGAACTACTTTCCTTCTATCATTACCAGTTTTACTGGGCGCATACCAATCAGTGTGCTGTTATGATGTGATCAGGCCTTTAGGCGGACGGCCTGTCTGATCACACCTTTACACATTGAACCAGGAGACGAGCGGGATTGCAGTAATCGCCAGTGCGAAGCGTATTGCAGAAATCTCCTTTACCAGGCCTGTAATTGGCACCGAGTTTGTCAAACAGCGCGCCGATATAGGCCAGCGTCACCGTGGGCGCGGCGCCTTTCCTCATCGGGTCATCGCCAAGAGAAGTACAAGGAGATGGGTATGTCCGGCCGTCGATAATCGCCTACCAGAAACAGCCTCCGCAACCATGATTAAGGTGGGGACATTCCAGTTAGTTTGTCATAGTAGTAGCGTTTGGTAGACAATCATAACAGGTTAAATAAGATTAATGAATTATTTTAAGTTCCCCCGTCATAACAACGTAATATGTTATTGTAAGATCATCTCGGCAATAGACCCCATCATTCACAGTTGTGCTCTACCAAATCATGTCTCATTATTATTCAGCTACGCTCACATCCCATTTCTTGTATGAGATTGACAATAAGTAATGTCATAACAGTGCCATTAAAATAAAAGGGGGGGAGGGAGGTTATGACATTTTTCAAAGGTTGATTTCAAAAGTGCTCCGTTAACGATGAACAGCCTATTCTTCTCTAATCGCCTGAAAGTAAAATTCACATATTTCTGCCCAGCAGTCTCTATATAGTAATTGATCAAGGCAGTGAAGCTATAACAATTGAATAGAGTTTGAGAAGCTCTTACTTATGCTGTTCCCATGCGAGGAGTCTGCTAAATAAGTGAAAATTGAACTTATGGAGAACAACTGATAAATCCGAGATGTCGGCGACCGATTCCCGTATCGGCCGTAGCCTCGGGTTTTCTCGTAGCTCTTCCAATCTTTACCGCGCCTCTTAAATAACATCCTATGGCGATGTGCAGTCTACGGGAGACTCGAAGGACGTGCTGTTGAGATTTAATTCGACGTCGGCACTTTCCCAAATATTATCAACTTGCCCCTCGAATTATGCTTTCGACGCTGCTGCGTCTTTGCTTCACTGGTCCACTGCCTATGTCGGTAGAGTTCCATGACTTCGCAACATGTTTATCGTGTCGTGAGTATACAGGTGTGCTAATTCGGATGCTCGTTCGGGCACTTTCTTTGCTTCACTGGCCCACTGCCTATGTCGGTAGAGTTCCATGACTTCGCAACATGTTTATCGTGTCGTGAGTATACAGGTGTGCTAGTTCGGATGCTCGTTCGGGCACTTTCTTTGCTTTTTTTCACGTGACGACGTGCGTATTTAGTTATTTTGTCGGCTTATTATTTCGTCTTCTGAAATAGTTTTTTTTTGTACACTCAAAATCTGAATCAGTAAGAATTTCACTTTTTAAATCAGCTATACGTTTCTGACTGATTCAATAGTCACTTCAGCGAATTTAACTGATGAATCACTGAAAAAATGTCAGATTTACTTCACTTATTGATTTTGTGACATTTTCCACTGATTCGTCAGTAGTTTTTTTCTCTGTTTACACAATGGGTTATTTTTGACTGATGGATCAGTTAAACAGCGTGTAAAAATGGCCGTTAAACAACGTGTTTCAAGTGAAATAACAACAAATAAACCAATAAAACGAATACAAAATATTTTATGTGTTTCGTCTTTCAAAACGCCATTTTATGAGGTAATACGAACGCACAGCCTTTCATTCCGTTTTACGTCTTTCATTTCGCTATCATGTAATCATCACAGCGCTCTGTTTGAAGGTTTAAACTACATATAATGTGATGAAGAAAGTGCACTCATATATTTATGTATGTGTGTATATATATATATATATATATATATATATATATATATATATATATATATATATATATATATATATATATATATATATATATATAATTAGTTTTATTTAACAATCCTAAAGGTACAAATTAAACCAAAAACGAAACGAAAGAAAGAGCATTCAATTTAAATCTTTACCATTTCGCCCGAAACCATAACTTAGATATTTTCCTCTCAATATTTCAACTTGGTGTAGTAGTGCATATGGTAAGGTTCCGGCCTGGAGTCGTATGGTGTGCAAGTTCAATCCCGACCACTTCCAAAAGTTGTTTTACTTTTTTTAATTACAGTAAATGGCGCAATATAAATATTTAACTATCGTAAATATGATTATTTCACGTAATTATTTGGCTACATTCAATAAAACCATATTTAATTCGGCATCGTAGTCGGCCGTCACTTATTAAATCAGTGAAATAATTTCACGTCACCAATTCAATCCACGAAATTTTTTTCCCTGAAACAATCAGTGGTTTTCCACTGATTCTAAGTGGAGACATTTTCTCTGATACGAATAGTTGAATTTAACTGTGAGTCAGTGGTTCCCCACTGTTTCGAATTTAGAGTGTACGTTGTTATGATTCAGTAAAGTCGGACAAGCCTAACGAACTGCATCGACGTGTCAGTATCCAGGCCAAGCGAAGATTTCAAAACGCGTTACAACAGTAGTAATTTATTAAACATATCAGCGAAGTTTCAGCGGAGCTTTCCTCCCGGCGGCACAGTGTCTGGAACAATTCCGCCAACAGAAACTATACAGGATGTAAACGACAAGTGTTTACAACTGCACACAGCAGTGTATAAGGCTCCGAGACGAGCAATGTGATGTAGGACTCTTGTGGTCCATAGGGTCGGGAAATTACAGTAAAAACGCTTGACAAATGTGAACTAAGGCACGCGCAGCGCGCCGCTGTGGGTCGGGCCTTAATCGACCTGCTGATCAGCTGAAGGTAGCTTGTACAGAGGTCGAATCGGACAGGAAACGTTTTCTAATTGCATTTATTTGAAAAATATGTTGCAATTTCATACATTCTTTCTCGATTTCTGTAACTTGGCTATAGTATTGTAAAAACTTATCGTCGACTTCCTGTATAATACATGGCAACGCTTTGTACGGGGGTCTGTCTGTCAGTCTGAGGACCCACATCGAGATGAAGCCCTCGAGATGCAGCTGGACGTGCCGCTCCATCGCATTCCGACTCAACGCTCAGCCTTCATAATTAACTTCAGTTCTACTCTCATAATAGCATAAACCTCCCATAGACACTAGTATGAAATATTAAAAACATAACTGCGTGACTTCGTTACACCTTAGACGGCGCAGTGGCGTGCCTTTATCCTTCCATCGAAGTGGTTACAGATGGCGATAGTCATCAAGTGTTAGCGCTCTTAATAACTCGAATGCTGAGGCTGTTCGTGATTGTTAGCCGCCTGAACCTCAGATAATTGTGTAAGCCATGGGTTATTCCCAAAAAGAGGAAGGAAAGAAGGCAATAAATAAGCAAGGGAGGCGTTTCCAAATATATGTGTGGAATTTTGGCTTTGATGAAGAGAGGTCATTTCACAATTCAGATAGATATTTTTTACTACGGTACTAAATACAATTGAAGTTTCGTAGCATTATTCCTTTGAAACGATTACTTGTTACAAAGGAAATGAAGTGCACGTTTTTTATTGTTAAAGATATCTATAAATAAAGAAAAAATTAACCTAATATCAGTATTTATAAAATAAACCAAACCTCTTTATATTATCTGTAACTTACTGGTGTTGGTAACGATCAGTACGTTCTAGACAAAACTTTTTTTCTTGATTGCGGACATCATGCCACCAAGAATTAAACGATAGCAGAGAACAGTAGTAGTATTATAATGAGTTGGGCACAAGGGATTGGGGAATCGGAGCTGGAGCTGCCCGGCCGCCATCTTGTTACGTCAAAATCTCCCTTTTTTCCCTCAAAATTGACAAAATAACCCTAACAATTTCCTTTTTCCCTAAAAATGTATTCCCCCTCCCTCTTAATAATATCCCTTTTTTCTCTCAAAAATGTTAGAAACCCCCATAAATGGTAGAAGCACCCTTCGTGCGAAAACAAGCCCCTGGAATCCAATTTCCGACATTTTAATTAATTTGGGGGGGGGGCCCTTCCTTTGGACCTACAGAGCAGTGGCGGCCATATTGATTTTATAGGCATACCCTATGCCAAATCGATACACGGTATAGAGGATAGAACTCAGACCTAAGCATCAGCCATCTTGCATCCATATTGTATGCAGATGACCTTTGACCCCGACCATTGATCTTTGACCTTGGCATTTGACCTCTGACCCTTAAAACAAAAAAAATGTTAAAAAGAATCTAAAAAATATAAAAAATATAAAAATAACAATAAATTAACCAAAAATTAAAAAATTTATTTATAAATTTACAAAGACTTTATTATTAAAAAAATTTAATTTAAAAATCAGTAAGAAATTTAAATAATCATAAAGAATTTGTTTTATAGTATTTTTATATATTTTTTAAAATTAAAAATACTTTAGCCCAGGAGGCCATTTCCACTGTTTTCCATCGGAATTCCCTTTTTCCCTAAAAAGATTACCTTAAAAAAATGTATAAAAAGTTGATTTAAAAATCTTATATTTCCTGAGGTTTTCCCCCACAACACCAATTACTCACCTGTGTTCGAATCCAGCAGACGACTGACTCCCTCGTACCCACTCCCCTCAGCTATACTCACTCCCCCATCTTAATTGTTTCGTTCGTCATTTGTTTACGTACTACTGGAGGCAGTCATCTTTGTTTATATGTTACTGGAGCCTGTCATGTTTGTTTTTCGTTTGTCATTTGTTTATAAATTACTGGAGGCCACCATCTTAGTAGGCGACCGCCATCTAGGTAGGTGACCACCATCTTGGTATACATCACCCACCCATCATCTTGGAAGACAGTGTCCAGTAGCAATTGATCTTTGACCTGCGACTTTGAAAACCAAAACTCGAGAAAAAAATGCATAAAATTCAGCAAGCACAATACATTACAGACTACCACCACCATATTAGATGCAGACTACTGCAAAAGCTTATATATCATAAGCAGTAGGGAGGTAAGCCGAGAGGTTTAGTTTGACAGCAGCTGAGTGGACGGTGGATCGTCTCGATTCGCTTCTGCCTCTTCACATAGATTTTTTCTCGAGTTTTTGTTTTAGGTTATTCGAGGTCATGGCGTTAAGGTCAAGGTAGTATGCATCTAATATGGTGGCGGTAGTCTGTAATGTATTATGCTAGTTGACTTATGTATTTTTGTAAGTTTTTTATTTTCGAGGTCATTCAAGGTCATGGGGTCAAGGTTGAGGTAGTCTGCATCGAATATGGTGGTGGTAGTCTGTAATGCATTATGCTTGTTGACTTTTATGTATTATTACTCGAGTTTTTATTTTCAAGGCCATTCAAGGTAATGGGGTTAAGGTCGAGGTAGTCTACATATAATATGGTGGTGGTTGTCTGCAATATATTATGCTTGTAATTTTTATTTTTTAGAATTTTTTGAAATTTTTTCGATTTTAGGGGTCAGAGGTCAACGGTCAAGGCCAAAGTCCAATGGTTGGGGTGAAAGGTCTTCTGCATACAATGTGGACGCAAGATGGCTGATGCTTAGGTCTGAGTCCTATGCTCTATACCTTGTATCGATTTGGCATAGGGTATGCCTGTAAAATCAATATGGCCGCAACTGCTCTGTAGGTCCGAAGGAAGCGCCTCCACCCCCAAATTAATTAAATTGGCGAAAATTGGATTCCAGGGGCTTGTTTTTGAACGAGGGGTGCTTCTGCCATATTTGGGGGCTTCTAACTTTTTTGAAAGGAAAAAGGGAAATTTTTAGGGCGTTTTGGTTGATTTGAAGGGGAAAAAGGGAAATTTTGATTGAGAAAGGGAAATTTTGACATAACAAGATGGCTTCCGGGCAGCTCCGGCTCCGATTCCTCAATCCCTTGGACCTAACTCATCATAATCCTACTACTGAGAACATTTGCATCAGAAGGTAACACTGATTGGCATATGGTTCACTACATTACGTATGTAATACGGGTATTTGACCATGTTATTAGGTTGGACTACGTATGAACTGTGTTAAAACTTCTTCCCACAACACTAAATAAGGATTTTTTTTCACACGAAGTGCAATACTTGTTTTATCGAAAAAAATGTCTCGATAATAGTATTTAACAAATTCGTGAAACATTTCCAAGAAATCTCGGGAAGTTTCGTGATATTCACGTGGAGTTTGTTGTAAAAAAAACAAGAAGTGTCCGTATTTTGCGAATATTTATGAATGATTTACACCAGTACATTCACCTAATAGCATGGAATGTTTTATTTCTCTGTCGGTGTGCCCTTTATACTCGCTCTTGAAATTTTCTAGCTGGTTTAACGCCCAATAAATTTCCCTTTCGACCTACGTAGCACCCATTTTATTTTACTGTTACTCCATTTGAGTAAGCGTATTAACCCTGTTCTACCAAAGTAGAGAAAAATATCTCTTAAAGTACTATATAATACCACACTTTCCTGAACTCATTTTGAAAAAAACGCAGTCCCTCGCATTTTGGTTTGCACAACTTTTTTGTACCAGCTTTTGTGTCGATAAGTTTGTTAATGCACATTTTATTTACAGTAATAGTGAGGCACGCGACTATTAGTCATCTTTAAATAAAGCTGTACTTAATTATAATTAATTATATTAGGCACAGAAGGACACATGTGAATTTCTACCACGGATGTTGCCAAATTAATTCTAGTTTCGATACACAAAAGCCGTAACAGTGTACCAAACTCCGTACGAGTTTAGTTCTTTTGAAGTTTTTTTTTTAATGCTTCTCCGATAATTTTGCGACAAATGATAACCTTAGGTAAGATTGCGAAAATGTATTAAAACTGTTATTCCTCTCACGCACGCAGTAACAGTCCTATCAATTTAAGCAAGGAATTAAGCACAGGTATTATTTGGTTCATATGTACCGGGGATAAGATTAGACACTATTACCGCCACTAATATGAGACCAGTACGGACACAGGTACTGTTAGTAGTGATCTCATGTTGAGGGTTATCTGCAACAGAACAAGGTTTTGTGGAGAAAAAAACTGCAGGAAGTTATTCCCGATGATAGGGGAAAAAAATTATAAACAACTTATAATCGTTTCTCACACATGCGTTAACATGCGACAGTACTGGCAACATGGCTGCATTTTACGAGGATTTTATTGGCACTTGAAGAAAGAAAGGTGCGCTATCAGGGCTATATCTCGTGTCCTACACTAATAAACTGTTTAATTTCCCAGTTAAGCACGGGTAGAGTATGTGCTCTGTTTTGTAATCACTTACCTTCATTTGTAATGATTTGTGCACATCGACAGAAATAATGGATTTGTTGTTTCACGCTGAAGTGAGGCCGGAGAGGCAGTGTTTATAGTTTCCAGTTTCCGGCACAGCTTATTACTATCTCGCACCGAGTCGACAATCGAATAGTTTAAAGTTCATTGTAATTAAGAGATAACGCCGATGTAAACCTTTCTGTATGCAGTCGATCGAAGGAAAAACTATCGAAAAGTGGCTTGGCTGTGAATCATTAGAAGAGTGACTACGGAATGGAAAGCGGCAAAAGCAGCATTTTTTACGTGATGCCGTAATAAATTAAGAAATTTTAATTGATAAACAAGCCCATATAGTATTTTTATACTGTGTAATGATTAAAGTCACTATCGCACTGTTCATACTGTTGCGTATATAGTGATGTAACAGTGTATGAGGTTGATGACTCCATCTGATGTCAACTGAATACGTCACAGGGTCGGCGTACGCATGAGTGAGTGAGCGAGTGAAGAGATTTGGGGGGGGGGGGCTCTTAACAACGATGTCTTGAGAGCCGACGGGGGTGATTGAGACGAACATGGAGCAGCGTCGGAATGAAAGGGCGGGATAAACGGGAGATCCCCGAGAAAACCCGCTGACAAGCGGCATCGTCTGGCACGATTCCCACAGGCGAAAATCCGGGAGTGACCCGACCGGGGATTGAGCCCAGTTCGCCTTGGTGGGAGGCGAGCAGGCTAACCGCTCAGCCACCGTGGCCCTCTACGCGCACGTCAAGCATCGGTGCCACAAAATGGCACGTTATCAGTGCAAGCAGTCTTATGGACGCTCAAGAGGCAAAAAAATTTTTTCTTCTTTTTTGGCATGTTACATTCATTTTCGTCATTATATAAATATTACTTTTATAAAATGATGACGATTGAGGAATGCGACCTTTCAACAATGAATGAAACGAGTTATAGGAATTTTAAATTAATATTTTTTTTTTCGCACAAACCTCAAAATGAAGCAGAATAAATAGTTACGGTACAACTGCAAATAATTGCTTACGTTATTAGAATATAATGAAGGAAATATCTTGGAGAATTTTTACGTGATTCGTCTGTATTCCAGTTCTGACTTTCGAGAGGAAATTTTAAAGCAAAATGGTTAGAAACCTAACCCTGACCGCAGTTGTACCAAAAAATATCCAACGCGCTATTCTTTTCACTTCAACAAAAACTTTAGCTTAATCCAAGCTTTGTTTTGAAATACCTTTTTGAATTTGGCACGAATCAATATTCTAAGATTAAAATAATCAACTTTATACAAAAACACGATTAATATTATTTTTAAAATGATTTGGTATTTTAATGAATTTATCGCCAATATCATGTCATGAAACTATTAAATATCCTCGAAATGTATTTTAAAAAATTAGGCTCTAGAACAGTAGTTAATGAAAGAGTAGAACGCCATCTTGGATTACGTATTTTGCGTTTGAGATTAGTTTTTGGAATTGCGGTTTTGTTATGGCATAGAACATTATTTAGTTATGTTTTCGATTATCGTTTGCCTCATTGTACTACTGTCGCTTCTGTGGTTATTCCCAGAAAGTAAACAATACTTTATTAATTCTCATGTATTCCATACGGTAAAGAAATCAAGGTACTCCACTGATATTACATTATTCAATCATGCTAGTGGTTCATTATACCCTGTCAAAGCTGAGAAACTTCCGTAATGAATGATGAGTACATTTTATCGCTGGAAAATTGGTATAACCACAATAGTAAGCCTATGTCTCTCGCCCTTAAGGCTATTGTTGGTTTGAAAGCAGTGAGAATTTGGTATAGAGAATGTTAATGAAATTCGGTTTTTGAAGCCAGTTTTGAAGATATAACCTTGAAACAAAACCCTAAAAATGAGAAATGATATTTTCAAGCTTTGAATGGAGCCAAATACAACAATTTTGTTTCAGTAAATTATTATTTAATTATTAATATTTCTGATATTTCCAAGATAAAAGCTATATATAAATGTTACGAAAGGCTTAGATACCAAAAAATCACGCATTTTTCTGTTTAAAAAAATTCGTTGTGGTACTATATATATATATATCTTTAACAGGAACTCCAAAAAACCGACTTTCATTAACATGCATTTCTCTGTATAGGCTGTTTACGGTCAAATGAGCCATGGGCCTCATCACGAATCTGCTCATTTTTACACTTCGATACATTAAAAAAATAGAAAGCGAAAGAAATAATTTTAAGTTATCACAGGTGTTTGCCTAACACTTTCTATTCGTCGTTAAGATTTGGAACTACTTTCCGTTCATCGTTACCAACTTTACTGGATAAATGTCACAGTGTGCCCAATAAAATATATGCATGCAGGGACAGTGACTTATTTCTAAGGTTCATTTCTAAAGTGCTCACTTTATCGTGATCAAAAACCTGTACCGTATTTTCTCTGCTTTCAAACCAGGCGGTATCCTTAAGAGGAGTGTGTACCTGTGCGTCCAAGGTCTAGGAAAGAGGGAGCGATACGGGCGACACGAACACGCACGCCTAGTGCCTCGTAGCTCCTACACGCAAGGCGTGCAGTGTTTCCGTCGTGGTCCTGTACTGTGCAAATAAGATCTGTAACACTGGGATTTTATTACATGCAATGAAAACCCACAGATTAAACTACGTCCATATGTTTGTACTTTTCTCTTGCCGCTTAAGGAAACTGCATAGGCAAGGTTTAAAAATGCTATATTTGACCATTTTCAAGAATTTTTTTCTCCATGAATATATTAAATATGTTAAAAGTAAAAACATACAGTAACAGATAAGAGGTTTTTACATTTTCTGACAAAAGGTCGTGTTTACAACACATTTATTTTCCGAGATACGCGAATACGCGCAAACAACGATTTCACAAAAAAAGTTTCATTTCGCACTCCTCTTAAGGTAAATCAGGTCCCACCATATTGGATTGTCATTAATTTTTGCCATAATTTGCACTTTAGAATGTTTAACGAAGTTTTTCGCACGACATGCCGTAAAAGATAATTTCTAAATCTTTATCAAACTATTTCCACTTTACCACGTTTATTAATTTTTTACTAGTGACTGCCGGCTAGAAATTAGTATTTTTTTCTTGTGGAAGTTACAGAAATGATCCTGGCAACAATAGTCTACCAATACATGTTTTAGAAACTGTGAAAATCAATACCCCGTGCCTTGCTGACGCCCAAAATAAAATATAAAGTCTGTAATACAAGTTACGGCAAAAAAAATCCGAAAATTCAAGATGGTGGGATGCGAAAAAAATTGGGAGGACTCCGAGGAAACCTTCGGAATGCAAGAGCGTGAAGTAGTAACATCCAAAGACATCAGAATGATAGAGCATGAAGTAGGAAAGGCGAAATCGGAATGCAAGAGCGTGGAGTTTCGAGGTGAATTGTAAGAGCGTGAAGTTTCGAGGCGTTCTGACTCGCAAGATAGCCGTCTTCAGAATTGCAGAGCAGGAGGTTGCCGCTCACGTCATCCAATATGGCAGCCGTGGCGCTCTGCCTCCGCAGCCAGGAGCCAGGGTGCTGTATCCGCCATTTACTAATTAAGATGCCCGTCTACCTAGAGCTTTTTTTCAGCGTTTGAAGCCGAGAAGCGAGGAAGCGTTAAAGGCGACACTGCCACGCGTATCAAGTCCCCCATCGCCGCTAAGCCCAAGGCTCTGAACTGGTGTGCAGTGTTGTCATTTTGCTGCGTGTACTTATGGAACTTTCAGTGGTGACCCTATCATTTTATTGGTGGAAAGTGTGTAGGAAGATTCAGTGCATGCCTCTTAACTAGTTTTGTATGTCACGTACATTTTGAGATACAGCGCTTCGAGAAAGCCATTTGTAACCATTTTGGCGTGCTCTGAAATGGTGTTTTTAATTAATGTGAGGTCTTGAAAACACTTAACAGCCCTCGTCTGGAATGTGTGTTCTTTTCGTAGGTCAGTACACTAGACGTACGTTTAATAGTTTCGTAGAAAAACGTGTATTTCGAACACTCTGCAACGCACTTCAAGCGCCAGGTCAAGAAGCGAGGGAGCAATACGGGCGACACGATCACGCACGCGCAGCGCCTCATCGCTCCTACGCACAAGGAGTGCAGTGTTTTCGTCGTGGTCCTGTACTGTGCAAATCAGATCTGCAACAGTTGGATTTTATTACATGCAATGGAAATCCACAGATTAAACTACTACCTTATGTTTGTACTTTTATCTTCCCGTTTAAGGAAACTGCATAAGCAAGCTTCAAAAATTGCGATATTTGACCATTTTCACGATTTTTTTTTCTCTATGAATGTACTTAATATGTTAAAAGTAAAAACATAGTCTCATAGATAATAGTTTTTTTTTACCTTTTCTAGAAAAATGTCCTGTTTACAGAACATATATACTGAGATACGCGAATACGAGCAAACAACGATTTCACAAAAAAATATTTCACTTCACCCTCCTCGTAAGGGCTGAGATCCCGGCGCGTAGGGTTGGTGAGGGACTTGACTGGCTCTTGCCCTCGCCACGTGTTCGCTCGGCGGCGCGCCCAGTGTTTTGCCGTCGGCAGATGTTGCGGTCTTGGCGCTTAGTAATTACTGGCGCCAGTCAGTTCGCTGCGCTGTCGAGACCGTGCCGCGCTACCATGCTGCCGTCGCTGCGACCTGAGTGCCGCCTCTCCCCCCCCCCCCCCGAGTCATTAGCACTTGCGCTCCATTTCCTTTGCGCGTTGCTACCTTCGCCCTTGACAATTAAATGCCGTACGTTTGTATTGTACTGAGAGAGAGAATGAAGGATAGCGAAAGAGAACGATCGCAAGACAGAAATAAGACAAACACAGAGAGAGAGGAAGAGGAGGGTGAGACAAAACGAAAAGGAGGGTGAGAAAGGGAAAGGGAGGAGGGAGGTGAGAAAGGGAAAGAGAGAAAAAGGGCGACAAAGGGAAAGAGAGGAGGATTAAAAAGGGTAAAAGTGGAGGAAGATGAGAAATGGAAAGGAAAAAAGAGGATGAGAAAGGGAAAGGAAGAAAGAAATGAGAAAGAAAAAGGGAGAAAGCGGTTGTGAAAGGGAGAGGGGAAAGAGGCTGAGAGAGGAAGAGAGAAATGATAAAGAAAGAGGTTGAGAAAAACAGTAATAAATAAGAGCGAAAGAGAGAAAAAGACTGAGGACACCTGCAGATCCGACACCTTCTCTTTCTATTTCTCTCTTTCGTTCTCTAGAAGGATAGATGGATAGATAGATGTATAATGTGTCGGATCTGTAGGTGTCTGTCATCAACACTGAAGTGCGACGTGGAATTATATCTTATTTTAGCACAAGTGGTTGATTGCATCGGCGAGGGAAACGAGAGCACCCACAGTAAAATTCATCTTGCAGCATCAGCAATATATCCGATATTCCGAACTCCGATAATCCGGGTGTGAAGGCCGAACGTTTATATGGGATGTTATTCATACCATACTAATATCCATTCACGAATACTTCCGACTTTTCTGAAGCCCTACTAAAGTTCTACTTTCAGGATATTCCTTCGCCTCGTACAAACAAAAATTGGAAAATTTCACCAAAGGGACAATGCACCGCATATATGCGCGATTTTTTTGCACATCGGTGTTCGTTCGGCCTGTGTAAACTGGCGCGCTAAGGGAACACATTGCATCAGTTTCTACACAGGAAACAGTGATATTGGATATTTCTCAAGTAATACGTCGTTTAGAGATTAAAGATTTTATCAAACCAACTGAAAAAAAAATACCATTCTGGTGGCAGTTCCATACTCAATGCGTCATTGCAGCCATAATAATTTACGCACTCAGCAGTTGTACGCACTTGTACCAAATTTGACCATTTGGGCATATAACATTTCTTTTGTTACTGTGTGCGAACTACTTCTTCTCTTATCTATTTCGCCTTCATAAAATAACTACTGCTGCAGTTATTACCAGTTCCTTTACCTTGCCTCCACATAATTCACGCTTAGTTCTGCCATTTCCAGACGACGGTTGTGATCGGAAAGATTATGTATTATATATGTATATGTCTGTGTATATGTATATATATTTATATTGTGTGTTGGTTTCGGCTTGCCCCATTGCACGACTCTCTCCCTTAGTATTACACATTTGTGGGTTTAGGAAGTTTGTTTATGTTTCTCGGCCAGTCTTTACATTTAGTTTCGATATCGATCCCGACGGTTTTCTTATCGATCAAAACCGAAGAAAGTTTCTTCTAAGTGTTTGGAACAGCATTCTAAGTGCATTAACACTATCGAGGCCTTCCTCTCTTGGCGATCTTCGGGTTTTACGATCTCCCCACCCCAGATTTTCTTCCCCATCCATTCCTATGAGCTCAGGCAGGCAACGGGGCTGATTTCTTTTTGGTAGTAACAACACTATTAAGAGGTTAGGTTCCGGCGGGTATTAACACCAGGGTCCTGAGAGCCGATGAGGGTGAGCATATAGCAGCGCCGGGATGCAAGAACGGGGAAAACGGGAGATCCCCGAGAAAACCCGCCGACCAGTGACATTGTCCGATAGGATTCCCGCGTTCGAAAATCTGGAAGCGACACCGTCCGTGTCGGAGGCGAGAGCATTAGCAGCTGCGCCACGGTGGTCTCTAACAACATTAATGTGACAGTGGTGTTAGTTAATATCAATAATATTTGTTTTATCTTTCTTCTAATTTTTTACACACAAAACAATGCAGACACCTGATACAATAGTTAAGTCAATTGTGAAAGGCACATGTTAACGTGTTACCTAGGATTTATGAAAGAAAGGCGGTCGATATAAGATATACGATCTGTAAAATAATCGGTACACACGCCCGATTTTTGCGAAAAAAAAAGAGTTCCTACCTAGATGAATTTTTTATAGGCTGTTCACCGTAAAATGACAACTTTTGAATGTCCTGCTTAAGATCTACTTGTATACACGTTGTGTGTTCTTCTGCCTTATTAAAAATTAACATTGCTATGGACCTCGTCACTTTATTCATGAGTCGGTCAAGTGAAACTGTGAAGTTATAAGAAAAGTAAATATTGTACAAATCTGCTCATTTTTACACTTCGATGCATTAAAAAACACATAAAACGAGCGAAATAATTTAAGTTATCACAAATAGTCACCTAATACTTTTTGTTCGACGTTAATATCTGGAACTACTTTCCCCTCCATCGTTACCAACTTTACTGGACACATGTCACTCATTGCGCCCGTTAAAATACATATATGCGTCCAATACCGGAATAACCTCACTCCTATTAAACTGTATTTGTACAGCGCAAAATTGGTTTCGTACAACGTTTCGCTTGAGAAATCCCATGCGGTTATATCAGAAAAATTCCATGAGAATCGAGCCGACAGACAAAACTTGCAACGAAATACCACCTTGCATGAGAACAGTTTACGTGCTTAGAATAGCATAATTTCGATAGTTAAATCCCATGAGCACACACTGTTTTAAAGTAGCCACAATGAAATACAACAGGATATTTCTTGCACTCGTCCAACAATATCACAACACTTATCTGAATTCCACTCCATTTCCAAAACAAAGTTTTCGAGAGATCTTCACAATGAGTATTTTTTCGTCTGATTCTGCTTTGTATACGTTTGCTTCTCTTCTACCTCTGTAATTGATATGCGAGGTGTTTTTGAATAACACATAACATGCAAAAATTCATGTAACAGTAGCTATGGACTAATATAAATAAAAAATTTTAGTGGCATTTTTGGAAACGTCGTTTAGTATTTTAAAATTCAAGTTGAGATTAGGCAACATAACTCAGGGATTCCGCAGCTACGCGTACCTGCTTGCGCAACAAGTTGCATACCAAAAAGGCGAACGGAAATGGCATGACATGCGGGAAATATAAATTAACTATAAAAAAAAAATTTGAAACTAAACTTTTGTTTATAAATGCACTAACAAGAGAAAAATAATTATAGGAGTTACAGAATTGGTAAAACTTGTAAGACTTTGTCGAACAGCCGTAATAAACTTTAATACAAATTAATATGTTTGTCAAATTATATTTAATATATAAAAGCATGGCGCAATATAGAATAAATACCTCATCTGCGTAATCGTAGTAAGCACATATCGTGAATAAGGCTGTTAACTATTCGCAATATAGAACGTATACCTCATTTACGCAAGTGTTGTAAACACATATCTTGCGTAAGACTTAACTATTCGCGCCAAGCTTTTATGTATTAAATAAAAATCGATTCAAACATATTCATTTGTAGCAAAGTTTGGCACGACTGTTCGACCACTTTTTTCAAGTTCTACGGGTTCTGGAACCACTATAATTAAATTTTTTAGTGCCTTTATAAATAAAAGGTTGATTCTAAAAAGTTTTTTTGTAGTTAACTTATTTTTCACTTTTTAGTCTCTACATTTCTTTTCAGTATATAGGTAGACTATTTATACTTTCACAGAGGGGTCTGTGAATGTATAAATAGTCTACCTGTATGTTAATAATAAAACAATTAGTGAGACTAAAAATACTAAAAATTTACAGTTAAACACTGGTTGCCCCTTCCACACTTCGGGCTGCAACTCGACGACCAATGACGCACTGCTGGCAGACTACACGCCAGTTCAGTGCATAGAGGCCGGACAGACACCTACCATACATACGAACAAGTCAAGATAAATAAAAGCTCGTGGAAAACACCGACTACTGGCAGCCTTGACTACTCAATTGCTAATCTCCCGTTGTCCATTTAATTTGACACACGTGTGCTATCAAGCAACCACCAGCGACGCCCACATACATTGAGTTTATGGTGCCCTGTGTGCAGCCGCTGTTCGCATGGAGCGCCAACTCCGTTCGTCTACGTAATATGCAACTTGTTGGGTACGCATGTACGCATGTTACTAGGATCTTTTGTTTACATTATTCAATTTATGTTGTGGTTTGAATTTTGGTTACATTATTCATAATCACCTTGCATAGGTGGTCACATGGCAAGCAGAGAACGGCAAATAGGAACATTCGCTTCCTGCAAACTCTCCTGGAAATAGGACATGCTCTTTCTCCTGATTTGGTACAACATCTGCTTTGCGCAAGGTATTTTCGCATGAAATTTAGTACGAGACTTCCAATTTGCAGGGTTTTTGAATATTTCTCTTGCATCGTGTTAGAGCTGCTTTAGCCCAGTAAGACGCCTCACTGTCTTCTCACGAAGACTCGCGGCAAGCAAACTGAAACTGCAGGTTTGCATGTACGATATTGAATTCTAGCTTGCACGGAACTCGTTATACGAAAATCATCGTTCAGTAGCAATCATTTACGTTCGAACTCCTGAACTCGCAAATGCGACCGATGAGTATAAGATCCAATGCGTTCGGAAATTTGTATATAGCTTCGTTGCAGCAGTTCAGCTGTTTGAAAAGAAAACCATACAAAATTACTGTTTATAATTGCGTGTGTTCTTTAATCCGCAAGCAAATTACGTTAAGTGTTTCGCTGTCGTAACGTTACATTAGAACTGTAATTTTCAGAACTAACCGCCGGTGAAAGTTGTTCTTTTTACTTTATGAATATTATGGTATTAATGGTTCACTTGATTTACACATCGCTATTACATCTCTCTCGAAATGAGAATACAATGCGCAGAAGACCAGAACGCGTCGGGCGAGTCGGGACAGTCCATTGTCGCTGCACGAAGGGATGAGGCGGTTCAGTTCAGTAGCGACAGCGGCCGAGAGCGGGTGGGGCGAGAGCTGCTCCGCACGTGAATATCACCTGTCGAAAAAACGTAAATCGCGCAGTGCAGTATTTACAATTGGGAGGGACCAGAGAGCAATGTTAGCAGTTTGGTGCGTACAGTACCAGCAGTGCCCCGTTGTTCCCCTCCCTCCAGCGGCAGGCGCTCGTGACAGCCTTCCCCTACATCGCCTCCCATACCTTCCCTCCCTCAAAGCTGCGCGATGATTATCTTCTTATTTGAATGATTGATTGAGTGATTGAAAATGTTTTTATTGCACAGTGAACATACAATTCACGAATATACAGCCACAATATGGAACAGTAAACAAAAACCAGCATTCCAGTTTAAGTTACGATCTTCTCCACAAAATATAAAAATGAAGGCGCGCCAAAGGTAAAACTGAAACAAACGAAAAAAAAAATACAGTGAGTAAAGCAAAGGTTGGGAAGATAACCAAAACTCCAGACAAGAAGGAAAATTCAAGCCTACGAGGAATAGAACACAAACAATGATGTGGAAAAAGAAAAAAAGGAAAGGCAAGAATGAGACTAAAGAGGAAGGGAAAAAATAAAATATTCGCGTATAGTTAAAAAAATTTGAATTTTACTTTAGTAGCTTGGAACCATGGTAACTTGTGCATGTGAGAGGAAGGAAAAATATAGACAGGGTTCATTTAACCGAAAGAAAAAAAGTTTATTAAGGCCCGCACCTATCAAGCCTGCAGCGACGGAATTTAAATTGTGAATCAGTATTAAAGAATTTCCATTTCAACGCATCCAAACTTGTTTCAATTCAACTTTCTCAGAGAATACTACCACGTTATTAAGTATTACAAAAATTTTATTCAGACATATTTTTTTGTAAAATATAAATTTTAATGTTAATTTAAGCATAAAAATTGGCAAGACTTATTGAAGTGCCAGTATTCCTTAAAAAATGTGACATGTGAAAATTTTAGTTTGAAACACTTATCTTTAAAATAAAATCACTGAAATGGAATATGTTTAACATTGATCTCCCTTTTAGACTCTGGGGCGGAAGCTTAGATCTGCAGCGCAGTTTAGAGACTCGTCTACCTCGAGATATAATCTATAACCCATTCACGGTTACTTCACGCTTTCCTGAAGCCCTGCTAAAGTTCTATTTCCAGGAAATCCCTCCGCCTCGTGCAAACTAAGTGTAACTTAGGCTAGTAAATTACACCAAAGGACAACGCACCGAATTCGGGCGCACTCAGTTGTAATGATATTTTGCATGATAACTATTTCTTACTAGGTGCTACTAACACACATGTTTTCTCACAGTTTTTATAATTTATTATACATGAAATATTATAATTTATAAATAAAAGATAAGTTAAGCTTCAATTTAACTAAATCTGAGATATTTTTTGTTTTGTTAACGGAGGTATAAAACGGTTGTGATACGCAGCGTATTTAGGAAATAGCTAAACACGTCATAGGTGGGGTGATTTACCAAATGTTTAATTCAAAAAGTGTGAGTGACCACGAATAGACAATATGATTGAGGCTGAGAAGCTCGGAAGCGATACGGACGCTACTGCCACGCCCATAAAGTGTTCAACCAGTTGTATGCGAAAGGCTCTACACCTACGAGCGTTTTTCTCATACTGGTTATGTTTATATGGTGCTGGTTATGTTTTTTTTTTTTTTTTAAGCACGATTGGCCTTCGAGTATTTTGTATGGATCTCATCCGTGTATTTTGAGATACAAAGCTTCGAAAAAATCGTTTTTTTTTAAATAACTTTGAGTGCTTCCAAATGGTATTTATAAATTGCGCGATCTCTTGAAATCACTTAAGAGGACTCGTATAAATTGTGTGTCATATTTGAGTATCAACACGTTGGGGCACGTTTTAAAGTTTCGTAGAAGAAGAAAAAAAACATATTAGGCACACTGCGGAGAGTGGAGAGATTTGGTGGACGGCGCTTAACATTGAGTTCTTGAGAGCCGATGAGGGTAAAGGGAGATGGGCATGAAGCAGCACCGGAATGCAAAGGCGGCAGGAAACGGAACAACTCCGAGAAAAACCCGCCGACCAGCGCCGACCACGATTCCTACGCGCGAAAATCCGGTGAGCTACACCACGGGGAAGGCACGCTGCGACGCAATTGTAACTGTCAGGTAGACGAGCCCCTTAAACTGAATAGCATAATCGACTAAGACCATGTCTCAATTTAAAGAATACTCTTTCGAGAGAGAACTTTTTCGCACAACCTGGCGACAGCACTGCTTCGCGCTCTTTCGCGTTCTCGCTCTGTGGACGACCAGTCTCTCGTTTCTCTCCGACGTCATGCAGACAGGTGATGCCCAAAAGCGGGAAATCGTTTTAAGGTAAAATCTTTATCATAACTATTTTAAATAACACACGTGTTCAAAATAATTCACAAATTATTATAAAATTACCCGAATAATAATTAGCGCATAAAATGCTATTATTATTGTTTTACATATTACCGTCATGTTGCAGCAAAGTGACAAAAAACGAGACTATGTCAGATATCCGTATATGTATATATATTTAAATACGTGTTACGTAAGTTATTTCGTTGTTTAAAACAGGTGAAATTATTCACTTACAGGTAAAATCCGTCGAAGTTTTGACTCGGAAAAAACTGCCATAACCTTATTCAAACACGGAAATAATGTCAGAGAGTTGCGAGAGAGCGCCAGCGAGTGCACAACTTTGTACTCTCTGTGAGCGTTCTCTCTGACTTTGTAATGACGTGGGGTTTGCTTTTTTTTGGAAAGGTTCTCGTATCGGCGCCCGGGCGTTACGCCGGCGGTCGAAGCTCGCCTTGGCGCATTATTATTGAAAGTGCTGGATGCTGTGTCGGATTTGTTTGGTAGCGTCCGAACACTACCCCCCCCCCCCCCCCCGGGACCATTCCCGGCGCCGTGTTTGAAATATTGATGGGTGACTCGCCCGGACGTGGTCCAGTGCTATCAGATTACAGTCGGCCGTTGGTCGGCGGGTAACGTCGATGGAGGTGGATGGTATGGGGACAAGTCATCCCCGCATGACTTGTCCCCCTATCCCGCGTTAAGGGAGTTATAATGGCAAAACAATTATTTTCTACTTTTTAGGATATTTTATCGTTCTATTTTATTACATCAAATAGTACATTCATATAATTATTGAAAATCATGGAATATTAATTCACAAAAATTAATGACGGAAAATACAGGAATTTCTTATTTATGCCTATTGCCATAGAAATTATTATTTTTTTATTAATGATCATGTTTGGCTACAATTCAAATGAATTGCTATTATCATTAGAAAAATATGAATAAATTAGTAGTAGGCTAATGCCGAAACAGGCACACAGGATTCAGAATTTCAGAGTCAGGGTTGTCTGCCATCTTGGATGACGATTGTTCATCTGCCCCCTCGCCGCTTTCAACCCACGGCCGGCCATCCTAGCGACCAGTAACCCTAGAAATGATTTTAATAGATACATTATTTAACGAATTAAAAAACAAATAAAAAAATGTTGGCTCGCCACTTTCGATTTTTATTGATTACTATAGAAAAAAACGTCAGTTTGTGTAGAAACCTCCACTCGCTTGACTACCACGACCCCTGGTGGAGTGCCTATCGCTAATGTGTAGGTCTATATTTATTTATGATTTTAAAGATTTAGTTGTGTATACGTGGGAAGAATAATGAAAATAATGTTAAAAAACATTGAATTCTTCTGATGTAAAAATAATTTTTCACAAATCATACGTACAGCAAGGCAGTTCCCCCCCCCCCCCCTGGAACCACACTTTTAACTGATAATAGTTTTTAGTACATTACGATAGTGCATTTCAGGTAGGTCATTGTAAAAATAATGCGAATATTATTATTTTCTTCGTGTTCGAAAAAAAAAAATTAATGAATAAAAGTTGGTGTTTAAGTCTGCGATTTATGAAAAATAAAAGCCGCCAGAATGCACGGGGAGGCTCGCGGCGCATCTGTCATAAAAGGCGAAGAGTGCAGGCGACAACATGACGTAACTGCGGGAAAAGGAAGGAAGGTAGGTAGTTGGGTTTAACGTCTCGTCGACCGCGAGGTCATTACAGCGGTGCAAGTTGCACATGGAAGAAGGATTGGGAAGGTGTCGGCCATGGCCTTTGCTAGGGACCCCATCCCATCCCAGCATTCGCCTGGAGTGATTTCGAGAAACCATGGAAGACCGAAGTCAGGATGGCTGGACCGAGAATCGAACCAGGGTCCTCCTGAATGCGAGTCCAGTGAGTTACCACTGCGCCACCTCGCTTGGTGCGGGGGAAAGGAAGCGGTCGACCTCCGAGCCGAGTGCACGTTTCTTTTCTCTAAACTACCTTATTCTAAGTATTGTGTGAAGTTAAGGCCTGAAGGTAGGGCAGAATTTTATTGCGTTTCAGGGCTAACCCCTTACGCCTACTAGGAAATTCATGCAAGGAGACATGCATGCTGCAAAGAGGGATTGGACAGCCACGGCCCGCGCTTTGGGGCCATTACTACCTCCCTAAGCGTACTTAGAGCTACTCTTAATTATGAAGAGCAAGGGAAAGGCCGTCAAGAGAGACGTAAAAACCCTTGCGACAGAGAAGTAAAAATTAAAAAATTATTGCATGCATTAAATTAAATTAAATAGAATTAAATAGAATGCTACAGGAGACAGAGTGTTTGTAAAACATGCTCTTAGTTAATAAGGTTGGGAATACTAGTAGAGAGGGGGGAGGAGCTTTGTTTATTTTGAACTTGATGCCGGCAGTGACCAGAGTGGTGTTTGGGCGCCTCTCTGGTAGGAGAAGTGACACTATTGGGCATCTTCCCCCCGATCCCTTCAATGAACCTGAAAACTAAAGGAGAGAAAGTGAGCTACCAGTAAGTGTCAGCAGGGCTGGCTCTTACTGGTTTTCACTAGAACATTAAAAGACGGTATGGACCTGTGGATGAAAAAGACATATTAAGCTAGCCTAATTGACCTATAATAGTGTTACGTGGTGTAGCTGGCGCCGACTCAGCTGCCCCGCGCCGTAATCTGAGACCCATCTCGCACTCCCCTCTCCCTAGAACGATGCGCTCGTGGCTGTCTGACCTCCTTCTGGGAATCCCGTGAATCCCGACAGCGGCGAGACTTGCTGGCGTCACAGACCTCCTCTCGCCGGCTAGAGTTTCCGATACGTTTAGCGACGACGGAAGAATGTTCTGGTAAGACTGGCTGGCGCCTCATCCCTCCGCGACGCATCACGCGATTTGGGAAAGATTCTAGGTGGAGGCCTATGACTTTATATATACTGCCGCAACCCAGCGGCCGGCAGTATTTGATGGAGGCCGTCTGGCGAGTGTGCGCGAGCGAAGGGAAGTGTGGATGACGACTGGAGATTGCGGGACGACGACGAGTGAGGTGTTCGTGGCTTGAATGGACGAGAGGGTGTGAAACCGACGAGTGAAGCCTACTGTGCGTGAAGGCGCTTGGAGGACTCTAGAAGACTGCTACTGACGGGACATGGACTGAACTGAGGTGGGACTGAATGGAAGTGGAATACTGATTTTATTGTAGATATTCGAACTTTCAAATATGGACTTATAAATTATAAAATAATTGAATAGGTTGATGCACTGTCTATTGGGACTGATATCTAATTATTTAATTTCATTGATTTATTTGTCGTAATTATACATTTTATTAATTGGTGTAAGTTGTGAACAGTAAGTGATTTCAATTTATTGTGAGAATTTGAGTTCAGAGAATTTTGCTGTGATTATTGTAAATAAAATAAGGAAATTATAATTAAATATTTTATCTGATAAAGACCTCCATCCCTTAACGAATTTGGTATGGCCCACTTAATTTCTAGAGAGAGAAATTGTAACAATAATGTCCTAAATATAGCCTATAGTAGCATATGTCTTCGGGGACATATGTATCTAAAATAATGCTGAGCTACCTCATAGCGGCCAGTCTCTGTAGCCATAGGCTGTGACAGAGCATATCTACGGCCATATGCCGTAAGTACACTGAGCTTCGATAAGTAGGGGGGGGGGAGAAAATACTTATAACTACGGGGAGGTCTCTCACCAATTGAAGCATCGAACCACACGACGCTGCAAACCTCTACCTCTCGGCAGAGGCGGTCGAGTGCACGTGAACTGACCTTAATCGCAAGTCAGTTGCCGTACGGCCTTGGATGTTGTGCATCGCTTGCGTATTAAAACTTCGCATGTTTCAAATGGAAACTAATGGAATTTGGTTTATTCACATGCATGCGCATGCCAAAGGAAACAGAAATCACTTAAGTACTAATGAGCGAGAGGAATTTGTTTTCCGCGGTAAATTTAAATTCGCCAACGATAATATGTAATAGATATCGTGTCCAGCTAAAATGTCATAATGGAACTGTATTTGTAATGTACTACCAACCGTCCTTAAGGGTCGTCTATCAAAGATGTCATAAATATCACAGTGTAACAGTCTAAGAAAAAAATCTGCTATTTACAATATTAATTTTTAACCGAGCTGCGTCCTGAAAGTGACAGGTATTTGGGCGAAGTAAATATATGGCAGCGAATATTTTGATTGTATATTTGTAATTGACGAGTGAATGTTAAGTGGCTGTAAGCAGTATTAGGACCATGATTAGTACTTTTATAATAATTCAGATTAACATAATGTTGGCTCTCACTTATACAAAATAAGCGTTACGGGTCAAGCGGACGTATCAGCTGATCGAAAATCATCAATTCGACATTCATAAAATCTACCTTCATTTGGTCGACATGCAGCTGATAGACTGGCAGCTGTTCGACACTGCAGTTAGAGGAAGTTTGGGTACTTTTCAGTTCGCATTACCAATAAACTTTTTCTCTCACTGGTTTTTATTCATATCAGTTATAAATCAAATATTATAATTCATACATTAAATATAAATGAAAGTTCATATTCACAAGAAATAATACACTTTTACGTTAACAGAAGTATAAAACGCTTGTGAAATATGGCATATTTAGGAAATAACCGAACATAACAAACATGAGGTGATTTTTCATTGGTTAGATTAAAAAAGTGTTAAGAAACCGCGAAAAGAGTATAATCACTTCTTACTCTTTGAAATAAAATTTGTTTTCCGCTTCGAGTACGCATAAATTGCCATTGTAGGTATCTTTTGAAGCGCCAGAGAATATTTTTTGGTGATATATCATAGTTACATAAAAATCTTTAATTGCCGCCATTTTGAAAATAAGTACCCGGCGTAATCGAAAGTTGTAAAAGTCTTATGAGTAGAATGATTATTCCGATTAGGTGGCAAGGGGACAGGTGACCGTAGCAACATAAACTCGGACTGCTTCGTCTGAGGTGTTTCGCTGCTAAAGACTGTTCACGGTAAAGTAAGCACTTTTGAGGCCCTAGTTACCTTTTTCCTTAAGCCATTTTTTATCCTATAACCACCTTTTAAAAAAAAATATTGCCATGTAAGTAATAATCACAGTGCGCATATTCCACCACGCTCTAAAGTTAACGTCCAAGGCTAAAATTAAATATATTTATTGACTATTATTCCAAATGAGAGGATTTTCAAAAGTGCTCTCTTTACCCTGAATAGCTTATAGTCGTGCTCCACTTGCCACAACATTAACAACAAAGAAATTGCAAATTTGATCAGTGCTCGGCCATTGGCCATAACTGAACTCTGTTATATTTTTTAAATTAAAGTTTATTAATGCACTTCCTATATAACGTTATTCATTTTTCTTATCGGGTAGTAGACGAAAAGGGGATCGTTGGACATATTTTCAATCCCCTCTCTCCCACATTGATCCCAATTAAAATTTGTGAACTCCGTTAAATAATCAGTTGAATTAAATTATAATTTTGTTTTATTTGGGGGGAGGGGGTTTAATTTTGTAGGAAGTTATTTAATAATTTATTACTAATTCGAACCTATCTATATTTTATAAAATTATTTTTTTAAGAGGCATGAAAGAGAATACATTTTCATATAATTAAAATGGTTGAGAAACCACTGCCAAGAGAACATTACTACAGAGGGTATTGAGATGATGATCGATGGGTTAACATATAAATGGGATACTATTGTTTGCATGTGCTTCTAATGGGTCCTGAACTCTGATACTGCGAGTTCAGGAAGGCGGCTGTTCGTCCCGGCACAGGAGATTTTTGCTTTATTTTTGTTTTTGCTTCCGCTTGTCACAGCGCGTGCGCGCGTAGCCAGCCGGGAGCAGGAAGCCACTTCCGGACGAAATGCGACGAGTTATAAAGTGTCACCATACTGTCCAGTGACGCAGCGCCCGCAGGACCACACGACGTTAGGTGTGATAGGGGTCCCTCCGCTGTTTGTTAATTTCGTTTTGTTGGCCATCCGCGTGATTAACGTTTCGACTGCGCGCAGCGTGCTTTTATCAACGACGATGAATAACGTGTCGTGTTGTTATATCCGCGGTACCGCGGTCGTTGCGTTCCGCCGACGCGCGTAAGACGACTTTCGCGAGGTCGGCGAACCGCCACCGTCACCGGCGGAGACTGGGCGTTTGTAGCGAGCTCAGTGATGTGTCGGTTATACTCATAAGTTAGAGGTAGACCGTTTATTCGTCACTTCTGTGCGCCAGGTACTTGTGGTAAAATATGAGAATATTAGGTTATGTAGAATTCGTTTATAATCCTTGATATGTATTCAATATGTTACTATGTAAGTGTGTGATCATATGAAACTTAATGTATAATAAAGGGTTTTACCATATACAGTAAGTTTCATTAAACATTACGTCCCGAAGTCTCGTGGCAGCTGCCCTAGATTTATGGGCCGCTGCCGGGATAAGGATCCCAACTTGGCCATTTCTACAGTATATTTCAAGCAGTTATAAAATACTTGGACTTCGTAGCATGTGAACTGTGATAACCTTATTTGCGATAATGTGTGTTAACGGTTTATCTCTTGAACTATGTACTCTGTACTCTGCAACATTGCAACTCTGATAAGAAAATATATGCAGACATATCTTCCTACACACTGGCCAGTATTATATCAGACTTGGAAGATAACATTTCACTTTGTGTAAATTAATAGGTGGTGCTAACTTTCTCAAGCTACATTTGGATTCTGGGTTGTTTCTTATCAGTTGCGTGGTTATATAAAGGTTGTAACTTGGTTCGTGTAGGTGTATTTCGCTCCGTGGCATTAGAGAAAACACATCAGTAAAGGTACCTCGCCAGAGTCGCGTGTCTCGGTATTATCCTAGAAATGTATACCGAAATATTCTGTCTTTTACTAAGGATGGCAATAAGGACGATAGATCCTGGACTGTTCAGGTTGTTGATATCGAAGAGACTTATATTTTGTTTGTCGTTTTTGTACCGTTTTGGTCTGCAAGGTATAACAGCTAATGCAGGTAGTGGTATGTTGAAAATGTGTTTCTTCAGGAAGTTGCATACCCAGAAGGATCCTGCGCCATAGGAAATTGGTGACATTGACCCTCGTGATATAATATGTTGGAAGACTTTTCCAGTTCATGAAGGGAAGGCCGATAACACTGATGTTATTAGTGTATTTGGTATTGCTTCGATGTTCTCTCGTAAGAAGATGAAGTTAGAAATTGGTGATCAGATTTGGTTGTATCGGAAGTTGGTTTTGTACGGCAGGTGACATGCATATCCACGGTCATGCAGAATTGTATTTCAATCCATAATAAATGGTTTTTGTCGTAATAATTGGTTTTGGTTTTTTTTTTTTTTTCCTTATTATAATTATGTCAGTTACACGGTCAACAGTGATGAAAGTGTTTGTATATATCTAAATTTTTAAAATACTACCACTATTATATGATCAAAATACTTTTAAAAATTTGAATTTAATCAAACAGCATTACAAATTGGTTATAGGAAGTATTCATATACCTCAAAGTATTTGTTTACAAATAATTTTTAAAAGGCTGTTCACGATAAAGTGAGCACTTTTGAAATCAACCTTACAAAAAGTCACTGCTCCTACCTGCATATATTTTAATGGTAGCTCTGTGAGACATACACCCATTTAAGTTGGTAACGATGGAGGGCAAGTAGTTCCGTATCTTAACGTCGAATAAAAAGTGTTAGATAGCTGTTTGTGATAACGTAAATTATTATTTTAACTTTTTGTTTATTTTTGTAATGCACCGAAGTATAAAATGAGCAGATTTGTAAAACATTTAGTTGTCTAATAATTGCACATGTCCACTTGACTGACGCATGAATAAAGGGACAAGGCCCGTATGAGTGTTAATTTTACATAAGGCGGAAGAATACAAAACGTGTATAAAAGTAAATCTTAAGCAGGGTTTTCAAAAGTGCTCAGTTTACCGTGAACAGCCTATGGTGCCGTTATCGCTAGACATGTTGGCAGAAAAGCAATTCGATGTTGGGACACAGAGATCGGTTGTGCTCAGTCAGCGATATTGATCTATCTCATGGGCATTCTAGATGGGATGCACGTTAGTGTTCACATACTTGTTCGCCTCCTACGTTCACTTTCTTGTACAAGAAATAATCCCATACGTACTATGCATAAGTTCACATAATGCTAATGAAATTGAATACTTGTAATGAATGATGGCGCCCAAGCACCAGATCGGCTCACACTTATTCGTGGGGGCCGTAAAGCCAATATTACACTATACCTGCTGGTCTTGTGCAATCTTCTACAAGCCCTGGTGCAAAAGCCGGTATACCAGCTACGGAAGATTCCTATTACACGACATCAGTTCCCGTATAGGCTGTTCACGATAAAGTGAGCACTTTTGAAATCCCTATTTAAGATCTACTTGTAAACCCGTTGTGTATTCCTCCGCCCTATATAAAATTAACATTGCCATGGGTCTCATAACTTCATTCATGCGTCGGTCAAATGAAACTGTGAAATTATTAAGAAAGTAAATACTTAACAAAATGCTCATTTTTACACTTGGGCGCATTGAAAAAAAAAAAACAGAAAACGAAAAAATTAATTTCAAGTTATCACACATTGTTACCTAACACTTTTTATTCGACGTTAAGATATGGAACTACTTTCTATCGATCGTTGCCAACTTTACTGGGTGAATGTCACTCAGTGCCTCCATTAAAATACATGGATGCGGGTTCAGTAAATGTTTTCCAAGATTCGTTTCTAAAGTGCTCACTTCATCGTGAACAGCCTTTACTAGTGTTTGACTCCTTTAGTGGGTGCGCAGATAACCGTATGGTTCGTAGTATATGTGCACCTCGCTTTATAGAATGCTGCTAGCTATTAACTTGCGTAGGTCTATTAAAAAATTAGCGGGTGTTAATATTGCTTTTACTACCGCTGATTATAAGAACAGTTTAATGCGTAGTGACATATTTTCAAAATTGAATAATTGTAACGTGAAGTCACGAGAGAGTATTCATTTAAAACTATTCGCGTGGTTGTTAAACTTTTTTTTTTTAAATTGTGTGGTTTTTTATTCACGAAAGTTGTTATCCTACTCAAAAAAAGAAAGAAAGAAAGGTACTATTCGACGTAGTTCCCAACCCACGCTATAAGACCAAACCAAAGTTATTAAGCACACATCCTCTACCAATGCGCTACGAGAACACATACATATTGTTAATTTTGAATAAGATTTATACACTTAATACTCTAAACAATCGTTCGGAATAATTTGTTATTGTCTGGGTAATGTTTTACATATTAGGTACTATATCTAACAGTAATTAAAAGTTATCGTGGTGAATATTATTTGTTTTTTTTTCCTCGTATTTTAAAGCCGTTTGAATGCGTTTTGATCTTACGGACGTATAATCAAAATGGAGATTTTTTTTTTCGTTTAGCTACTTCATCAACTCCTGTCAGGTGGTGGCCACGGGGAGCGTCCTACGCTCTGAAACTGCGATGTGATTGGCCAGGTAAGAAAATTTTTGTGGAACCCGAGAGGGGAAAGTATATGGACTAAAGATGAGGGCAGACAAATCTCGCTGGCTGCGCACAACCATTCTTCGTGTGCCAACTTTGAACTGCTTTTCTACCAACACGAGTAGCAAAAACGGCGTGGATTGAATTTGAGGTTAGAACACTGATCAGGTAAACAAGAGCTGTGAGATGTATGTGTACTTCCTCTAACCAATTTGTAATGCAGTATTTTATTCATGTAAAAGTGCTCGACTTATGAAAATTAAGATATAAACAAACTCGTTAGTCGTTGCTAAGCTTGTGACTTTTGACAGTTGTGTTCCTTTGGGGTAGGTCAATGTTTGGTACATGCGCAGAAGACGAAAAAGAGCTGTCTACTTCATCTTTAGTTTATGAGCCTTAAGGCCACGCTTCTTCATTACTACAGGTTTTGCGAGAACTGATTTTTTTGTACGCAAACGGGAGCCAATATTGTTAAATCCTCCCACATTTTTTTTTTTTTTTTTACAAATTGTTTTTATTAAGTAGTCTAATTTTTCCATCACAAAAAAACTATATAATTTGAACTTATTATTAAGTAAACAAAATTTCCGTTAATTAATTAATTGGATAAAAGTATACACGTTTATGTGTTTGAAAAATTAGACTGCATTATAAAAACAGTTTGTAACAAAATCGTAAGGGATTTTACAATATTGGCTCCCGTTTGGGTACAAAAATTAATTCTCGCAAAAGCTGTAGAAATGAAGGATCGTGGCCTTAACGCGGAATTATATTCTGATCTTTGGCAACGAGTTACGTCACGGTTCCGGCTGTAAATCGCTGTGACACGGAATTCGTCACCGTTTAATTGGGGACGGAAGCGGAGGATGGCGCATGGCGCGTGCCGGTAAACGGGGAGATTATCATTTTTATTTTCAATTGAAAGTTTTGATATAAAGTAAACGGGGAACGCGTCACAGGTGGAATGACGAGCGCGGAGGGTCGTTGGAAGGGGGGGGGGAGCAGGAACCCGGGTGTTATTTTTTCACTTGCACTCCAAACATACGGGGAGCGGACGTGTGTTTTCCTACCGTGTTGACAGTGCGTGTCAATACGGAAACTGTAGGCGCAACGTGCTTTTCGAAACACCCCCCTACCCTCCCTTCACTTCAAACTTTTCCGACGCGGCGGGGTAAACAACTAAGTTGACATAAAAATGGACCTTTCCCGCTGGGGTAAATTTCGCCCGTTTACTTTCGCCGAAAGCGTTCTTAAACAAACACTTTGAAGGGGGAGGGGGGGATTAAAATGTCCCTATAAACCCGTATTATTCATGGGATAAATGCGTTATTGGCGTTTGTTTCCATGCACGTAGCTCATTTCTCATAGAATGCAGTGAAACGGCTAATGACGCATTGAAAGTATTTTTTTTTTTTTAATCTCAAATAAATTTCACACGGTAAATATTTGCTAGCCCTCGAGAATCTGACGAGAAACGCAACTACGGCATATACAGTTCTACGGTAACGTCAGGCTTGCTGGTAAATATTTCCGTCGCACAAAGGAGGTTGATCAATATCGTCACGTATTTTGTGGAGAACGATTTCTGCGTCCTGTTACCCAGTGGAGGGGAGAACAATTCCATTTATTTATCACTGCGTAGGTGTAAGGTGTGTTCGTAACACGGCAAGTATGAAATGAGCATTGTTTACTTTGCCACAAAACTTCAGGCAAGATATAACCACTGCCGCAGTAAATATGTGTGTGATTTGACATCGTCATAATTCTCAAGTAACCAGGCCCTACGTACGTAATTAGAGACCTATAAATTTCACTGTTAAAATAATTTTGAGGCTCTCAACGAAAAACCTCTCGCCCCCCCCCCCTTTTTTCCCAGTTGGGTTTGTTGTTAGTTTAAAAATTTGATGCGATGAATTCCTTATTCTGAGTCATATCACAGTGTAGTGGATGAAATCCAAATGCCTTTCCCTGTTGTGCGTTCAGATACATTATCACTATTCGTTAGCTATTTAATCTTACGCTTCGTCTTTCGTTACAACTTCCTTACGTTCACGTTAATGCTCACGTGAGTCAAATGTCTACAAGGGAAAGTACTTCGGGAATTTTGGGCCAGTGGTATTGCGCGTATTTCCAGGAAACAAATCAAACTCATATTTTTAATAAACGTTTTAATTCAATTGTATTTGTGATTGTGTTTATTTGGGTCAATGAATTCTATACGTACAAACAGACAGTGTTACAAAGGTTAATTTACTCAGTTACTAGGTAGCAGTAAACATAAGTACTTGTTTCAGTACGTATGTAGTATATCCTACATAAGTAATTCGGAGACGTATAAATCGAGAGAACGTATATGTTGCTCGCAGCGACCGAATTAGCCGATTGCCCGAAATGTTCACCCACATCGTGTCCCGTGCGATGATATCGGCCATTGGGCATTTGTGATGTTTGCACTTTTCTCAATAGCAGAAACAATAATTGTGTTTATCTGTGCGGCCATTACAAATCACCCACAACGCGATGCGAGTGCCCACGGCGCGTTATGCTGGTTGTTGTTGTTTTCTAAACGAACTGAATTTTTACACTAATGTAGGCGAACCTAACCTAACTTAATCTAACCTAACCAAACCTTACTTACCCTAAACGTGGATAAACGCGTACGGCGCACAACCAGAGTGCTCGTATCACAGTGTGGGTAATTTGTAGTGGCCACAAAGCGAAGAACAATATTGTTTCTGCTATTGAGCATAGTTCAATTGCCGCAATAGGTAGAGGGCGTATTCAGGTGCTTAGTGGACGAAATAATTGCACAGAACGGGTTGTGGATGTTTATCATTACCCGCGCCGCGTTGTGGGGGAAAAAAAAATGTCGACCGATGGACGAATTCGGTGATTGCGAGTTGTATGCGTACATTGAAAACGTGAGGAAGACTGGAAATTTTTTTTTTCCGATCAAGCGAAACTGATAATCGTGCGTGCTGCTTACTGCCGACAATCTGAAATTATGGTTAACTATCTATTACCCGCGCCTTCATACGCGTGCAAAATTCAAACCTTAAATTTAATGACCAAGTGCTGTACCTTAATGGTTGGTGGCATATGTTATATATTCCCTAAGAAACTGTTCGTTTCTCCGGGATGAAAAGTACCCTATGTGCTAATCCAGAATACAATCTACACCTGTACCAAATTTCATCCAAATCCGTAGAGCCGTTACGACGTGACTAAGTAACAACAAAACATACAAACTTTCGAATTTATAATATTATTAGGATGCGCAGTCGGAGAGAATTTCCACATATTTGAATTGTTCTTTCGTTTGAACCTTTTCCTGTCAGTTACGTAATTAATATAAAGAACCAAAAATATCATGTTCTCTATTGAATATTTCCGTATATTTACGGAAATTTTTACGGAAATGTACAATACTTACATAAACGGGAACGCAATTCGTAATGTTGACGCGCTCGGACGCGTAGAAGTTTTTTTTTTTTTTTTTTGCGTTCCCGGCACCGCTTCACTCGATCATATGGGGTTTTATGGGTATTACTGGATTGATTTTGAGATGCTCTTCCCAACCGTATACGATTTCTGTATTTCGACTTGGCTTTTTGACGAGCGTAGGCCAACATTGTGTTAAGTTTCTTAATTTTCTACATTAGGCTCATCAATTTCACCATAACCACGCCAAACAAATGTTTTTATACACGCAGTCGATGACGAGAGCTGTTGACTGAAACTTAAAACGAGCGCCGCAGCTTCTCCGAGTCAAAAGTTATACTACGCGGAAGCTATGAGACGCGGCAAAACGAACTCAAGATTGTGGCGCGTCCTCCTCCCCCCCCCCCCTTTTTTTTTTCCAACCCCACCGCGCGCCCTGCTTCGCTGTCCTCACTCAACGTAACATATTCTTTGATCCTTTGGCAATCGAGTGGTGTAATTGAATTTTCTATGTAGCCGATAGATTCGGAGCTGCAATGCCAAACTGTATCACCCGATTTTGTTATCATCAGATTTTCTGGATTGCCTTCCACTATTGTCGCGAATTTAAAGACGTATCCACGTCAAAAACGGGAGGTCTCCGTATTTCTTATAGCTTTGGGTTTCGGGAACGAACAATGTCGAGTCCATGCGAAGGCATTTTCCCCACTGTAACCAGAAAATTATCGTTTCTGTGGCAGTTAAGGTTGTCCACGCTACTAAGGCCTATTCTTTCATACATTAAAACATAGAATCAGCCGTCTTTTAACATTTAGCAACACTTAAAGTACACTAACTTGAAAATGAGAGAGTTGCCTGTGATACTGCAGTGTACTAAAGTTGTGTCATTTATATGATGTGAAAGCTAGTGTGCGGTGCCATGCCTTATAACTCAGAGGTAGGGTGGCCGACCCATAGTCGGAGGGCCGCTAGCTCGCGCCCCGGCGCCCACGACGCGGCAGATACCCTCAGCTCACCCGCCGCACTGGGAATTGGTCAGCACGCCAATTGTCACAACAACGTCAAATTAAGGCAAACGATAAAAAAAAAAGTTGTTAGGGTCGTGGACGTGTAATCCTTTAACTCGGGTTCAAATCTTGCTCAAGTATAAAATTTACTAACTTTTCACAGTAGAACACCCACATAACATTGCGTATTTTTTATTTTAAACTGGACATACAGAAAACCAACTAGTAAATTAACGGAGAGGTTCCGTTTTTGTGAAATTTACGAAATGTCCGTTTTTGATGATCAATCCCTTCGTAAATTTACGGAAGGGTTTGCGGACACCTCTGGATAAATTTGTACCAGAAATTTTCCGTAAAATGAAGTAAATTTTTTTTTAACGGTTTTCGTGCAGTTAGATAAGAGTTGATAGTTAGCTTCCTAATTTTGTTGATATCATTTAGATGAAATTGTATGGCGTTAGTGTATAAGTTTTACACATCGCTTAGAATTAAGTGCTGAGTGAGTCACGCACTAAGCAACAGAGATGACATGTACGTAGGAGGAGTCAACAGTAACTAACAAATATGTTACGCAGAATTTGTGTTCGTTGGCCGGACTTTTTCGAGACCTATATTAACACCGGGATTAAATAAAAATGAATGGTACGAATTTTAAAATTGATGTTGCCCATGTTGATGCACGGATGTCGTGGTACGTGAGGACTGGGGGCGAATTTTTTTTGTAACCTGCTCGTAGCGATAAGGGGTTTCCTTAGGACGACTAACGACTTTTACGTGTGGTTACAAAAGTTTCTAATACTTTGGACTGTGATTCACTGTTTACTGTGTCATTGCAGCGTTAATTCGCTTTTCCAGGTCCCTGCTGGGTTCACTGTAACTGTAAAAGGGGTTGGGGGGGGCGTAAAATGGAGTTGTACATATGTCGGAAGTGTTATTTATATATTTATTTATTGTGATATAAATTTTCGAAAGAAAGGCTTCCTTGATCACTTACCGAAGGAGAACATACGTAACTTGATTGTAGTGTCGTTCAAAAATGTCGTTTATACCGTTGCGTTTGGTAACCGTTATGGATCAACAGAAAAGTCTGAAATTCCAGAAATCGAAATTTCTTTCTGTCAAAACGCTCAGAAGTGCGACCAGTTTTTTTAGTAAAAATTTTGAAACGATATGTAGCAATATGTGTTCTGTTTGCAATTTTAATGTACATTTATTCTACTGAATATGAAACTTAGATGAGCACAAAAATCACAATACATTTTCAGTAATACAGCTCTTCAAAATCAACCTAAAAAAAATGTACAGAAATAAATGCTAGATTTAAAAAATAATTTTGATAACTTCATAACTAAGCTACGCTCATTTCAGTATCATGTGTGCAAAATCTCAGTGAGGGGTATTTATTACAAACTAAAATGGGCTGATCTATAATTACGAATTAATTTGAAGTGGTACTATTGCAAACATTACGTCTATAACGATGTTTGTAATTCCTGTACTCAGATTTCTAACACGGTATTTCCACACTTTTTGTAGATACAACGCGCTCTCTCTTTGCTAAAATTGCTTTTACGATTAATACCTGGCCTAGCTGGATGTATAGACGTAAAAATACACGTTATCAATACCTTAAATTAACGAACACGGCTGCTTATTGTGTTAATTTCCTCCAAAATACCATGTACCGTATGCAGGAGAACAACAAAACTTGCAAGGAAAAATTGCGACGCTCATCAGACGTGTGCAGTATGTCTTGGAAAATCTGGATATAGTGTTTTAGAGTAATTTTAGTTGTGCCCTTTATGCACAGGATCGTTCACTTCGTATCTCGCCAAAGTATCGTTATCACTGATGGATGCAGACGCTCGCCGCATATACCCCATTCACGGTTACTGCCAAATTTTACGAATCCCTGATTAAGTTCTACTACCCGGATATTCTTCCGCCTTATGTAAACAAAGCTTAGCAGGGTCTACAAAAATACACCAAAGAGATAACGCACCGCATTCGTGGGCAATCAGTGTAATAATATCTCACATAAGAACTATTTCTTACTAGGTATTGCCAACACACACCATTTTCTCACTGTTTTGTTTGTATTAATTATAAATGAAATATTATAATTTATGTATTAAATATAAGTAGGCGTACAATTTTATAAAATAAAAGCTATTTTTGTGATAGCAAAAGTATAGGCTGTTCACGGTAAAATGAGCACTTTTGAAAGCCGTGCTAAGATCTACTTTCATGCACGTTGTGTGATCTTGCGCCTTATGTAAAATTAACATGGCCACGGGCTTCATTGCTTTATACATGCGTCGGTCAAGTGAAACTGTAAAATTATCAGAAAAGTAAATATTGTACCAATATGTTCGGTGCATTAAAAAATACAGAAAGCGAGAGAAATAAAGTAAGTTATAACAAGTGTCTTCCTAACACTTTTTGTTCGACGTTAATATGTAGAACTACTTTCCTCTCCATCGTTACCAACTTTAGTGGATACATGCCACTCATTGCGCCAGTTAAAATGTATGCAGGTAGGGGCAGTGACTTTTTCCTGAGGTTGATTTCAAAAGTGCTCACTTGATCGTGAACAGCCTTTATAAGACGGCTGTGATGCGTGACGTATTCAGGAAAGAACGATGCCCCTAATTTATGGGATGATTTTCCAAAGGTTTTATTCGATAGGTGTGAAGTTATCGTGGATAAACTATAACAGCTAGCAACATAGTCGTTAACCTAACCGCCGCAGTGTGACGGCGCCGTTCCTCAGGGCGTCCCGCGGTCTGGGAACGCCTCAGGTGTACCGCTAAACGACAGAGGCTCCCCCCTCCTCCATTCTCTCGATTGTAATTCATACCTGGTTGCTTCAGGCAATGCAGAAAGCCATTTGTCCGTATTAGCACCCCCCGCATGCCCTTCCACCGATTCCCGCACTACTCGAGCTGTGGCTGATAGGGCCCGGGTGCTGGGGCATTGCCCTTTGGCTGGGGAGTGCTTTGTGCGCTCCGCAGAAGCGGTCTATTTGCACGCCAATGCCACACCCTCGGTCGGGACTGCCGCCCGTGATATTGGCCGCTTCGAAAACGTTGGGCTGGCAGCTGTTACATCCCATTCGTGGTTGCTTGCAACTTCTCCGAAGCTCTGCTCGAGTTACACTTACAGTATTCATCCGCCTCGTGCAAACAGAGCTTAACCAAAAGTCTGTGCCGACCCCCCTGTGGCGCAGTCGGTTGGTGCGCTACCGATCTAGAGTGCGGGAGGCTCTGGGTTCGAATCCCGGTTGAGGCATGGGTGTTAATTTAAGTTAGATTATAAGTTAGTCTGTAAGCCATCCCCTGCTAAGCTTTCAAGCATAAAACCGGGGGACGCCCTTTACTTTACATTACATTACCAAGTCTGTACAATTACACCAAAAGGACTACGCACATCAGTCATGCGCAATCCTTGTATTAATACTTTACATAAAAACTGTTTCTTACTAGGCATTACCAACTCACCTCTTTTCTCTCTGGTTTTATTCATATTGACTATAAATATAATATTATAATTTATATATCAAATATAAGTATAATTTCAGTACAAATCAAAAACAAGATACGCTTGTGTTATCAGAAGTATAAAACGCTTGTGGTACATGACATGTTCAGAAAACGTGCGAACATGTAATATATGTGCTGGTTTTTTCAAAGGTTTAATTTAAAAAGTGTGGATATACCGCGAATAGACTATAAATAAAGTATCCGACAGCAGGGGTGCAAAATATTGACTGCTGCCGCTTTTTATTCACTAGCGTTAGGCTGTATTAAATAACCAAAGAGTGGTTCCTCCCTTAATAAAATACTCTCGAATACCCTTTTCCAACACTCCCTTAAAATTATGGCCTGTAATTTGACTTGGATCTCTATTCGTCCTACAATATCGAAACTGTTCCATCGCCACTGGCCTCCAATAAAGGAATTCTCGGTTCTCAGAGATAAGGCGGCCTGCGAATACATTGTATCGCTCACAGACTCGTGGATTTCCGGAAATCGCAATAACGTAAGTCGGGCTTAACGCGGCTGGCTAGTGAGAGACCGAACGAGTGAAAGGGAATCTTTACCCCGGGCCACGTTGCTACATAAAGTTTTTTTTTTTTTTTTTTCAATTGTAATAGCCTGGAAGTTAAGGGTAAATTAAGATTCACGGACTCAAAAAAACACAAAAATACAAACTTATTGTTGCCGCGGTGATGTAGTGGTTAGACCACTCGCCTCCAACCAAAGCGAACCGAGTTCGATTCCCGGCGGAGTCGTCCTCTGGATTTTCGCATGTGGGAATCGTGCCGGACGATGCCCCCGATCGGCGGGTTTTTCTCTGACATCTCCCGTTTCCCCACGCCTCTTTATTCCGACGCTGCTCCATACTCATCTCACTTCACCCTCATCGGCTCTCAAGACCTTGATGTTGAAAGCCGCCCAAATCTCTTTACTTGCTGTGTGTTTTATTTGAAAGCGATGTTGTTACAGGTGGCTGAGACACTTTGTTGAATGTGTAAAACCCTATTCACCTTATCCTTAACTTCTCGTGGATAATAGGTTCATTATAGACAGAGAAAGCTAGTCTTAAGCAGGAACACAAGAATTCTACCACAGTATGTGTTGAGGGCTGTCAACCGTCTAAAATTATTTTCCTCTTTTGTTTGATATTGCATCCTTTGTCGTAGTCATATGAAGTAATAGCAAAAACAAAATTGCAAGGAAGTAAAATGATTTTCAGAAAAAGATGTAACGATCCACAAGAATTTCAAATTTATGTTTTTCATACAGTTCTCGAAAACTGAACAAAATAAATTCGTCTGGTCATAGCTATGAATAATCGGTCACGCCATGAAAAACACGTCTTGTAAATTGGTTACAGGCTCAACCGTTTCGAGATAAATTTTGAAGTCAAAATAGCCAGGAATTGAAACACTTACCGAAGGAGACCAAGATTAGCATTTCAAAAAAATTCAACATGCCATTCCTGCGACTTCAATAAACATTTAAGCTCGAACCTAACTTCACGGTGAAATAACTCCTTTGAAATTTGTACAAATCAAAAGTTTTCACATTATCATCGATACATTGTCACGAAACCATCAGATATCTCCACAAAATTAAACAATTTAAGCCTTTTCAGCAGCATTAAGGAACGGTCTCAACGTTCGTCTAGACTGGTTTCAGAAAATCACGGAAAACTTCAATCAGTATGAGAGGAACGGGAATCGATCACAGTCCTCCAAAATACAAATCCAGTGTGTTGCCAGTACGCCCCTTCACTCGACGAGTTCAGAATAAGGTTGAAATAAAGGTTTATACTGTATAGCTACCAATAATGCATTCACTCCAGGTGGTGAAATGGTAATGATTAGTCGCAAATATCTAGGGAATATTTTCAGTTCACACAGAGTTATTATCAGGGCAGTAGAACGCCATCATATTTACTAGCATATTGTTCTCCATACCATTGTTGTACACTCTAAATCTGAATCAGTGAGAATTTCACTTTTTCAATCAGTCAGCACTACCTAACTGATACAACAGTCACGTCAGGATTTAACTCATAAATCAGTGAAAAAATGCCAGATTTCCTTTACTTATTGATTCATTGACATTTTCCACTGATCTATCAGTAATTTCTTTACTGTTTTTCACTGGTTTGTTTTTTGACTAACCGATCAGTTAAACGGCGTGTAAAAATGGCCGTTAAACAACGTGTATAAAGTGCAATAACAACGAATATACCAATACAACCAATAAAACCAATATGAAATACTTTCTAAAATGTGTATCATATTTCGAAACACTATTTCGCGAAGTAATATGAACATTAAGCCTTTCATTCCGTTTTTACGTCTTTTATTTCGTTTTCATGTAACCATCACAGCGCTCTGTTTGATTGTTTAAACTGCATATAATGTGGGGAAGGGAGTGCACACATCTTACTATTCGTTTTAACGATCCTGATGATAGCAATTAAACCAAAAACGAAAAATAAGAACATACAAATTAAATCTTCACGATTTCGATTAGTAACAATATATTTTATCAAAAATTTCAACTGAACCTCGTGGAGGACCTGACCTCATAGCTAAGGGGTAGGGTGGCCGACCTGTAGCCGGAGGGTCGCGGGTTCGCGTCGCGGTGCCCCCGGCGCGGCAGATCCTCAGCCCGCCTGTAGCGCTGGGAATTTGTCAACAAGTCAGTCTCACTTGAGCTCAACAAAAAACTACTACACCAGCATCGGCAACTACAACTACTAAGAAAAAATAAGTAGCGCAGATGGTAAGGTAACGGCCTTCAGGCATATTGGAAAGGGCGTGTCAGTTCAATCCCGGCCACCTCCGAATATATATATATATATAACTTTTTTAAGTTACGCTAAATTGTGCTGTATAAATAGTCAACTATCGTAAGTATGTTCATTTTACTTAATTATTTGACTAAATTCAATAAAAATTATATTTAATTCACCACTGCAGTCTGCCGTCAATTGTTCAATCAATGAAATCGCTTCACGTCTCTAATTCAATCAGTGAAAATTTTTCACTGATTCGGGTAGTTGAATTTCACTACGAAGCAGTGGTTTTCCACTGATTCAAATTTAGAGTGTATTCTGGGAGGACAATCACTAAAAAACTTAGTGATATACCTAATATACTGTTGGAAACCTCGAATTCGGTTCACTCCTTCATACCACTTACAACTGCGTAGTAATGAAATCATTTCACGTTGAATAATGGCACTGAAAAGATGTTTTGTAATATTTTAAGGGAAAGTTTCTCGTGCCACTTTCCTTAAAACGATTACCGAAAGCGAATATAAATAATTGCCAAGACGTCTTTGGTTTTGAAGTAGCTGAGAAATCCGTACATTGGAAGTTTGAAAATGTACTTAATTGTAATGTGACAAGTTCAGAGGAATGTCTCGATTTTAATTTGCTTAGCAAGCGACACAAAAAAACTAACAGAAAACCAGCTAATTACTATAGCTGAGAAAACGCAGAGCTGAGACTGAGGGTGGAAATCTTTACCATTCCGTTTTCAGTTCCGCAAACTCGCGAATATGAATGGACTGTCTCCTTAAATATCTCGCAAACCGAGCGTAAATTCAGACGTTTGACAGTTCAATAATTTTCTGAGCTCTGTGTGTGATTATGCTAAAAATGCGAAGTACGTTTTCAAGCTCTGCTTTGGCGTGAAATTCTTAAACTGCTGCCTTAAAACTTGAATAGCCAACACAAAAACCTACTAAAAGCAGTAACACTTAAACAATACGAAGAGTAATAGAAAATAGCATTTGTGTGTGTGTATATATATATATATATATATATATATATATATACACACATATATATATATATATATACACACACATATATATATATATATATATATATATATATATATATATATATATATATATATATATATATATACACACATATATATATATATATATACACATACATATATATATATATATATAGCTCCTATAGTAACATGTGTTCGGTAGTCGAGTAGTTTTAATGCGTGTTCAGATCCCGAGATTCGAAAAGTTACTATTGAAATTTTTCGTTGTTATGTTCTTAACAGCTTTAACGTTTTGAAACTTGTATAATTTTTCGTCCAAATTTGCTTTAACAACTCAAACAACGAAAATTATTCAGATATTGTATAGATAGCACCGTGTCTATAAACACAGCAAGTTTTATGATAATACTTATATTCTTTATTTCACCGCGATTTTTCAATTTATTTATTTGCTTGCCATCAAACATACGAAGGTTTAAGTTTCATTAAGCCACGAGAAGACGAACAAGCACCACATAAATATAATGGTTCCTAATCCATCGCTTTTTGAGCTAAGCTTTTAAATTTCCAGTATTGTATCTTCACCACCTCTCCATTTACATGACTTAACAGTACATGCGACCACTTAAAAATAGTTTAATCCGCCAGTGAATTGTATCTAACTTATCGGAACGATATATAAGTCGTGCGCCAGTCTTGCAGGTGTAAGGAGCGGTTAAGGGGGGTGCGCGTCGTTTAGGGAAGGTCAAGTTGCCGCTGGCAACTGTAACCAACTCGCAAACAACGCGCTAATCGCTTAAGGCTAAGGCCACACACACGTGCGTCTTTTCGCTCTGCGAGGATCTGCGACAATGTGCGCCTTGTAGCGTGCGCTGGCATGGCAACATCGTCGATGTGCGGCTCGATAATTACTAACAGGACATCGTTAAAAAATACAGTTGTTGTATTATGCGCAGCGTTTGTTATTAGATTGCGGCGTCGTCGTCTACATCAGAGAAAATACTGGGTCCATCCCGTATTAAGTGAGACGTCAACAAAGGGGAACTGTGCGCTCCTAGATACAAAACTGAAAGATGATCCAGAGAAGTTTTTCAAATAGTACATAATGTCAATCAGCACATTTTAAATGAAGGCCGTGATATAAAAACAAAACCTAACACAGCAATGAGGGAATGTGTTAGTGCGGAAGAAAAACTCGCAGCAGCATTAACGTATGCTTTACTGTGCCAAGTGTTAATTAAAATTGCCGATATGTAACGACATCAAACAAAACAGACGTGCAAGTACAATAAAAGATGTATAATAATGAAACATCTAATGTCGACGATGAAATGAAAGAGTTGTCGTCGGATCCCCCGTTACTTTCAATGGGAGATGATTCCATGATTTGATGGGTAGAAGGTGAAGGTAGGTTTCTCTGACGAAGGATCAAGATTGCTGATAGAAGAGAGCTAGGCGAAGGAGGTGTTTTTGTTGTAGGTGGTGAATAGGAATGCATAATATGCCTTATCTACGAATAAATGCTTCAGTATTAGTTTATACTACTAGTACTTAACCACATATGGATTTGCTTTCTGCGTCCAACTCGGTCCACGTTTCTCCCACTACAGCCGCAGATAACGACATTCAAGGATCTCTCTTCTTATCTCTGATTTTATATTGCATGTTTCTTGTACCACAGGTGCTTTTTGCACCTCCAAAACGATCACGTCAATATCTAATTTCATTTTGTATATAACATCACTCGGTACACAATAATGGTTCAGTGTCTAACACTACGATATAGGTTGTATACTTGCGCGGCGTGGCGTGTTTTCCGGCGCGTGTCGCCAGGCAACAACGACACGCGCGCGTGAATTCCCGCCCAAGAAGTGGAACGCGGCGAGTTCTTGGGCGGGCGACCTTGAAGACACGCTTCCCCCCCTCCCATCTTCCTTTCGTCTGCGGGAATTCACGCTGCGTCCGGCCGGTCTCGTTACAATTGCTGCGGTCCATATTTCTGGCGTGATCTCACGCTTCCACGCAGCGTGTAATCACGCACGTGTGGCCTTAGCCTTGGAATCGCGTATCCTGCCAAAACAAGAAGCGTGCTGAATGTCGCTCGTATCGCCTTCGTAATTGTTAGTATGGAAACCAGCCTCAGAGAGATGCTTGTAACGCGGAATAATGACCGAGATTTCAAGAAAGTAAAGGCAATGCAAACGAATTTCGGAAGGTGGAAGAAGTGATAAGGCGTTATCTTGGCATTATTTACGAGTTTCCGGTAGTTAATTATTCATACTTCCCTTTACAGACTGTTTCATTTTCGATTAAGTGCTGCCGTGTTCGTAATAACCCACAATGAATGCCCGAAAAATTGACGTGTTCTCATGAGTAAATACGAAGTTAGGTGGTTTTTAAAAAAAAAAAAAAAAAAAAAAACTTCTAATAGATTTGATTGGTGTCAATTACAGTATTGCTGGCAAACATGAATAGAATGTGTAATGTTTTAAGACTCTGCAGAGACAGGGGCAGGTTGGGAAATTGGTTTTAAAAATTTTATCATCAAATAATAAGTTAGTAATATCCGAGGGAATAATTTCATTCGCATTGTTGCAGAGTTCCAGAAACACCCACAGTGTCGTGGCAAATACGGCATTGTAACAAATACGGAAGTTCTAATTTCTCACATTTGAAACTGGGACTGCAGGAGTGTATGGAGTGTACATACTGCAAAGGCAACAGAGTCAGCAGGATACCTTATCATGTGAACTCCGTCGCAGTGTGGGAAACTATAGACTGTTCACAGTAAAATGAGCACTTTTGAAAGGCCTGCTTAAGATCTACTTGTATGCACGTAGTCGTACGCTTCATGTAAAATTAACATCTTCATGGGCCTCATCACTTTATTCAAGCATCGGTCCAGTGAAATAGTGAAATTATTAGAAAAGTGAATATTTCTCAGATCTGCTCATTTTTTACACTTTGATGCATAAAAAAAATCAAAAAGTAAAATAAATAGTATGAGTCATAAAAATGGTTAACTAACACATTTTATTTGACGTAATTACATGGAACTACTTTCCCTCCATTGTGACCAACTTTGCAGGGTGTATGTCATTCAGTGCGCACGTATAATATATGCAGGTATAGGCCGTTCACAGTAAAGTGAGCACTTTTTAAGGCTCTTATAAATTTTTTTTTTCATCCAATTTCCATCTTCCTGCTTCTTTCTAATATAAATATTGCAGTGTGGCCAATAAACACTGTGTATACATTTCACCACCATCAAAATGTAATTTCTGAGGCTGCAATAACATATATTTATTAGCATTTAATGCCTGTTGGGGTGAGGGGGGCCTTAAAAAGTGCTCGCTTTATCGTGAACAGCCTTCAAGGAAATTTGTTACTGGTGTTATGTCGAAAATTTAATAAACTCAGACAATTTTAACACTGGCGAATTCAAAACATGAATGAAACGCAAATAGTGAAATAGTCATAATAATTATACCCTCGTATAGAAGAGATTTCCAAGTATTAACCTTATACCTTATCGACCAAATAACGTCGTTGACGTTGTGCAACTGATGTCTTGAAGGAAGGTCTTCCAGATCGGATAGAACGTGGTCACACGTGCGCACTTTTCGAATAAAGCGGGGCAGCGCTCTGCTGACCTGTGGGCTTGTAGACCTTCTCCTCCATCCCTGAATGGAGCAAGACACTCCGCTCGCCGAAATGCAAATTCGGCAGTATTTCGGACCGTTCGTGTTAAACCGCTGGGAAGGGCTTATTTTCCGTCCGGAGGATAAACCTTGCCCCCTCTTCCCTTCGCACACTTTATAACGTTTTCCGCACTGCCCATTCCCTCCAAGTGACGACTGCAGGGAGTATAATCCCCCAACCCTCTACACCCTTTGCGCCCCTACGTTTAATGGCTACGGGGTAAAAATGGGGAGATGGGGTGTGCTTCTTCGTCGGGATCTTTGCTATCTCCGCTGCCTTTTCTCTTTTGTCTAAGTAAAAGGAGCGGCGGAGGAAGTAAACAAAAACTTCTATTTCCTGTTCATTCTCGTCGATCGCTTCACTGTGTTTCGGAATCAGTTCGTTTTCCGTTTTTTTTTTTTATTCTTTCTGTTTCGCTTCTTCTTTCTGTCTTTTCTCAACGTTCTCCACGCAAGCGCGTGCGCAAAGCAAGCCTTTGCAGCTTCCTCCATCTTTACCGCAGTATCTGTTCGCAGTGTAGTCTGAGCACGTGAGGTCATGGCTTTTGTTCTAACACTTTGTAGAAACGAGGCCACCATCTACGTTCTGTTTGGTATACGCTATTCGCGGTAAAATGAGCACTTTTCAAACCTTGCTTAAGATCTACTTGTACGCCTTATGTAAAACTTAACCTAGCCATGGGCATCATCACTTCATTCATGCGTCGGTCAAGTGAAACTCTGAATTTATTATAAAGTAAACATTTTTTAATTTGCTTATTTTTGCTGGTGGATGCATTAGCAAAACAACAGAAAGTGAAATAAATAATTTAAGTTATTTGAAATGGTTACCTAACATTTTTTATTCGACGCTAAGATATGGAGCTATTTTCCATCCCGTGTTATCAACTTTACTGGGCGTATGTCACTCGGCGCATCCGCCAATATATATATATATATATATATATATATATATATATATATATATGCAGGAAGGTACAGTAACTTTTTTTCTAAGGTTCATTTCAAAAGTGCTCACTTTATCGTGAACAGCCTTTAGCAAAGAACACTGCGGGTGATATTGACAAAACTTTGCGAGAAGTCGGTGATATAGACGCTCATCGTAAAAGAGGAAAATTACTACTGTTTGGTACATTCGTAGTGTCGTGCGTCTGATAACTCCTATGCATTTCCGGTAATATCGCATAAACCTGGATTTGTGCATTTTCACCCTTCGGTTGAATGTCTGCCTTTATGCCTGTCTGTTTGTCCTCGCTTAATATCGTTTTAACCACCAAACGTATTACTATAAAAATTTCTAATAGCATGAGACCACCGACGATCCTCGCGACGCAATGTTTCTTAATAGCACATCTGTACTTAAAAAGTGCAATCTCCTCAGTCGTGACTGTAGCTGTGTCAATCCAGATTATATCGACTCAGATGAATTGTGTTTATGGTAATTTAACATGCGGAATTTTAAAGCTCTATTATAATCACTTGAACAATTTCTGCCATTTGTGCCAATTATTACAATCCAGTAAGTAGTAATTATGCATTCGCATTCATGCACTGTTAATAGTAAAATTTGCACTGCATGGGTACATATGTATAAAAGACTTGCAGATGGCCATAATTACAAAATAATATAACTTTTTCAGTTATTTTAGCCAAATATACTTGTATAGTATAAACAAATTCCGGACATTTCTCGGATTTTTGCAAATGTCTTAGCGGCATTGTCATGTCTTGCCAACTTCTGTTTAGTAATGCAGTTACTACTTGAGAATTATTTTATAAATGCATTTGAATTGTTAAGAGTAGTATAGTGCTTTTACTTACCTAATAAATATTCGAAATTATGATTTACCTACTGCAGATACTCTACGTCATTAACTTCAGTCTTTATTCGTTGTCTCTTGGATTAATTTCTTGCGTACTTTTGTCGTAAAAATGAATAGCGGATAAAGGTGATTATAATCACACCTTGCGTCTTAACTGGATAGTTCTAACGTAATATGATTCGTTTCACCTGCAGTCCGAAGTGTGTTATATGGCAAAATGTCGGATGCTGATCGGATTAAGACTGTGTTGACTCTTCTCTCCTCTCTCTTTCTCTCTCTCTCTCTCTTACTTAGGTGTGGTGTTTTCTTCGATCGCGATATCCCAGGACTGCACTTTTACGATCCACTGCTCATTTACATGGACTTTAATATGATATACGAAAAATAGTGATATTTGTTTCCATACGACCGAACTGACGAGAGTAGAAGACTACTGCAGATATTGGCGCAACTTAGTAAGTCAACTAAAATTCACGCAAATTTCTCACTTTCAAGCTACAATTTTTCAAGCTCTTCTGGGAATACGATTCGTCTCTTCAATCTCACCCCCAAATCTGCGTTCTCAATCAAGCGCACTTTTCTTAAAAACATACTTTGTTCACTCTTTGATCGGTGGTCCATTTTCAGGGTGGATGAGGGTAAATTTAGGTCAAAAAGGCAAATATTTACTTTAAATATGAATCATTTCACAAGAAAAGAATGGAAATTCTTGGAATTTCATCAAAAAATGGTGCTTTAGCTCGAAAATTAGTTTTTAAGTAACCATACACAAAGAGTGAACACAAGTTGAAAACTGATTTTGATTGTGAGTTGCGCTTTGAAAGATTTGACGGGAATTGGATATTTGTTTGAATTTAGCTTGAAATTGGTTGAATTTCAGTTAAATTTTTCAGTTGCATCAATATCTGCGAAAGATTTGACGCGGGGATTAGAAATTTATTTGAATTTAGCTTGAAATTGGTTGATTTTTAGTTAAATTGTTGTGTTTCACCAAGATCTGCTATAGTCTTCTACTGACGAGTAATGTATTCTGATGAAAACGGAATTAACGAGAAACAATGTATTCCACACGTGCATTCTTCTGGATTAGGGCTTAAAACCGCTCACACGGCATTAGGCCAGTATTGAGCCCATCCACGATCCCCTAATTACTAGCAAGTAAGGGAAACATGTTTGTTTTTAGGGAAAGTGCATGTAGTGCGGGGTTTCCGCTACGGTAGAGATGTTTAACAGCGAAATAACCTAGTTCTGGAAGACATCGCTCTCCAAACTTAATCACTACAATCGTGATTTTCTTATTTTCCCGTCCATTGAAACATTGTCATTTCATTTCATAGCACTTTGCCTCATGTTGTAATGCGTCTTTTTTTAATCCTAATGTAACCGAAATTCTCAATCAGATTTCAAATATTTGAAAGGTTTGTCAGTTTCTACCCATTATTGAGGTACATTTTCTAAAATAGACTTACATAATAACAACAATAACAAACAGCCATTATATTCATTGCCTACGAAGATTATAATTTTTTATTCCTTCTGATTCATCAAATGGTTCGTACTTAACCAATGGTCATCATTAAGAATGTCAGTCAGATCTGTGTGCTGCTACCATAAACTCGATCAAGGAATAAATCCCTGTTCGGTGGAAACCCATTCGAAATAAACCATATTGGCTTCTTCCTGCTTAGGGCAGTGTCCAAACATACTTCTACGGGTAATCGAACAGATAGACTGACCTATCTTAATCTAAGCTTTATTCTTTGCTTGTTCCAGTCTTTTCCCATTTAAATTCACCGCCAAGTCTAAGATTATAACCTGTTTAAAAGCTAGGAGATTTCCTACCAGTTACAAGTTGTATTCGCGAAGTGCGGGAAATACTGTACTTTAAAGAAGCTGTAAATGTTGCGGAGCATGGTATTGTAGTTGATTGCCGTCTGGACCTACGTCTGTCATGTGGATAATCACTTACCGATATTGCCTTCTTTGTATTTACAGTCGACAGCGACACTTTGAGGATCAATTGTATTTTAATCACTAAATACGCTAGAGCTAATTTAGTTAATTGTGTAGGCCTAATTTTGTGGTTTTAATTTTTCTTCACATCATAGATGGAAAATAGGCTAGGGTGCGTTTGTTTACATGGGGCGTGAAAGTTTTCTCCTATGCTTTCCGAGTACGGAAATAACACTATTAACACAGTGTGAAAGACATTAGTTTACTCTGTGGCTGTGATTATTAAGTTATTACCCTCATGTGTTGAAGATGCTAGACAGGTGGTTTTTTAGTAACTTCAAGCAGTATTAGGACAATGATTAGTACTTTTATAATAAATTAGATTAACATAAAGTTATCTCTCACATATGGAAAATAGTAAGTGTTAGGGGTCAAGGGGATGTATCGGCTGACCAAAAATCACCCATTGGACAGGCACAAAATCATTTGGCTGACAGGCAGCTGTCCGACATGCAGCTGATAGAAAGGCAGCTGTTCGACGCAATAGACTAAAGATGAGGTAGACCGCTTATTCGTCTTCTGCGCATGTACACAACAATGACCTACCCCAAAGTAACACATCTGTCAAAGTCACATGGTTAACAGCGATGGAAGTGTTTGTTTATATCTTAATTTTAAAACGACAAGAGTTATTATATAAATAAAATACTTTCACAAATTCTAATTTAATCAGACTTCGTTAAAAATCGGTTAGAAGTAGTACACATTCATCTCAAAGCATTTGTTTACAAATCAGTTTTATAACGTAAAATCCAAACCACGCTATTTTCGCTAGACGTGTTGGCATAAAAGCAGTTCAGTGTTGGGACATGGAGATTGGTTGTGCGCAGCTAGCGAGATCGGTTTACTTCATCTTTAGTCTATGTTCGACACTACAGTTAGAGGAAGTTGGACTCGCGGTGTAAAAATTAAGTATTGCTGCTGCAATCTAGTAAGAGTCACATAAAGTACTCGGTCACACTAGCTTAGTCGTCTGTATGGCCGGACGAGCGCGCGTGAATCGATGTCTGCAAGTAATAATAATGTGACGGAAAACCCAAAATTCTAATATTTTCCAGGTATGTATGGTTGTTAAACGGGTTGAAATTTTTAAAGATAAAAAAAGACCGGGAATATTTTTAAGTTATGATACAGGCGTCTCCGTTTATTATAGGTGTTTTAAATTCGTAGTATGCACTGTGCCATTCTGTGGCACAATTAGTGTTTTTCTCATGATTTTTTTTTTACCTATGCCTTTATTCGGGTAACGTTCGCTTTTGTTTGGCAAAGTCTTGTCGCCCTTATTTCTGATTGCAAGCTATGTATTTCATTCTCAAACTTAAACTTGAAAATTGTATAAAAGATTATTAAACATTAATTTTTTCATTACTTGTATACATTCTTAAAAGGTAATGTATTTATGTGTGTGATTTACTGTTTCATAAAAATGGTTCATCTAGGTTTTCTTCTAGTATAAAATAACTGTGTGTTGTCAATTTGTCAGTTATGTCCCCCCCCCCCCCCCATGTGTGCTGAGTGTCACATATTTTAAGTTTTGTTCAATATGTTGAGATAGGAGCACGTGTTGTATAGTACATTATTTATTTTCATTAATTTAATTATTATGTACTGTTAGGTCTTCAAAAAATCATGAACCAATAATTTGTAAAAACCTTGGATAAGTCAGATATTACTTGGTGATCTACTTGTAACTGACGAGTAACCGTTCCTCTGTCGATCCACTACTCTGTGGATTCATCTGTAACTGTTTATTTCTCTATGGTGTTGAAATGACATTCTTCCCTTCACGAAATTCTCACGTAGTTTACTCTGCTTTTCTTAAGCTCTGCTGGTAATTAATTTATTATGTGGTGACAAAAAATTTACTACCGCCGTTTGTAAGTTTGATGCAACTCTTTAAAATACCGGTTTTTTTAAATATTGTTATAACCTGTGTGTTATATTTCGTGTTTAGTGCAGTCCAACTCGCTGGCCAACTTTCCAGCCATGATGTGTTTGGCCTCACGAGCAGACTCCGCGTGATACAAATTGCTATGTAACTGTTCTTACTCTAGTCTGGTGGCAGTGGATCTGGCTCGCGGAAGCACCTAGTTAAAGAGGAAAGCCTGCATGTTACAATTTTTTTTTCTATTTTCTCTTCTTGACTACAAAGAACTCTCAACAAAATTTTTGTCTTGCAGATATTATTATTAGTTTTCTTAATATTAGGGTATTCTGAACCCAATGAACTCATAATTTTGCAGCCGTTATTAAAAAAAATAATTATATAATTTTCTGTGGGTAACTCCACAGAGATGTAAACAAACAAAATACAATTTTATTGGTTATGTAATGTATATTTAACACATTACAATGACGTGCATCTCTTTCATGTAAAATATCTATCTTTTGATATCACATGTACTTATGATTATTATTAGTAATATTTTTTAAAAACTTAGTTACCACAAAAAAAAAGAGACTGAAACAAAAAATACTCAACCAACTATATAACTCAGCAAGAAGAAATATATAAAGAAAGAGTCACGAACTATTTGTTTACTTATTTAATATTTCTATTAAGTTTAAATTAATTTTCTTTCCTAACCTTGCTCTTGTGCATATTGTTTTAGTTGTTTTTTTTATGATGGCTGGTGGTTAACAGTTTACCTTTCAGGAATGACTTTCAGGCTCGGCGTAGTGTTTAACCTTGTTCACAAACACATACACAGGCACAAGTAGATCCACTCCCTACGTTAGTCACCTGCGGTTCGGAGAATTATGTATTGCAGGGATTACTGGTATGTGGTTAGTGTGGCTGAGGGTGGCGCAATAGTAAATAGTTTACTGTACAACACCATTCGAAAAACAATGGCGTGGGCCGACTAAAGTGGCCCTGCCAATTACGGCTAAAGAGGCACGGGTACACTTTACCCGCCGTAGTTTACATTATTTCAATTCTCATTAGTAATATATAAGTTGTTATAACTATGAGTCTGTGATAATGTATTTTATTAACTGTGTTTATCTATAATATATGTTGCATTTCATTTAATTCACAACGGTTGACAGTTGTAGCCGTTCATTATTATAAATCAGTAATCGCAATTCAAATCTTCTCAACTTTTATTACACTCGTTCTTCCTTTTAAAGAAATTGACAAATAAATAACTCTTCATCTCCAAACACAATAACTCAATAGTATTACTCTTCTATAATTAATTATACATATTAAAAAAAGTATTGCAAAAATTATTTCTTTAAGTTTAATGTATATTTTTCACATTTTTACTATGTTAAAATCCACACACCCATCTTTGGCCGTGGTGTTTAGCATTCTACTAGAAAAAATTGTTTGATTTTACTTCGGCCTTACTTATGTTGTTACCTGTCCTCTGATTGGCTGCCATCTGACCACACCACATCTCTCCACCAAATAGCGATGGCGAGGCTAGAGACGACTAAGATAATTTTCTTTCGTGCTTTTGTTTAATAAATATTAGTTCCATGTTACCCTCTAGGTTATAAATAGAAAATAACAACAATAACATGGAATATTGAATACTATCTAGAAACAAATGAAATATACTTACACATGAACTCTATGTCAATAAATGATTAAATTAATCAAATATTATACTGCGTGTTGTTTAACTCACATAATAAAGCGTAATTTGGAAATGATATTAAATGAAGTGACACCATAAGCAAGTATTCCGTAATCATATTTAATTAAAATGTCTCTGACCAACGGTGAACATAACCCCCCAAAAACTACAATATTAGGGCTACACCTAGATACGAGTACAGAAAGTGAACAACTGAAGCAGCTGAGAAGACTACGAAGAAAAAGCGACGTTTTGAACATCGCAGGATTGATGAGTGATGCTGTGTTTATCTACTGTGGTGTAGAAAAATTTCGGATGACAAATATGGAGAAAAAATGGGTTCAAGGTTTAGAATGTGTAGACTGGTGTGACGAAGACTGTGCTGATAATGAAACTTTGGACTTTTTTGTGCGACATATTTACAAAATCTAATTAGTCTCTATATTTTATTCATATATATATAGATAATGTGTTTGGTGCGCCATAATATTGGTTTAGGAGAATATTTATATGTGTACCGAGAACACGTTTTGAATTATTTTAGTAATAAACTTTGTTCATTTTCTTTATGTTAATTATCTCCATTTATAACTGTAATGTGTCCAAAACATGTATTAACTTTACACTTTTTAATCATTTAGGATGTGAAAAGTGGACACGTGGTTCCACTCTTCCCGAACAGTGCGGGTATATAGGACCTTTGCAGACTTACATGAATATCAAGATATCGAGTACAAATATTTAATTAAATGAGTAAGTAATTTGTATAACGTATACCGACATATACGGATGTAAAGTTTATAACAAAGTTTCTTTAAAAAATCTAAAAAACACAAAAGGGGGGAGGAGGGTGTCAGCAATACCCGAACTTTCTCTAACATTCATCTATTCGACAGGTCAGCTGACAGACAGGCAGCTGTGTGACACATCACTGCAATATATCCGGCCTTTTGGCCAGCTAGCTGACAGTCCGCTGTTCGACATACGCTATACGTCAGATCAACTGTCCGACAGACAGCTGTTCGACACATCAACTAGCCGACAGGCAGATCTCCGAATCGCGGAATATGTTCGGGTAACTTCGGAGAATTGATGGCTCGATGTACAGTGTATCTTTTTCCGCCAAACGGCATGAGCATGCTGGCTCTGGGACAGAAACGCGGCATCTGTAGCTATTTTTTTAAATTCCTAACTGTGGTCACTTCCAAATAAACGTTATTTTTGGAACTGCTCATGGGAATGGAGACTTTACTTCCCTGATGTGGACGCCAGATCGATGTGCCGGTTCTGGCGGCGCGGTGGGAGCATGGAGGTAATAGATGATGGAATGGCAACATCCTATCTTCTCCGCGTTTATCAAGTGAAGCCGATGCCTTGTCTGATTTCTTTCAACTGCGCATGCGCAGATCGATTATTTTCGTCAGCCGCCATATTATGGGTGGCAAAACTTACATAGTAAGCAATGTAAACATGCACCTTTTTGCCACTACTAGCCCTGCCCTTGTCTTTCATTATCGGCTTCATTTTCGTGTCTCGGCTTCCACTCCATAGACTAATACCTCCATGGGTGGGAGGCGCAGCATCTGGCCCGCGTCAGGGAATGTTGTTTCTGGGTCCGCTCGCCGGCAACGACCAACTCCCTCTCCACCCATCCTCCCCTTTATCGGTGTCCCCTCGCGTTGTCGCCCGTCAGACGAGCGGGCTGAGCTGACGGCGCGACGTGCGAGGGGCAGGCCCCGGGGTTGCCAGACTCGTGTCGTGTCGCCAACTGACCCCGCGGCGGCGGGCGCTGTCCGTGTGCCTGGAGGCACGCCAAGCGCCTTGTCGCTACCCCTCTCCCTCCCCCATCCATTCTCCCTGACCTGACACATGGACCTTCCGACATCGGCCGATTGCTGTTTAGCGACGTAGCAGTTCGGGAAGACAAAAAATATTGGGGTACTGAGCCCCTCTTCGCTGCACGACACATATCGATTGTTAATGTTTTATATTTGTACAAGGGAAGGCTGTCTTTACCTAAAACAAAGTTAACAGAACAGATATTTAAGAGAATTATTGTGATACAATAAATATAAGCCATTGACGAGGAAGGTCTTAATCAGTTACAGCATATAACCAACCTAAATTATACCGTCGCCATATACTGAGTGTTATGTCTGAAAGCGACAAGCGGCACACCAAGCTGCATCTTGATGGCTTCATCTTGGCGTGAGTCCTCGGACAAAGACAGACAGACAGGCAATGTTTCCCGGCAGAAGTAAAGCCTGGCCTCACCACCACCTCCTCCCAGAACCTATCACCAATGAGGTACACTGGGAGTACTATTTCATCCTTATGGCTATTCGTTTGGGATCCTGCAGATTTTTCGGCCAACAGCTTCTCCGAAAAAACAGTGTCATTCGGAGTCAATCCATGTCAGTACTTAACAAAGATTCACTCTTCCTCATTGGGAAGTCAGATTTATCTAATCAGTCCATGCCATCACGAAATATTTCTAGAATCTGGTGTTCTCTTATCAACCCCAATAATGCCACCATCAATCATACAAATCGCACTTCTGTTCCCATCCTCTTATGTCATAATCATGTGATTTGTCTACTCAGTCATAATTTGACTGAGATCAACATTGGATCTTTTGGACCACGGCACCATGCATTCCCACCAGATCAGACGAACAGTCATTAATGAAGAATCTCATTAATCAATGCACGTCCTTTGATACCCCGACCATCTCAAGTTAGATATATAACTTCTGTGACAATGTAAACTATGTCATGTTATTGACCTGGTCTTTATTTAAGCACGCGAGACCAGACAAGAGGACAGATATCGTAGCACTCCGTCTTTGTTGCCCATGACAGACCTGGAATTTAGGACCAGCTCTCTACAGCAGCAGGTAGGAAGGCCCAAGCTTAAAACCCCAGGCTATTCCTGGGGATGCTCCTTCGTCCCTAGTCCTGCCAGTAAACTGGTCATAGCCAACTGAAGCCACGATCCCACACCGCTCATCCTATCACTAGAAATCCACGGACATCCGTAACAGTACCACCTATTGCATCAGCCCTCCTACTGCTCGCTATGACACCCGGTACATGAAGCTTAACAACCCAGTGGTATCAGCAGAGGGAACATATTACAGTGATTTTCGCGCTGCCTTGCGACTCAACAGAGCATCTATTGAACATGCACCTTACTTCTAACAGGGACCACCTTTCCACCACACCACATGTCGGTCAGGCCACAATATACTCAAAGACCATCTCAGAGTAGGTGACCGTCATATATATTCAGAAGTCGCTTTCTTCATCAATGGTCTCGGTCGGACCTGGTACTATACCATTCATCAAATTCGTCTCGACTTTGCCCAAGCTACACGATGTTGTCCGTCCAGATATTGTAACCCAGCCTTGAATGGACTACTGAGGACACCTCGAATTGGTTAATTCCCATAGTACCCATTCTTTGCTGGTATGCTGTGTGTATGTCATTTGAGCATTGTGTTTGCTCGCACTGCTTTAAGCTCATCATTCATAGAATTACTACCTCTGCAGTTATGCCACAGGAGTCCCCTCTCCTGCATAAGCATGTTAATACGAATATCTCCGGTCAGTATATGCAACACATCATTAGAGACTATCTTATAGGCCTTGGTTACAACCAACCGGGCCACTCTCTGAAATTTGAATAATGTCCTTTTAATGTGGGGGTGAGCAGCAACTGTATACCATGATGCTGCATTATATGTTATAATGGCCATAAAAACACTGTTATAAATTGTTGTCATGTGTTAAATAGACACAATATGTGGAGAGTTTATAGCCACACATTTGAGCGTTCAAATTTTATTACTGTTACACCTCTGATATGTGTTAAAATGTTATGGCCAATCTTATTGGCTATAATATATTTCTGAGATATGTAATATAAGATATGAATGTGTAATGTAACGATAAAATATCGTACATATGAGTGAGTTTGATAGGTTATGTTAATGATATACCTCGGCTGAACTCTATGCTGCCACGCTAAAAAATCAGTGTATTCATCCAAATTTCCATTACCTCTGTAGTTTAAAACAATTGGATCATTAATTCTAATAAATAAACAGAGAAGGCTTAATTCAAGTAAATCAATATAAATGAATGAAATTACTTTGATTTTAATACTTGTGAACTAAACCAATTTCAAATTATGCGGTACTTTTGCAGAACTTCTGTTGCGAAATATTACACTATACTAATTCTCAAAATTACAAGCAACACCAGCCTGAAAATTGCACATCAGCCGATTTACCAACATTTGACTTTACTAGTTCAGGTGTCATAAATACATTTACATTTGCTTGAGGAAAAATACGACTTAGTTGTGTCGATAGCGGAAAATATCCGCAACTCTGCCGATGTCGTGTAGTCATCCTTCACAGGTGTAGAACCCAGGAACAGCTCTCCCGCTCACCACGGACAGCACATCTCCGGGTGGTGCTCAGCGAACTCGTCCTCTGCGGGCCCCGGAACAGCGGAGGTGGGTGCAGAATCGGAACTTCACCAGAATCCGCAGCCAGTAGCACTCCTCTCGCAGAATTGGCTCTCCGAACACCAGACACCGCGCCGTTCTTGGTGCGAAGTTCCCCAAAGTTCTCCTTTACTGGGCCGTCCTTCCTTCCGGGCTCATCGTACAGCTTATGTCGAATTAATTCTTCTTTTAAACATATATAGGCTCAGCATTTCAATAGCGCATGAATAATTATGTATCTCCGTTGTAAATATCAAATTTGGCCAATCAAATATTATAGATTATCTTTCATATTCAAGACTGACTTGTTTTCTAGCTGGCCTTTCACTGATTCCAAATTAGAATGCATAAGTTTTTTTGTTCTATCAGACTGTTGTTTGAAAAAAAAATTTAAAATTTGATAGGCCGGCTGGTGTGGCCTGATTTTTTTGAGAAAACAAAAGGTAGTGCTTTTTACAAAGACAAATACCCATGCAAAGAAACCATAGATAACCATTAGACTTACATACCTTATACAACACAACTGTCAAAATAAATAAGTTTACACATATCACATTAAACATACGCTAAACATCTTATACATTGCATTAAAGTTTGGCATTTAAATTAAATTTAAAGACATAGAATAATCATTATAAAGTCACAAATATTGAAGTGTTGCTTAGTCATCAATATTTTTAAGTTCAGTCCCCAAGCTAATGAAGCAACAGCTGGTAGCCTTTGAAATGTCATCACTGCCTTGTTTGCAAGATACCGCACATGTTCGTGGAATGACGGGTGTTTTCAGACGACGACACCTATAGTCCATTCCCCATTGGAAGCAACTTTCTCTGAGCCCTGCTAAACATCTACTTGCAGGCCCGTTTCCTATCCTTCCGCCAAATGTAAACAAACATTGGCATGTGACTGCCATGTAACATCTGTCAAAATCAATGTTTACATTCCATGGTGCGTGTACATATGCTCCTATATTTTCGCTACACCTAAAAATAAACATTGAAATGTGACTTCTACTTTTATACCCTTCAAATGTGTTGTTTACTGTCTACTTCAAAGAATTATGTCATATTCCAAAAACCATTCCGTATAAATATTCACAGTTTAGGCCTCTAACATTATTTAGGTCAGCTTTATGACGTTTTAAAAATGCCTGAATTGAAGACAGTCCTTACAGTTATTTTACATTAAGATATTTTCCACGACGTAGCTCAATACATTTAATGCACGTCAGTATTTTGCCGCGACTGTGTTTAACACTGTTACAACTACGAGATAAAGGGGTGTACTAATTGTAATTATCCCTTTGTTATTGATATGTGTTGGGTCATTTCTCTAAAAGGGCGGCCTCAGTTGGAATAAATATTAAAACGAAGGAACCAGTGAAAAAGGCAAATTAAATTAATACACACAACTCGTGTTGCTCATTTTTGTCATACACACTTTAAATTAAAAGATAGCGGTGAACATGCACACAAATATGCCTACGATAACTTTTACTCCGCTCATATTTTTATGTATTGCTACTTACTGTTTATTAGGTTTATTGAAATTTATTGGCCTGGGCTTAGTATTTTCCTTCTGTGATTGTGACAAATTACGTTACACGACTGTGTTTCAAACCCCTGAGGGCAAAGGTACAACGTTGTAATAAATAAACAGGCGTGGATGTATATAAATAACTTCGTCATAAAAACAGCTCACATTTAAAACGTATAAATAGTGCTAATCAAATATTTGAAATCACGCACCCACAGGGCCAGCGTATCGACCACAATGCACAAAGGTACGCCATTTCACAGACGCAATGATTAACGAAACACGTCACAGTATATTTATTACTGCCGTGGAAACACAGATTTATCACATCATTGTAACTTGCCTAGGTAGGTTTAAAAAACATAACGTCTACAAACGTGATGTATTAATTTGAAGTATTTTTCGGAGTAAGAATAATTTACGTTTCGTTTGACAAAAAGCAACACACCATGTCATGGCTCGCCACATCTGCCAACTTCACTAGGTAACTGCCCCGCCATCATATCTAAATATATTATAATACGTATTCAAACGTTAAAATCTCTTTTCGGTTGTAAATTACAAATTCAAAAATCATTATTTTGCTGTATTAAGTATTAAATATTATATAATTGTAAACACGTATAATGTTCTTGCTTACTAGCGAAGTGAAATTTCCCGAGTTTGAAAGAAACGAAGAAAGAGAGAGAGAGAGAGAGAGAGAGAGAGAGAGAGAGAGAGAGAGAGCGAGCGAGCGACAAGCCTCCCCAACAAACAGTTTTTCAATTGCTCTCTCCCTTGATAAAACAATACCGTACCATTATGGCCTACTCACGATATTTTCCACTGTTATTTTTAACTGTAAAAATGAGACATGTTGCCATCGGGGCTACTTAAATATTTAAATATTTCGATAGACACTGTTTAATTTACAAATAGTATACTAAAAAATGAGGTTAAAATAATATTTTTTATGTGAACTATTTCTTACCTGTCGTCAACACGTCGGTGCACTCGTTGTTATTAATTGATATTTAAAAAATAAATAAATATTATAAGTTATAGAAGATACTAAGGTAAAGGATAATTTATTCAACAATACAGTACTTTAAAGTTAACCACAGTGTTACATATTTGTGGAATACAGGTTATTGAAAAAAACAGGTGACATGTTATGCCTAGAGTGTTTTTTCAAAGGTTGAGTTTCATAAGTCGCTTCTAATCGGGAATGGACTATATGTACTTTATCAAGGCAACAAACTGTAAAAGTCTCCTTTCAAATCATACAAGACGTTCCCTATTTTCTCTCCTTTGAGCATTATAGCATTGGTTTTTTCCATAGCGAACTGCAATTTAACAATTTTTTCGAGAGCCTTATCTGCCATCACTTCGACATCGTACCTTTAATCCCCATAAATAAGCAGGAATCCGTCATCCGCATACCCGAACATAGTGCAGGCATCAAATAATTCAAGCCTTAATAGTCCATCGAAGAGCACGTTCCAAAGTGCATGACCCAGCACTGATACCTGTGGGTAACCACAAGTTAGTTATTTTTCGTATCTGTGAGTCCCCATCCCACAGATACACAAATGACTGTCGAATAATGACTATATTACTCAATATAGGTTAGCTGGACAATCCAAGCATTTCAGTTGCCACACCATATGTGGCCAGCACACATTATTAAATGGCCCTGCGATATCCAGTGACACTCTTATGACATACTTTGGTGCTGCTCCCCTAACAGCGCTAATCATGTCATATACTGCTAACTCTGTGCCCTATTCTTTGCGAAATCCATATTGTCTCTGATGCAGGTCATGGCCTGACTGAAGAAAGAAATCAGCTCATGTTAACCAGCCACTCGAAGGTTTTACCCATCGTAGAGAGCATGATCAAAGGTCTATAGGATTTCGGATATGTAACATCTTTGCCACCTCCGTTATATAGAATTTCCAGTAATCCTATTTTCGAATTGTTATAAAATATTCTCTGTGCTAAAATAAATTGAACATTGCTGTTTGTACTCTTGGATACGACCTTAAAAGCATCTCCACTATCAACTGGTCTATCCCAGGGGCCTTCTTGAGCATTAGGACTATCATTACTTTGTCTTACTCCTGTATCGTAAAGGGCGCTGTATTTTCTGTTAAGGGACAGTTACACATCTAGTGCCGCCTAAACACTCAGGAGTAGCCCTTCACCTTCGAGACTGGCAACGGTATGTTCAACAGTGCCTCAAGATTTTCTTTCATACACTGTAAAAAATAATGGGAAAATTACCTGACAAGTATAAGGTAATATTCGAAAATTTGTGGGAGAAACATAATTTTACTTACAGATAAGGTAAAATTACCTAACTCTGGAGTAAAATTCATGTACATGGCAGTGGAAAATCCTATACATGGATGGGAAAATTACCTTACGACGCGTGCATCTCTTCAGCATTCTATACAGCTAAGTGGAGGAACGGGCGGAAGAAACAATCATTTAACATACTAATACACACGGATGCGTATAATAAGAAATTAGTTTCTGATACTCCGGGGTATTTTTAATTATAATTTTATTATTTACTTTAGTTAAATTTCCCTTACTTGAATGGGATTTTTCCCCCCACTTCTGTCAGGTACTTTTCCTTTACATGTAAGGAAATTTTACGTCAATTTTTTTCTTTTTACAGTTTAGTCAAGAGGCTCCTGCCAACAACACTGATCACTGCCACTGTGAGTTGCAGTTCCGTTGTATGAACCCACAGACAATAAATAAGACCCCATGGGTCTTCATTTCCTTTCTTTGTATACAGACAGACCCCGTTCACAGTGTTGCCAAGTGTTCTATCGTTACCGGTGGCGTAATTGTCTCGAATACCGTGCCGCAGCTGATATGTTTTACAGTATATTATTGTTGTAATGTATTCTGGATTCTTCGCCGTGCCTGTATACCGGCACATAGCTGCAGTTCGCTGGGCTTGTACCACATTTAGTGAACGATAACAAAATACGCGTACCATTTTTTTGCATTTATTTTCGGTCGCAAGTATGAAAAATCGCGTCTGATCTGAAGAAAATGTCGGAGAGGTGTGACTACTGTATGTTAGAATTTTGAAAATCTTACCGTTTTAAAAAATTCCCGGCAGATTATAATAGATTCCCTGGATTGTGTTGAAAAAAATCGTATATGTGTTTTGGCGTGTTATTTACATGCCGCGTCGTGTTATTTTCGTCCACTAATGCCAAACTGACGTGAACAAAACCGAAGCGAAAGATGCCATTTAATGCAGTTATTTCATTATGTTTTGTGTTAGAATAGATGCAGTTTTTGGGGAGTTGCGTATGTTCGTTGATCTCTTTGAGTGCAGAGATTTGTGTGACTCTTAACGTTGAGGTCTTGAGAGCCGGTTAGGGTGAAGTTAGGTGAGGTGAGGTATGGAGCGACGCCGGAATGCAAGGCATGACATCCCCCGTGCGAAAATCCGGGAGCAACCCCACCGGTAATCGAACCCGAGTGAGTGAAGTGAATGAAGAGATTTGGGCGGATCTTAACAGCGAGGTATTGAGAGCCGACGAGGGTGATTGAGGTGAGCATGGAGCAGCGACGGAATGAAAGGGCGGGGAAACGGGAGATCCCCGAGAAAACCCTTCGACCAGCGGCATCGCCCGGCACGATTCCCACATGCGAGAATCCTGGAGTGACCCCTCCGGGGGCTGAACCCGGTTCGCTTTGGTGGGAGGCGAGTACGCTAACCGCTCAGCCACCGCGGCCTCTGAAACCGAACTCGACTCGCCTAGTTAGAAGACGAGTAGTCTGAACATTACACCACCGTGGTAGATATTTTCGAATTTCACGATGTGAAGTGCTCTTTCTACATAGTGTACAGACATTCGACTATCGGAAGTTGCGAAGCATTAAATTTGAGTGCTAATGTGTGTGACTTTTGAGTTAACATCAATGTTCGGCCTTGTTGTTAAAAGTATTTACTAGATCACTGTGTTAACGATAGTAGAATTGGCCACGGACAACGGCACTTCTTTGGGGTAGGTACCTGTAGTAAACAATAACAGAAGCAGTGTAATGTTCTTAACAATTTTTGGCCAGCCTCGTGGTTAGAAATAAAACCTGCGTTAACTTTTATTTGTAAATTGACAAATGGTTTACTAATATTGCTACGATGTTATGACTCGATAGGCTGCACAAGTGTCTGGAATCCATTCAGGTCCACTGAGCACAATTGTACACATAACGTAACAGAAGTACTGTGAAACCGTGTTCAATCTGGATGACTGATTTGTATGTTCGAGTTGTTCGTATCACTATAAGCCAAACGCTTGATTTACAAGACCAATATTTTATTTTAATTATTAAAACTTGTGTTAGTTTATTTTAGTTTACCTTTAATTATATTTATGTGTGGTTTATTCGTGTTTTCTTTTAGTTATGATCTTTTTTGATTACTTTATTAAGTTTAGAATATATTGTTTTGTCTTCGTTTTGCTTTATTTTTATACATATGCTGATTAGTGTATGTGCTATATATTTTATAATAATAATACTTATTTTCAGGGTTTGTGAGGCTGTTTTGGGTTTGTCATTATTGGTTACAATAATTCGTGGGTATGGTATTGATTATTTTTCATATTTTAATTTGCTTCAGTGTTAAAATTTATATTATTTGATTTATTTTTAATTCCTCCTAATGTTACGGAGTAGAAGTCCCTTAGTCTTGCTTTGCCGATTCTCAAGGTTCGCAGTCCTTACATTAAACTCAGAAAGTTTTTGTAATTTCAGCATTGCCGATGATGATGACTGAAAACGAAGCAAATATAAATAATAAAAATAAATCCCGCATTTTTATCATTGCGTGTAATCAGCTTCGGCACTGGAGAAATGCTAGCAAGTTTTTGAATTTATCCACACGATTGCCACAAAGTTTCAAAAACAATATCATATTTGTGGTTTGACAATTCATGGCTTTACTCTGACTATACACTATATGTAAGAGCAACTGTCATGAGCAGGACTTGGAAACTCGGGAACGAGCCTCGTGTCTGATTGGCTACTGCGTTTATCAGTACGTTCTCTTATTGACTTGGATGTCGTGTGGCGAATAAGTGACCAGGTGGCAGGTAGTTGCCGAACGGCGTTCCGTCTTGTAGTGGCTGTTCACGGTAACATGAGCACTTTTGAAAGCTCTGCTTGAGATCTACTTGTAAACACGTTATCTGTTCTTCCGCCTTATGTAAAATTAGCATTGGCATGGGCCTCGTCACTTGATTCATGGGCCGGTTAAGTGAAACTGTGAAATTATTAGAAAAGTAAACATTGTATAAATCGCCTCATTTTGACACTTCGATGCATTAAAAAAATACAGAAAGCGAGATAAATAATTTAAGTTATCACAAATGGTTACCTAAGACTTTTTGTTCAACGTTATTATATGGAACTACTTTCCCCTCCATCGTTACAAACTTTTCTGGACACGTATCGCTCATTGCGCCCGTTAAATTATATGCAGGCAGGGGCAGTGGCTTTTTTTCTAAGGTTGATTTCAAAAGGGATCACTTTATCGTGAACAGCCTTTAGCTGGCCGATTCCGCCTTTTCGCTGGGGCGTGTGTCTGGGGTTCTCTGTTCCACTTCTGTATTTGTAAGTATTCTTCGATCACGGTGTGAAACTGGCGTACTGACCGCATAGCAACTAAGGCGGCCCCACGAAGTTTATAGAAGCTCCTTACAACTAGAGGCTGTTCACGCTAAAGTGAGCACTTTTTAAGGCCCTTCAAACAGGCTTTATCCACTAATAAATACATATTTTATAGACTCGGGTATTAGATTTTGGGGTTGGTGAAACGTATAGACTGTATTTATTGGTCACATTGCAATGTTTATATTAAAATGCAGCAGGAATATAGAGATTGGATGAAAGGAAAAATTTAGAAGGGCCTTAAAAAGTGCTTACATTACCGTGAACAAGCTGTACTAATGTGGAGCTGCTTTTTTCATCATATCGAAGAATGGAATCGAACCAGTAGTCTGCTACTGTGGCAAACATTTTGCAACCAAGGAAACCTTTGAGCGTGTAGAATTTTTTCTTTAAAAGTTTTGTAGTGCTTCAGCCCTAAGACTAGTGTTGACGCCGAATTGATGACGCCACCAATGACACTAACCAGTTTATTCTTTGGACTGCTGAATGACGAAATGATATCACACGTGAACCGACAGGCGGTATATTAATTTTTTTGAAACATTTTAATTCAATGATTAATTTAAATGTTCTCCAATAATCTAAAATATTCTATGCAAACAATATTTTATATAATAAATTTAACCTGCTGCATTTTGTGTATAAAACGTACGACTCAAATATGGGAAAAAAATTTGTGCACCCATTATTTTAGAGTCGCTCTCCCAGGACGAAAAGTGTTCATGTATTAAATATTTTAATAATTATGGAAATTTTATTTCGACTTACATAACAAGACGATCTACCGAGAAATGAACACGTACTTTTATAAAGATGAAACTGGATTAATACTACTACTTAAATACATGCTAACAATAAATGGATGAACAACCAAGGTTATCGCTGGTTATAGAGACGATAGAACGCGACATAATCGATTTAACTCGATACTCGATTCATATCCCCAGAAAGCAAGCGACTGTGTTCGAAATGCAAGTCCCATATGTCACTATCAGATAAAGATAGTTCCGAAAACCTAAAAAAATGCGGACAAAAAGGAGGAATGGTGATAATTTATGCAGACGGTGGCTTCCAACACCTAAAATGCGGACTGCGGCAACTATTACAAAACACCGCCGTCGTGCGGTAGTTTATAGACGCTCACTGTACACAATTAATTTTTTCTCGCCGCGAAATTGCGGGCGGTGTGTGCAGCATAGTGGAAGCCACCAGCAGTTTGCTTTGAGCGGTGTCCTCGTACTGGGTTGACCAACGAGATGCGGGTGTGTCATGCTGGCGTGTAATGGGATCGTTAGGGAGCAGTGTTGCAACCAAGCGCTTACAAAGACCCTGCCTCCGCAACTTAAATATAATTTCGTGGTCATAGTTTCGTTTACTGGTGTACGGGCTTAAACTACACATGCATTATACCTCTCTGTTAGGCTCAGTAAAAAAAAAAAGTTAATTTTAAAATATCCCTGTCTCGGGGCTGGAAATGAATCTAGGAAGAAAACAATTATGTTAGGGAAAAATGAGCTTAATGTACTGAGGGTTATGGGGTGAGTTTTTTCAAATTTGTTTTCTTAAGATAACGGCTTGGCGGGGGGCTTAACTAAGATGGCTTCTAAAATTGGCCGCACACATCTGAGGTATTCCTGGAATGGAAATCAGAATTCTTTTAATACGATATACAGAATGTATCTGAACTCGGCCGACAAACTTCGGCTGTAGGTTAATCACGAAAAAATTAGTTGAAAACACGTATACAACCTATGGTCCAAAGTGAATACTAAGGGTGGTACACATCTTTGAAGTTGGACCAGGAACACGTGTTTTTTTTTGCAGATATTGGAGATAATATGTACGATGGAACACCGATTGTCTGGATAAAGGTTAGATATTCAAACACCACAACACTTGTCGCTGTCATCAAATTATTTCATGTAAATAATCATTGTTACTACACCTATTTCGAACTAACATCCATGTCGCGGTAGCATATTCGAGATTTAAAGGATGAATTATTAATACTCATATCACAATTAACAAAAATGTCACCTTGTGTTAATACCTTAAACCTCACCGTTTTCAAGTAATTCGTGTTTTACTTTCAAAATAATATTTACCAATACCTGGCAGGTGGGGCACGCACAATGCCCAATAACACACTTCTACGGCTATTAAAGGGAGCAGAAGATTCCAGAGAACGGTACATTACAGTGGTATTGTAATAAACATTTTTTTCTACTACAACTTCCAAAAATGTGTACCTACCTTACAATTAATTTTACACCATATGTCGTATATATGTTTTCAACTTATTTTTTCGTGATTAAATTACATCCGAAGTTGGTCGGTCGAATTTAGATACATCCCGTATATCACAAACGAGAACCTTTCAAGTACAGTTCTGAAGGTTGACATATTTACTTCTGTTTTCATGGTGGCACGAGCGCCTGAAATACGTTTGGAAACGCCGTAAAATGTTGCTGTCAAAATCTGCTCAGTATGGAAATATTGTTAGTAGAGGTTGTAGTAACATTGTAAAAGACGAATGTGTGTGTGTGTGCGTGCGCGCGCGCGCGTAGGGCTTATTAACGTCCCCCGATATTTTCCTTCATAGCTTAGCAGGGGACGGCTTACAGAACAACTCACAACCTAACATAAATTAACGACCATGCCTTACCTGGGATTCGAACCCAGAGCCTCCCGCACCACAGATCGGTGGCGTACCAACCGACTGCGCCACGGGATGTCGGCGTGTGAAAGATAAAACTATGTGTTTTGCTAATTAACAAAATTTGTATAAAAAGACACGTATAAAAATTTCCCTGCACTACTTATTACACTAAAAGTCGGAAATTGTATACATTTTAAGCATCTATAAAAACAAATTTAATCAATCTATGATAAATTAAGTGGTAAAACACAAGATACATCACGTGTATACATCTTGCAATTCAGAAGAGTGTATTTAGGCCTATTAATATTTTCATAAATTATTTAGGTGTACATGTGATTGGCCTACTGCTACAATATTTCGTATCAGGCGAAAATAACTAAGGCGACCATATTTGATAAAATATAGGATCTCGTAAATAGATCATCACTCAAAAGCAGGTATTTACTTTAATGGTGTTATGTTGTTGGTGCAGTGCTTAGTTTACTACAGGTGGCTAATTTATTTTAAGGTCTCCCATGAGGTAGTAATTGTGGTTTTCCAAATGCTGCAATAGCAATTTTCAGAACCTATCGAACGCATTGCGAAGGTTTAAGAACAATTTTGCCCTGCGAAAATGAACTTAAAAAATATTTGCAAAGTTTTAGTTTTACTTCGTGTAACAAGCTACAATAAATGACACGAGTGATTGTGCTAATGCAAAAAGAATACCATGTGCCTCCCTTTACGTTCTTGAACCTTAGCAATAAATGCCAGTGAAAATCTTATTGTACCAGAAGTCAAGTTCTTAAATAAGATTTACATACGTCACAGCACAGTTTTTTTTACACGCGTAAAAAATGTCTTATTTCAGCAAACGTTTTCCGATCCAAATATGTTTGCATTTTAATACGAGAATGATTAAGAAAAATATTTTCTAAGTCTAGAAAGAATAATCTAGCAAACTTGAATTTAGAAAGGCGAATTCAAACAGTTATCGTGTTTAAAGATCAGGTACGTTCTAAACAACGTTACAGCTGTAAGGATGTTAGTCCATTCACGACTGAAACAGGCTTATGAAAATCAACCTTTGAAAAAACACCGTAGCCATTACCTGCATGCATAGCTAGTAAAAAAAAAAAAAAAAAAGTGGCGGGTGTAGGTACTGTATCCGCACGATTCCTAATGAAATAAACTGTAGTCAAGTGATAGGACGAAACATGTTAAATAGTATTCATGGTGTTAGACTCATACTTAGCTATTTTGATGGTGTTATGTGTGCGAGCAAATGGAGCGCATTTTTAATGGCATGTGTTTTCATGAATTTAATTATAAGAGATATATAATATCATTTTTAGAGGGCCCATACATTTTAATATGCCTTTTATAATAACTGTAAAAAGGAATTTAATGTTAATGGAGACAGTGTATTGGCCAGCTTCTTATTGAACATATGAAAATCACTGAAAAAGGGCCTAAGAGAACATTCTTTCTGAACCACCTTAAAGGACTGTAAACTGAATGATTTGGAATAGTAATTGCGCAAATGTACTAGATGGAGTGTAGTAATAGTATGTATCTATGGACTGCGGTATATAGAAAATTTAAGACTAGATTGCTTTCCACCCCATCGGGGATACTGTACAGGTGTTTCGTAATTAAGGATGAATGGTGAGGGATGATTATTTCAAACTCCTGACGCCACCGAGGGGCTGAAGGCTTCTCACTGTCACCTTGGCAAACAGGGTTCAGTCCCCTGCCGAGCCACTCCCGGATTTTCGCATGTGGGAACCTTGCTGGACGATGCCTCTGGTCGGCGTGTTTTCTTGGGGATCTCCCGTTTACCTAGGCCTTTCATTCCGGCGCTGCTCCATAATCATCTCAAGAGCTGTCCAAATCTACTAACTTCACCTACATTACTATTATAACAAAATCTTCGTTTCTTACACTAATAACTGTTTTTTCGTGACCACTTAAAATTAGATGCAGTAATAATTTGTTTATGAATTATTTCTCACCCGCATGCATTTATCCGCATTCTGTTGCGCGCTCACAGAAAGAATTGCCACCCTCTTTTTATTGGCTTCGAGTGTTCGCGAATTAGCTTTTGTTTTTGTAACGTTGTTGGTTTTCGTGCAGATCGCATTACACAAGCTAGCATTAAATTGCTGTCGTTTGTGGGCTTGACTGTAGCACAGAATTGTGGTTCATACACAGGATTATCCTGAATTCCAGGAAAAGCTTTGTTAGATTATTTGTTGTGGAACATTAGGTACGACCGAACAGACATATTAAGCGAGTGATGCAACCCTTGAAAATTCGGAATTAAAATTAGTAATTTGCGGAATTTCAGTAATTACGTGAAATGGACAACAAAGCCACGATTTAATGTGTGTCATCTGTGTCCATTTGGTGGATAAAAACATCGCTCGCCATTAGGAAACTAGGGGGCGCCGTAGTAATAAGTATCAAATGTGTGTTCCACGTGGATGCGTCGATTGCAATAGCGCAATAATCACGAGTACGTTAAAGGAATTCAAAACTTTCTCTTGGTGCAACATTCAGGCTAACTTATCTCGTGAAAACGAGAAACTTTTGAGAGGGTTCCGTAGGTAGGCTGCCAGATATGTAACCGTGGGGCATTGAGCAACCGACTTTGATTTTTCAGTCGCTGTAAGTATGCAATTCCATTTTCTGTTTGCCAGCTGGCAATTAATATTTCAAATAAAAGTATACGCAGCCCCATGTCTGAAATGACAGCTATCGAAGTTAAAGTGGAATTGTTGTTACGCTTTAAGTCTAGGTTTGATATCGTGATCTCGGGGAACGACAATCTAAGAACATGTACTTTAAAATATCACTGTTTGCTGCAATTCTAAATAATGTTGCTGGTTGTTGGAAGCCTGAGAATTATTTTTTAGAGCATTAATTTAAAAATCTGCGGCTGTAATGCAGAAAGATTAAATGAATTATGACCGTCGACGCGTAGTTTTTTTGTAATAATACCTTGTGAAAATTCAGTCAATAAAGGTAAAAACGAAGATAATGAAAAGATCGGTAACCAGTTAATGCTTTTAAGTGTGGGTATTTTACTAATGGAAAAGGCGTGTGGACTGCAGTGTTTTCAAGTTGTTACGAAGTAATTGTACTGATCGAGGCAACAGCATGTGTATGGTAATAATATTGCAGAGATAAATGTGTGTGATGAGTTTAAGTGTCAGACCAATACCAAGGTGTAACACACGTGTAAATGTGAACACAAACGTAGTTGAACCAATCAAACTTACAGGCAGTTATTCTCACCATCCTGTAGATGACTCTGGAAGTTCTAGGCGAACAACTGTTACTACGCCTGAAATATATGCTACCATGCCATCTACGTACTACTAGACTTTCTCTGAATACTGAATGATACTCTCAAATGACTTGCAAAAGTTAGGAGTGATTTTATTTAGAAACTAATCTACTATATATATGGCAGTGAAAATTACTTTAGTTATAATCTTTACCAAGGGAGATTGGAAAAATAACTTAAAAGAAATGTTCTTGGCGATGATGTTTCACACAATATTCAACCTTGCCTATGCCATGTTATCAGAAATGAAGTATTTAGATAGCGTCGTTCATTAAAGATTGTCTCTGCAAAATTAAACGTATCTTCCAGGATCACGTCTAATTACTGTAGGAACGTAATAAAATGTTTTTTATTTTACTAAAAATTATGCACATTGGCTTTGCTCACTCCCATATAGGGGAGCTGACTCTGTAGTGGGGAATGCGGGTTTAAAGAAATAGCCGTTTTGGTATCCTACTACAATACCAATATGGCGTATGGGTGACGCCGATCATTGGCAACGTCGATCTACAAAGAATACAATTATAACCAATTATCTTGTTGTGCCAACTCACGACCTTAATAAAGTAGAAACTCATGAAGAATCATCTGCTCGGGCTGGTCATCAGGAGGTCATCTCGCAGTCTTCCCTGACTCGGGGTCAACGAAACCCAGGTACACGATACTACAGTTCATTATGGTACCACATCGAAACTCGCGAGCGTCGAACTAAATGCTAAGTAATTTGTGAAGGCCGTACTCCCAGCCCTCTTCTGTTCTTCTCTAACACGAACCGCTACTCCATGGTGGCTGGAGCTTATAAAACTAACGCGGACTGGGCCTACTTATACAAATTATTACTTAATCCTACTGCGAAAGGCACATCGCCTTTCCAGTCCTGACATGGTTTTCTTCCTTCTCAAAAAAAAAAAACATGATAAAAATCTTAGCCAATAGCTAGCCGTCTATTTCATATCTGATAAACAAAGTTAAGTCGTTGCCCCTGGCAACCAAGCACATATCAACAATGGTTGCCCCTGGCAACCTCTCCTAAAAGTTCTTTACATAACTTATGACAAACATAGAGCAATCAAACTTAAAAAAAAAAAAATATTGGAAAGAGTGCTAAATTCGAATCAAATACTTAACGTCTCTTATGTTGTGGCAAAAATGAATAAACCTGTAAACATTACAGCAGAGAAAGATTAACTCTGAAAATAATTACGGGACACAGTTATTAGTAAACATACATAAACACATCAATAACCATATGTGGTGGCAAATAAAATCATTTAAATTAGGCATTTCTGTGCGCCTAAATAAAGATCCGAAATCAGGCGTTACATAACCTTTTATGTTACTCCACACAGGATAGGTGTTGGGGGCGTAGCTGATTGATAAATGAGATGGTAGAGCATTACTGTAACTGAGAAGGTTTAATTATATGTAATAAAATATATAAATCAACAAGGCACTTACGATTACATGTTACTGAGTCGAGAGCGGGAGGGGGAGGGGACTAATATAACTGTGATATTAAATTATTATTTTAAGTAATTTAATTTTACTTATATTATAGGCAGTTTCCACCTTAAACTTTATGCCGGAGGCTGTTTCTAGTAGATCGGGTAGCGACGACCGGACATACCCATTCTGCGGTCTTCCCCTGAGGCTGGCCGGACGTGGAAAGGCGTCGCGCACTGGCTATATCGGAGCGTTATTTAGACATAGCTGTCCCCGATTGCCGGCTGGTGGAGGGGGATATTGCGGTCGGCTCTTCTTTCGAAATACGCTGTTGTAATTTCTGGTGTCCAAGGTTACTGACGTTGTGCCGGCGGGTTCACATGAGGATTCCAAGTTAGGGCTCTTCTGTGCGGTCATAACAAAGTGAAACTGGTCCCTTGTATTTTCATCTCGAAGATCTTCGGCTCTAAGGTTCTAATAATTATTATTCATGCGTTTTTATAATGGTTCTTCTTTCTCATTGTTTTGCCAGCACCTCATGAGGCGAGAACTACTTATCCCACCCGCTTCGTCCCCAGACACTAAGGCTTGTCAAATCTTTGCCCTTCAGTATACGGTGACGCAAATATCGTTCACCTCCTTATTACAGTGGTTACATCCGTATATTTTACCACAATACATCGCAAGTCGAGATGTTGTGAGATGTAATTCCGAGCAGTTAACCACTATTTTTGTCCTGTCTGTAAGACTTGTGCTGTATATAATAAATATTTAAAGTCGTATAAATTTTTTTTTCGGTAGTAATGAATATCAATTCATGGGGTTCAAAGCTAAATTGTATGCTTTTAATAGGGATGTTTTAACTGAAACAACTATAAAAAATTACCTCATTCAGCAAAGTCCGTGTTTGATAAGCAAATATAAAATCTAGACTCACGAAGGTGGACAAAATTGTCATAAAATCTGTACACTTAAGAAAGGAATTTCCCAGAAGAAAGGCAGTTATTTTGGTATTAGTGATCTATGGCTACTAGATTTAGTTGAAAACGATAGAGTAATTTATAGAGTATACTATTTATAAATAAAGTGTGTATATATATATATATATATACATACACCACAATACACATTAGTTATAGATATTAAAAATGAAAGAGTTAAAATTTATAAACGTATTAGGAAGCATACTAGGAAAAGAAACCCTAATAAATTCCAACTAATAATGATAAAGAATGTTGTGATAAATATTTTAAACGATCAATGAAGAACTAAAGTACTGATCAATATTCAGCAATCACACTTTGAGCGTAAGGCTAGCACACTTGAAAAATACATTCGTATATTAAAAAATAAAATGTGGAGGAAAGTTTTATTGTCAGGTAATTTTTAATTATATATATATATATATATATATATTTACGCGATTAAATGCATTAATAAGATATTACTATGCATTAAACAATTCATGCAAAATCAATATACCAGTATATAAAAATAACAATAGAAATATTACTAAAATATTTAAGGGAAAATACATAAGAAACTAAGCCTAAATGTAAAGTAGGTAGTGTTAGAATGAATAAATTTAAAGAAATGATTGAGAAATGTTGTACAGATGATTGGTTCACTGAAAAATCTGTTATTGTTAATGTTTAAAGTGTAATGTACGTACTTATAAATACGTGAAAGCGAATACATTAATTATTGCTAATATAAATACAAAATAATGAAGACTGGTAATCTTGACATCTTACCTAGCAAAATTTTATATATTGAAAACTAAGTATATTAACATATATATAAACCAAAGTTATTATACAAAAAATATGTGTAGGCCTGTTTATATTAGAATTGAATAACGTGTTAATGAAGGTATTTGTTAAAAAAGAATATAATAAACCGTGTTGTATTAAAAATTAGCAGTTAAAAATATAATAATGTTCAACGATTAAATTTGTTCTTGTTTAAAGAAACATAAATGTAAAGAAGTACTAACAGAATTACTGCTCAGAAAAATGGAGTGGAACATTACAAAATTATGTACTAATAACGAGTATATAATAAAACCATATTATGTTATATAATATGGACTATAAATTTTATAGTTTTTACAAAATGTGTACATGACTTAAACGATAACATAGTTTCAGTGGTTTTTCTTTATGGATTATGTGTTTTATTATTTGACATTGTAAATGGTTTCATGATTGTAAAACGTCTAGAACACTTATAATTTTTAGATGTTAGCTGTGAGGAATTGGAAACTGGAGAAGCAGCAAAGGAACATAATTTGAAATACAATTTCATGATTATGGATTTTTCTTTTTCAAATGCACGTAATTAAATAATCGTTGAATCGATGTCACTGTAATATTATTACTACACTGAAATTACATAAAATAGGTGTTATTACCTTTCAGAATCATAATGTAAAAAAAAGTCGTCGTGTCATGCGACTGTAGATCTCCTACTTCTAAACAAATACTTGAGTTGCCATTTTCTTTGTCTGAGATTACCTTTTCAATTGAAATGAATCATCGAATTAGTTTTTTGAATGTTGCATGTTTCAGAAATATTTTTTTCCCTTTCACGTTGTATATTATAATTCACGACTACAAGCCTTTCTACGTAGGGTATACGGCAGTGTCCTAGATTCTGAATACAAAGGTCTTGTTCCGAAAATAGTCAGGAATGGATGTTAATTTAAATTCTGATAGTAATGTATACCTTCACAGTGTTGTCTGTTTAGTGCTCAAGTTTTGGCCCTAAAAGTTACAAGAAATAATTGCAGTTAAAATATAAAATATACAGTACCGTTATGATTACACCGCCAAGTGAGTATTTTGTGCAAAATAGTTTATATTACAGTTTCGTAAATATGTGCTTACGTTTGACGTCATACTTATTTTATATAGACACGATGTGGATGAATAAAATACTGCTGAATAACCTATTTCTTGTAGAAATACAAGCAGAAAAATATTTGCGTTATGTGCCAATAACTTTCATTGCACGTAGACTTTACTTTCTAAGAAATACTCTTGTTGTGATACATTATCTTCGCTGTTATAATTAAATATGATTTATTTAAATTACGTCTGAAATTTTGCTTTACGTTTTTGTAAATGCACAATGTAAATTTTCCTTTATAAAATGGGTTGTTTCAGTTTTGTGGCCCTCTGGTATATCCATGTCGGCCCTGGGAGACGCTCTGGCCGTTATGAAATCCTTGTAAGTGGCTGTGAGGAGCTGGGAGATTGTGGAATGCTTGCGCCATGGCGGTGTCTTATTACGCGATAGCTTCGCGTAATTAGTGAAGAATTTATGGAAATTTTGTTGCGTCGAGATCTGAAAATTCACAGAAAATAACGAACCCTACCCTCTCTTCCTTTTCCAGCTGACGTCTCTGAGGCACGCCCGCATAGAAGGAATATCCGTTGACACTTCGTTTAATTGTTGGTAATTAAATTTTGTTGGATAACGAATCCTTCTCCAGTGCTATAGTTCCACTCGAAAGCTGTACTACGAAATGTATTTCAGATTGCTTCCTTTGTATCATTCATTTGACTTTCATATCCTCTTTTGCTTTAATGTTTCTATATTTTAACGATACCGCAGGTTGTATAGGAATCTGTCTTCATATGACTCGCCCGAACGATGTTTAGTACTAGTTTTGATCGTATATTTACGCCTTGTAAACACAAAACCTTAACTCTAAAGGAAACCATTGCCAAACTATACTAATTAGGCTATGTATAACGGTTGCGTAGTTATTAGACTATTTGCATGAAATGGTTATAATTTTTCTACCTCTAATATGTGATACAATCGGTTTAACACATTTTGCAAGTTGATTACTGTACACTCAGGAATTAAATTTTGTTTGTTTATTTTTTAAATTTTAGTAATGCAGTCTATATTCTTTACCATCTCTTGTGTGCACCCAGCAACAGTTTTAACTTTTGAAAATAAAATAGCAATCACATTATTCAAAAATATATATAAAAAAATAGTCAAAGTAATATGTTTTCAAGATTGTCGCATCCAGAAACATCTTTAACTTCTGAAAATGTATACTTTAATCACACACACACACACACACACACACACAAACACACACACACACACACACACACACATATATATATATATATATATATATATATATATATATATATATATATATATATATATATATATATATATATATGAGATTTTAGCAGTCTCTAACTAATTTCTCGTAAGTTGTAATAGAAATTAATAACCAGAATAGATTTGTGACCCCATATTACTTCCATAGACCGTATGAGGAAGAGTAAACAGGAAATATATTTCCCTGTTAAGTTGATCTTCAGGACGATAATGAGACGAGCGCCTAGTTTTCACGCGGCCTTCATGTTAGTTCCAAGAAAACATCTTTACCCTCCGTAAAGCTGGGCCAAAAACGGCTTCGGCAAAACCATCACGTGTCGCCAACTGGGACAGAACCCCCAGGACCGCCAACTGGGACAGAACCCCCAGGACCACTCGGTCTGTTGTATGTCTGTGGTATGTGTGCTGTTCTGTCTGGGTTTTATACCTTCATGAGCCAGACAGCAACTGCACGCGTATCGTTCCCTAGTATTCGTCATATTTATTTATCTGTATGCGCGATTTGTTGAATCATAACATACATATTTGTGGGTGGCGACATGAGATGCTATTTGTCGAATAACTACGCCGAAATTCACCCGCAGTGAGAATGTGATTGTCTTTTTGAAGAAGTATGCATTATCTGCAGCTGGTACGGATCAGAAGCTTAGGGACTGCCGCATGCCAGTTTATTTTTACTGTCCGCATGGTAAATCCCTCTTTGAAGTGGTGGTTAGTAGTCTAGTAAGAAAGCGGTTGAATCACATATTTAAAAAATACAATAAATTAACACGTCTCAAATTTGTTTTAAAATGTTATGTTCTTTTCTTTTGGTTTCGATCAAATTTGGAAGCATCGAAGAAATTGTCGTTAGTCAACATTTAACCCTTTAGAAATGGGCAGATTTAGTGTCAGTGAAGACAAGGTTGAAGTGAGCTGCCTATATTTTCCGCTATACCAATATGAGTTGTGTTGGTGTCTGTATTTCTGCTTACCCTCTTCCTATTGGTCCTGGCTATGCCGGACACGCTTACAATATTATTATCTGTCCATCGGCCATTGGAGTTGCTTGTTGACTATGTGTCAATCAACGTGCCCGAAACAGATGTAACATGTTCTGCAATCCATCGTGTTCAGTTGAGAAGTTATTGAAACTAACAGTTTTATTCTTGTGAATTTAAATGTTGACTAGTTGTAACTATTTGTTTAGTTTCCCATAGAGTCCAACGAAGCAGCAAAACCATAGAAGTTTGAGATTTGTCTTTAAGAACCAAAAAATTTCTAAATAAAAACGTTGCCCGAGTATATACGTGCATACTCCTCAAAGGGTTAAAAAAAAAATGTTATTTTACATTTGCATTACAAAACTTTTATTTTCAATAGCGTTAATAAAAAAAAATATTGGAAATAGACATTTTTATAACTAAAATATTTATCAAATAATCGGGTTGAGTGAATATTTGTTAACGCCCGACCGCATACGTCTCAGGTCGCCCAGGACCGCCTCCACCATGTCCAAACACTACAATGGCCTGCCCGCTCCCTTGACATGTCGCCAGTCGAGCATGTGTGGGACCAGCTGAACTCCCAACTGCCGCCTTGCAGAAGTATCCGAGTTTTGTAACACATCGTCCAACAACTGTGTACCGTCTGCTTCAGGAAAATGCCTGGCGTCTGCTGTACTCCATGCAAGACTGTGTTTCAGCGTGTATCACGTCGCGAGCGTGTGTGACGCACTATTGAAATGACCAAACGGAATACTGCAAATTCATAATTCTGTAAAGGCTGTTCACGATAAAGTGAGCACTTTTGAAATGAACTTAAAAAAGTCACTGCTCTTACTTGTATATATTTTAACGGGCGCACTGAGTGACATGAACCCAGTAAAGTTGGTAACGATGGAGGGAAAGTAGTTCCGTACCTTAACATCAAATAAAAAATGTTAGGTAACCGTTTGTGATAATTTAAATTAATGCTTTCGCTTCCTGTTATTTTTATTGATTGAAATGTAAAAAAAATTTTATATTTAGTAAAATATTTACTTTCATAGTAATTTCACCATTTCACTTGACCAGCGCATGAATAAAGGGGCGAGGCCCATGACAATTGAAATTTCACATAAGTCCGATGAATACACAACGTGCATACATAGACCTTACATATACATATGTGTATAAATTCATACGTAGATCTTAAGCAGGGCTTTCAAAAGTGCTCATTTTACCGTGATCAGCCTATAATTGTCCTGCCGCTCTGTTTTTGTGATCACGTGTATTACTCATCCTTATCACTACCTTTATAAAGTTTCAGTGCCATCCGATGTAACCTTCTGTGTGCGCAATTGTTATTTTCCGGCAATGCATAATAATTCAAATTAAAATGGCTTTTTATTGTCAGATGAAATATGTCTATTGTGCTGTACATTGTGAAAGATGGTGGCGTACTGGCTACCAATATGGCGTAATTCAATATGGCGCCACGGTCGGCAGCCATTGCTCTCGGACCTACTATTCTTATCTACAGAGCAATTCCAATTTTACATATGATGGAAGGACACAAAATGGACAAGAAAGTGTATCTTAGGCAGGGCTTTCCAAAGCGCTCAGATAACTGTGAACAGAATTTAACAAGTTATGTAGTCGACCATAATTTGACAAATGCAGAATTTGTTAAAAGATCTTTTTACATATTTCATGCCAACATAAATGTACTTTATAGTACTGCAAAACAAACAAAATAATAAAATATTCATCCTCTTGAAGTTTGAAAACGTTTCGAAACCAGTTTTATTACTTGTCTAGTATGTACTTCTTCCACGATACGTTGTTTTGAATTATTGAAAGGGATGCATCATTTTACCTCGATATAAAAAAAGTAATAAATGCATTCTACATTTTGTAAGGGTCCTTACTGGTGTGTATACTTACTTGGCGAATAAGTCGTACTAGTGATTGCTCATACAAATTAGAATGCTTTTTTTTTTTCGTCTGCTTAATGTTACTTCCATTACAGGTTCGGAAGATCAATGTTAAAAGTTTGGTTGCCCAAAATTTTCGCCATTAGGTAAGCGTTTTGTCAGCAGTGTACCATATTTTATCTACTTTCAAGATTAAAAAAACAGGACAATTGTAATAATCATACTGTTACGTGCTACAGCTGGCGCCGACTCCACTGACCCGCGCCGTAATCGGAGACCCACCTCGCCCTCCCCTTTTCCTGGAACAATGCGCTCGTGGCTGTCGGTTCCCCTTCTGGGAATCCCGTGACACCGACAGCAGTGGGACTTGGCGTCACAGACCCCCTCTTGCCTGCTAGAGTTTACGATACCTTCAGCGACGACGCAAGAATGTTCTGGTGAGACTGCTGGCGCCTCAGCCCTCCGCGACGCATCACGCGAGTTGGGGAAGGTTCTAGGTGGCGGCTTAAGACACTATATATACTGCCGCAACCCAGTGGCCTGCAGTCTTTCACGGAGGCTTCCTACGAGTGTACGGGAGGGAAGTGAAGTGTGGACTACTACTGGAGATTACGGGACGACGACGAGCGAGGCGTTCGTGGCTTGAATGGACGAGAGAGTGTGAAACCGACGAGCGAAGCCTACTGTGCGTGAGGGCGCTTGGAGGACTCTAGAACATTGCGACTGGCGGGACATGGACTGAACTGAGGTGGGACTGAATGGAAGTGTAATAGTGATTTTATTGTAAATATTCGAATTGTCGAATATGGACGCGTAAATTATCAAATAATTGAATAGGTTGATACTCTGTATATTGGGACTGATATTTAATTATTTGATTTAATTGATTTCTATTTTTTATTTTTTATTTTATTAATTGGTGTCAATTGTGAACAGTTAGTGATTTCAATTTATTGAGAGAATTTGAGGTTAGAGAAATTTGCTGTAGTTATTGTAAATAAAATAAGGAAATTGTAATTAATTATTTTATTTGACTAAGACCTTCATCCCTTAACGAACTTGTTATTGCCCACTTAATTTCTAGAGAGAGAAATTGTAACAATACATCAAATATAAAATAACTTCGTGACTAAGCAAAATCATTTTCTTTAGTTATTCAAGTAGCTTAAATTTGTAATTAAAAGTTGCCTTTCTGAATTCTGCGCACCTAGAGGCGGAAATTCCTCTACACCAAACCCTCCCGTATAAAATAACGTTTTGGTCGATAATCTGAGTAGAATAAACATTAGTCCTGTAAACAAAATCTGTTTCAGATCAAGTATAAGAAGGGCTGGCTGCTGCAAACCCCGCTGGCAAGGCCTTTATCTGGAGTTGGCAGCGCGGCCGGCTGGCCCCTGCCTTGTCTCTGAACCATGACCACAAACTACTGACCCGTTAAACTTGGTCGCTCGTCCGTACGTGCTGCTTGCGACACCGCCACCTTCCCTCGAGGTGACTTGTAGCGGTATCTGGCCGTGGCGCCGGGACGCTTTTGGCGTCGACGTGCCTTCGCGGCATTTCATGCGTCGTTAAGTGGGACGGACACGAGAATAAAATTAGGAGGCCGCTTCGGCTGAGGGGTTAGACTTTATTTTTAATTTATTTCATTAACCCTACTTAGCAGTACAGCCATCCAGGGTGTTCAATTCTATCATGACTACTACAATTTAACAAACAGTATATCAGTTATATAGATATTTTGATATAGGTTAGACTGCTTGCCTCCCACCAAGGCGAATCGGGTTCAATCCCCGGGCCGGGCCCTTCAGGATTTTTGCGAGTGGGAATCGTGCCAGATGATGACGCTGGTCGGCGGGTTTTCTCGGGTATCTCCCGTTTCCCCCACAATTGCTTTCCGACGCTGCTCCATGCTCACCTCGCTTCACCCTCATTGGCTATCAAGATCCCGATGTTAAGAGCCACCCAAATCTCTTCACTCCACACCAGTATGTTTACCTATGAAAAGGAAACGTACCCTAGACAAGGACTGAATGGTACTTTGTTAGTTATCACGCATGATGTAAATTTTATTTTGGTGTCCTCCAACATAGTTGAAAATGGCTCTTATGAAACTGCTGCATCTTAAAACATGTTAACCGGACGGAGTGTCTGTTCGATGACTCTGTTCTAAGACCGTCGGCCACACAGGCGGTGCAGCGCTGAAGCATGTTGCGACGCACATGTTCGAAGGTTTCATGCGAGTAGATGTAAAAGGGGAGTTCTGGCTCACCACAATGTTTAGGTTTATTTCTTCTAAAATCACAACAAAAATCCATTGAACCAAATAGAGTTATTTCTTCTAAAAGTAACGGAAAAAATTAAAAACTCAAAATCCGAAATTTGATGCAAAAACGATGAAAATCAAGCAAACTAAAGTCAAAACCAAGGTATTCGAGGGCTAAATTTAAGCTCTAAAAGTTTTTTTTAAGGAGCTCTCAAAAACAAACAATTTTAAGCAAAAAAAAAAAACAAGAAAATTTTTAGAGGTTATTCAAAAATGAGCTTGCAGGATTTGACACAGGGTAAAACATGTAAAATTATGCAAAAAAAAAAAAAACGTGAAAATTTATCTTTTTCGCGAAATACAAATTTTGCAAGCGGGCAATGTAAATCAAGTAAATTGAAGGCAAAATCAAGCAAAATCAAATGAAATATTTAAAAAATAATTGATAGAATTTAATTATTAAATTCAATTTCATACACAGATTTCCCATTTTTCAGTTCTTTTGAACTTTCTTCTCATTTATTAGATTCAAAGTATTTCCATCAAGTATCTTCAAATAGCGCTCTAGTAAAGTAATGATATACTTATCATCTAGAATACAATTAATTTTTTTTTTACCAAACTTAGACTCAAAATCTGCAGCAGTAAACCATTAATTTTCCTAGATCTTGTAGTTTAGTCAATTCATACGAATGGTTCAACTTCTTGAGAAGAGATTCCATTTTTTGTTTTGTGTAATTTATAGAGATAAAAATATACATAAAGAAAAAAAAAATTCTTAATCGTAATCAATTAATTTTCTTAATAAACAAAAAATAAGCGATGCTCGAGAGTGAAAATGATACCATGTCTAAGGAATGTAAAAAATGTGGTGAAATATTAAACATAGAAAGTTTTGCACCACATAAACGCACAAAAGACAAACTTTTAACGTCTGTAAAAATGCTATAGTGAATATGCTAGTAGCCATTGTGAATTTAAAAAAAGAGATAGTAATGTGCGAACGTGGAAAATATGTTTATAATACATCTCTCAAAAAAGTATAAACATAGTAAACTACACAATACATAATCAGATATTCTAAACGAATATCAACATGATAATTACCCAACAAAGACATGTGAATTATGTAATCAGAATAAATCTATAAAATTATTTTCTCTTCATAGAAATAATAAGGACAAATATTCTATCACATGTAACAAAATGTTTTAGAGCTTATATGAAGAATTATCGCCATAACAAGAAGTTACATACGGTTTCCCAGTAATTGAAACAATTTTCAATTTATCCTTTATATCTGTTTTTACATTCTATTCATACATTTTTTCCCCCTTTTATTAATACAACTATAAAAATTGAGGCTTATATGACAGCTAAATTGAACAATGTGGGAGTGAGGAAGTTGAGAGATTTGCTAGATATTTTAAAATAACATATATAAGCAGACTAAGGAAAAGCAATCTAATTAGAACTCTTATGCCATTTTTTATGGAAAGGCTTATAAACTAGCACAGAAAAAGAATACTGAGAGAAAGAAACTTTATAAAATGACCTTTAGCTGATGTCTATATAAGTTATTATATCCCAATAATACGAAAGAATTAGAAGTAATATTCCCATTCTATAGTAATTTATTTGTTAACAGAAGAAAAATAAGAACCAACAAAAATTGCTTACTTAGAAAAGCTTTTAAACATAGGATATCAACACATAACATTGGAAATGCCTTTAATTTAGTACAGTCAATTCATTTTTTTAACTTCAGCAAAAAATAAAGCATTTGAGATAATATGCAGTAATCTTAGGAACCTTAGAGAGCTGAAAACCAATATTAAATTATATGCCTATTTTCGTAAGCAAGGTAATAATCAAGTAGAACTATTAAATTTCAATCACCCATTATACAAAATTGAATGAAGGAGGTAATAAAAGGATTTATAAATTCATAATACAAGAAATAATTCACACAATTATCTGAATTTCAAAGAAGAGGCTCAGGATGGACATTAGATAGAGTAATGGGAATAAAATTATCTATAAATAAGTATAATCCATTAAATGGCTCATCATATATAGAATTACCAGAAGATATTAAGAATAAGATAGCATGGAAACATGTTAAAAATAATGATCAAAAATGCTTTTTTTGAGCTGTAAATCGACATTATTTACAGTAGACAAAAATTCGGACAGAGTAGCCAAATATAAAAATGTGGGACTTAATATTTATAAAGTAATAGATGAATTTGAATATCCAATTAAAATTGATGATATACCAAAAATGGAAAATCAAACTGATGTATCTATAAATATACACTCTATTGAAGAAGGCGAGAAATCCACAATATATCCACTTAATCTTACAAAACTTAAAAAGGATAAGCATATAGATTTACTTTACTTCAAAGAAGGTGATAACTCACATTATTGTAGATTAAAGATTTATCGAGGCTGCTTTCAATGCAGAAAAATCATAACCATGGTAAACGTTACATATGTGATATATGCCTTCAATTCTTTATCTTTCAAGAGAAATTAAATAAACACGCAGAAGACTGCTCTAAAAATGAAGCAGTAAAAATCACTATACCTCCGAAAGGAGAAATAAAATTGAAAAATTACAAATATACAATGAAGGTTCCTTTTGCAATGTATACCGATTTTGAGTCAACTCCAAAGAAAATATCAACTAAGCCAATCCAAGGGAAACACATAAATTTTAATTAATCCAAAAATAGTCTGTTTTATCAGTAGATGATATCGATAATGGACTTTATAAGGAGATACTTAAAGAAAGATATAATCTTACTAATGAACAAATAAGTAACATTGATTCAAAGCTGAATGATTAGTCATATACTATGAAATATCAATTACACGAAGCATCTGGATTTTGCTATTATATTGTATCTGCTTATGGTGATTATATGTTTCCAGTTGTACATCGAGGTCCAGATGCACATGAAAAATTTATTCGTTGTATGAAAAGGGAAGTAGAAGAAAAAATATATTCACAAATTGAACCAATGCATCCACTAACAGAAGAAGATGAATATTATATAGTAAATCGAAAATATGTTCTGTATGTGAATATACAGAGGAAAATAAAATCGTACCTCATCACGATCATATAAATGGAAAATTAATTTTCCCCGTATGTAATAATTGTAATCTACATTTAAAATTACCCAACTTTGTACCAATTTATTTCTGTAATTTAGCTGGGTATGATTCTCATTTGTTTATTAAAGAGCTAGGATATGATGAAAAAACATACTGATTTAATTGCAAATAAGGAAGAAAAGTTTACTTCTTTTGGGAAAGCAACAGAAAATTTAAAAATGAAATTTATTGATACTTTTAAATTTATGCCAAGTAGTTTAGATATCTTATCATCTAATTTAAGTAAAGATCAAATGAAACACACACAAAAATATTTTTCAAAAGAACAAGTAGATTTAGTACTTAGAAAAGGAGTTTATCCATACGATTATATGGACAGTTGGATAAAATTGGAATAAACTGGACTTCCCCCAAACAGTGAATTTTACAACAAATTAAGTGAATCTGACATAACTGACAATGATTATGAACTTGCAAAACATGTATGGAATCAATTTAATCTGAAAAACCTTTGGTGAGTATCATGACTTGTATTTAAATAGTGACATATTATTAGCAGATTTGTTTGAAAATTTTAGAAATACATTTATAAATGCATACGATTTAGAACAATTGTGGTATCTGACTGTCCCAGGTTTATCATGGGGAGCAATGCTTAAGATTACCAAACAACTACTCGATTTATTACATGATTATGACATGATTTTAATGATAGAAAACGGAATTAGAGGTGGAATTTCACAATGCTGTGAACGATATGTTAAAGCCAATAATAAGTATTTACAAGAGTTTAATCATAATCACGAATCAAATTATTTAGAATATCACGATGCAAATAATCTTTATGGATGGACATTGTCTCAATAATTACCATATGGAGGATTCGACTGGGTTTATAATACATTAAATGTGATTTAGAATACTGGAGTACAAAAATATTAAATTTGGAGGATGATTCTGAGTATGGTTATATATTAGAAGTTGATTTAGAATATCCACAAGGACTACAAAATTTACATTCAGATCTATGATGTCCTGAAAATAAAACAGTTCCAAAAACAAATTGGTCAAAATTACTAACAACTTTACATAAAAAAGAAAATTATGTAATACACTATCATAATTTAAAACAATGCTTAAAGAATGGATTAAAACGTACTAAAATGCATAGAATATTGAAGTTTGATCAGTCCAAATGGTTGAAGAAGTATATAGATTCGAATACATCAATGAAAACTAATACCAATAACGACTCCGAAAAAGATTTTTACAAACTGATGAATAATTCTGTGTTCGGCAAAACTATGGAAGATATTAGAAACAGAGTAGATACGAAACTGATATCAAATGCAGAAAAATGTGGAAAATTAGTAGCAAAATTAATAAGTCAATTTATGTGGGTATGTCAATTTTAAACGTATCGAAAGAGCTAATGTGCGACTTCCATTATAATGTAATGAAACCAAAATATGGTGATAACATTGAATTATGTTATCAAGACACCAACAGCTATATATATAATATAAAAACAAAAGATTTTTACTAAGTTATGAAGACAATGTTAGCTAAATTTGATACAAGTGATTATCCAAACCACAACATCTATAACATGCCCAAAATAAACAAGAAAGTTTTAGGCAAAGTGAAAGACCAGTGTAATGGTTAAATAATGACCGAATTTGTTGGTTTAAGAGCAAAAATATATGCTTTCAATGTTGGGGGAAAAGGAAAACCAAAATCGAAAGATGTGAAAAATGTTCAGTTAATAAGAGAATAACATTTGACGACTATAAGAATTGCTTGTTTAATAAAAAAATACGTTACATAACAATGAATGTAATAAGAAGGGATAACATGAAATATACACAATGGAAGTTTATGAAATAGCATTAAGCCCTAATGATGGTAAGAGAAATATACTAGACAACAAAATAGATATATTGCCATATGGATATCAAAATGTATAATTTTTATATTTTAAACTTCTTTAGTTTTTAAAACATCGATATCAGCACCATCAAAATCAATTAGTTTGCCATTTTCATCTCTAATTTCTAAAACAGTACAATTAAATAACTCATAATTAATTTTATAAAAAATCAGATATGCGAGCTCATAAATTACATAATCTCCAAAGCCGAACATAGTTTTTGGTGGAAAACTTGCTATAGTGCTAGTCTCCAAATGGTTAGATTCCTCATATTTTATAAACATACCATATACTAAATTACAATGGATATTTGCTGTCTTAAATGGAATGAAATTAGGTAATTTAGTGCCTACAGTAATTTTGTCTTTTTCAGTAGTTGAATTTCTTTCATAACCAAGAATATCAGATAGTCGGTCATCAAGCTTAATATCAAACTTAGATTTAACTGATATTGTATTTTTCACAGTGTATGCTGTTAATTCAATGTTGTTTGTTGAAAATGGATAAATAGATTTATAGTTTCTTTTAAGGATTCGATTTTGTATTGACCTCGAGGAATAGTTCTAACTTCATTTGTATCAACATTGGGACTCATGTGTTCAATGGTCGTTATAGTATTATCTACATATGGAGAAATTTCGCATGAAAACTAACTAATGCGGTTGATTTATCTTGATGAATTATATCACAATTAAGCTTATTCTTCGGTATGGAATCATTATTTATTAACTTAAATACTTTATTATCCATTTATCACAAAGAATTATATTATTAAATGAAGAAGCGACAACTAAAGCAGCATATGCTGCGCGAAGTTAAATGGGGTATAGGTGTTTAAATTCATGAAGATAATTCCGAAATTAAAAAGAATGGGGAATTATTGCCTGATAATATGAGGGCTATAATAGTAGGTCCAAGCAATGGTGAAAAAACTCGTTTGATGATAAATGTTATGTATCATGTAGGATGGATAAATTTTAATAAATTGTATGTTTGTTCAAAAAGTTTAAATTTTAATATATTAACGAAAAAGCTTAAAGTTAAAGAAAAATTGTATACTTTTTAAAAATAATAATATTGAAATTACTCCTTTAGATCAATGCGAAAATGATTCTCTAGTTATATATGACTAAATAATTTTAGCAGACCAAGAATTTTTTTTGCGTTATTTCACTTAAAGAAGACATAAAAATTTAGAGGTATTTTATTTAGCTCACATATTCAAAAATACCTAAACAATTAATATGAGATAATACATATTTTTTGTGTGTATTTAGACAAGATGATTATTAGACAAGATATATAATAGTATTTTTGGTGGAGACATGCCTTATGAAAAATTAAAAGAGATTTGTCCAAAATGTTGGGACGAAGGTTATGGCTTTATTACAATAGATTTGAGTCGAAAAATGAATAATGGAAAGTACAAAAATAATATCAAAGACTTTATTATATTTTTTAATGTTTGAAAACAGGTCTATGTTAAAATGAACATTAAAACGAATGTAAAAATGAACGTAAAATGAATGTTAAAACAAACATCAAAACAGCCGTTAAAACAATGTGTGTTACATTTTTTGCATTTGAATTAGATAATTATAAAAAATATATAAATTTTACGATACATCTGTTTTATTAATCCTTGACTTATGTGTGTTATCAAAACCTAACCATTTTACATAAATTTTATTGCCTTTAGTTTTTAAGGCTTTTTCGATCAAATATTCTTCAGGATAATTGGTTTTTATGATTTCATATTCATAAAAATTGTCTTCTATTTATTCTCCATTAAATTTTTTGATTTATAAGTAGGCACATCATAATTTAAAACTTTACAAATCATAAACAATTCTGTTGACTATTTAACTGTATAACCTTCTCGAAAATTTTCTTTAGTTTGCTTACACGAACGACATCTTCAACTTTGTATTATCTTGCAGTTTTGGTTCAGTAAACACATATGGCGATATTAAAGTTTTTTCATTGTTTTTATTAACTTCAATTGACTTCATGCCAATAGTGCTATGTTTTGTATTGTTGTATTCTTTCACAAATTCATCTAATATATTGACCCACTTATAATTTCCATTCAAAGCAAACCTCTTCAACATGATATGTTTCATTGTGCAATTAAACCTTTCAATAACACTTGCTTCAATTCGCTAAAAGAAGAAGAATGACTGATATCATATTTTTGCATAAGTTCATTAAATATTTTATTATAAAATTCGGACCCATTATCGCTTTGAATGTTATGTAGTTTTTTAATTATTAGAGATTCTAAAGCAATTACTAAATTTTTAGCTGTTTTGTCTATAATAGGTACAAAAAATGCAAATTTTGAAAGAAAAAAAAAGGTAAATGTCATTATATACTTGTAGCCATTGTTTATATGTGATATGCAGTGTTTAAATTTCCAGTATCCAATTCAACAAGATTGTTTTGCCATACGACATTAGTTTTCTTCTGGGGAAATTTTTTTGTGTGTGTTTATATAATTCGTCAATTATTCCCCTCTCTCGCAGTGGACAGTATATATATTTTTTAATGCTGATTTATTAGAATTACATATAACATTAACTTTTCCGAACAAATCGTACATTTTTAGTATTTTCAGTTCTTATATTATTATTTTAGTAACTTTCTTACACTTCAAGCACCAAGTGTTCTCCATTAATAGTAAAAAAAAAAATAGTTAATCTCCACATTTTATGAATATGCCTATAGTAGTTATCAATCAATCATCATATTCGTATACTTTATTTATTTTTTATTTTAAAAATTAAAATATCACCTCCCTTAACATCAAAAGGTTTACTATAATCGGTTTTTGTAGATCTGATAATAATAGTTAAAGTATCATCAGGTAAATTAGAATTAGCAGTAATGATTTTATAAACACTACAATCGATCAAAAAAGTGTTACTGAATTGTAAATTTATATCTTCTTTTGAAGCATAATCAGCTATTTGTTTATCAAAAAAAATTTTATGGACAGCATATTTTCCATCAATGGGATCAGTCATATTAACAACTCTATGATCTAAAAATGAAACATAAGATTTTGTAAAATCAATACAAGTGGTTAGTTTACTTTGTAAAATAGAAACACTCGAATTGCACTACGCATCTACATTCATTCTTGAGCATACTTTTCGGTAGTTCGTCAATCATATAAACACATCTGAAATGCTTAATATTTAATAGTTTTACGCATTTTTCGATATCAATATTAGAATGTGGAGCTAAATTTTTTTGGCCTTCCTCTTTTTAATCCGCTTCGAGCCTTGTTTTCCATTGCTAAATTATGTATTTTTTGTTCTTCTAATTCTTTTTAATTTTTTCCAGTTTGTTCAACATAATTATAAATTGCGGTGGCCCCACCAGCTAAACAACGAAGTGCATCTAAAGCAGCAAATACGAGGAGAATTCCTCCATGTTGTAAACCACTTCCTGTTTTTTCTTTGAGTAAATTTTTGAGTATTGGTAATGAAAAAAATAATAAGAAACCTTTGGCGTCTTTTAATTTTTAATTTTTTTCTTAAGTTGATATTTTGTTAAATATTTATCTATACCCAAATCTCTTAATTGATCAATGGGTATATCAAAAGTTATATTTTTTATCTTCATTTATAACTTAAAAAATTTATATATTCAATAAAACATTTTAATTCCCCAACCTAATTTTCTTTTTGTAAACATTGTTGAGGCAACAGCAGCGCATGTTATTTTTTTCTCCAATTGGAATGTTTTTGTCTAACATAATTTCTTTAGCTTCTTTTTGTAAAATTTTATGAGCATTATGTCTAGATTCTAAATCTTTGTGATCTCTATATGCAATATCGTAATATTTACAAGCTTTGTCTAATTTATTTATTCCTATATCACCTCTGTCTAGTCTTTCATTTAATTTTGTAAATGGCCCAAAATAATTACAACCAGGCAAATGCATTTCAGGAAAATTTAAATTATTTAATGCCCAATTTATAATGTCTTTGCAATGGTGTTCAGAACTCTAAAATGAATGCGGAATTACATTTAAAACTCTTATAAGATAAGGCATTCATTTTGGATTACTAACAACAAAATCAGAAAATTTATTGTTCAACATATTCATTATGATTATATTTTCATTGTAATAATTTTTATTTCCAGCATTTTCTTCACCATAAATAACTAACCATCTGTTAATTAAATTTCTAACATCATTCATCCAAACATATTCTTTATGCAAACTATTGTATTATTATACCATCTCCAAATTTAAAATCATAAAATGTAAAAATCTCACTTTAGGTTGTTTGGATCTGGTTTTTTAATATAGTTATTATAAATTGGACTAATTATATTATTTCACTTCCAACCAATACTTGAACTTGAATTATTCCTATTCTTATTATGTTTATATTTTTGGAATACAGTATTGGTTAATAAAACAATTTCTGTGTACTTTTCATAGTCATTAGCAATGTATTTACCCTCAAGAGTCCTGGAGTTAAAAAATATTCTTTATCTTTAACAAATAATGCATAAATATTTATTGTTACTTTTGTATCACCAATGTCAAAATTTTCCCCAACACCACGTAAATCATATTTTTCGTTAATAACATTAATTCTTTTTGCAATTTCTATTCCGAGATTTATAGTAGAAACACCTGCTATAGGTGGTAAATTTTTCAATGGTACATTTACCATTTGCTCTTTCAAACAAGGAGATTTTTGTTCTGCAAATAAATCTCTTTCAAACGATGTTTCTTCTGGTGTTGGCGGATAATCTAAATTTGTTACTGCAACAAGAACTAGTGTTGTTATTAAATTTTTATTTTCTTCACTTACTTTTCATACTTTTTTTTTTACCAATATTTCGTAATTCGTCGATTAATGGTTACTCTTTCTTCTTATTTTTTTCATATTCTTTTTCTTGATGCTTTATATATTTTTTATAGTTTTCGATTATTAATGTATAAATGTGTTATAAAAGTATCGAGAGTTTTGTGAGGCAGACTTTTTCTCCAAATAATCAAACCAGTAAAAATGTAAATGTTTACAATAATAGAATTGAGTTTGATATTCCTAGAGAAACATGGAAATATTATTAAAGCTGTTGATAATCCAGGTATAACATCAACAATAATGAATGCTTTATTAAGATCGTCAAGTGAACAAAATTATTTAGAATTTACTGGTGTTGATAATCTATATTGAGATAAATCTGTTTCTGATAAAATAACAAAAGAGGTTAGAACTTCCTAGTGTTAAAACAAATGAAATAATATATCCTCTTAGATACCTGTTTGGTTTTATTCGTGATAACTATGAAGTTTATTGGAAATGTGGCTATAAAATTACTTTTTTTCGTAATTCATCTGATAGCAACTCTTTATTTCTTTATGAAACTTTAGATAAAGATAATAAAGTTACGAAACATCGTTCTGATCCTGGTAAAATTGTTACTGAAAATTAGAAATTATGTGGCCTATTGTTGAATATGAATCGAACACGGCCATTACAATTAAAGAAAAATTATATAAAGAACCTAAAATACCTATTAGTTTTTACTATTGGCAAATTTTAGAAAAAGAATTTCCTAAAGGAAGAACTGTTTTTAGCTTTGATATAAAAGATCAGTTTAATAGTTTACAGTTTGACATACCCGATTTTGTAATTGTAGGCTTTCAATTTAATAGAAAAAATCGTGCTGAACAGCATAAACTCAACGCTATGTTTGATCATTGTAATGTGAGAAACATTTATGTTAAAAATGGTAGAAATGAAATTTTTCCTAAAGAAAATTGTAATCTAGACATTGAAAAGGGTGTTTATCTTAAACAATTTCTTGTTTATAGTGATTTTAGAAATTCAAAGACCAAACTAGATACCAACTTTAGAATTAATGAACTTTATTATAAACCAACTGTAAACTTTGATGGTGATATTAATTACTATTAATTTTGGGGGCGAAGGCCTTTATATGTTATTGATTGTTCATTCAGAAAAAAAACAACCTTAGCTAAAGAAAAACAAACATAAAAATTTCTGTTGATTTTAATAAAGCTCCTGAAGAAGCGGGGACAGTTTGTAATGTTGTTCCAATTAGTAAAAGAAGTCTAACTTATGATTATTTGAAAGAAAAATCACTGAAGATTTATGAAATGTGATAGCGGGTCAAAAATCCCTTCCTATAGATAAGATAATGCATCTGAAGATCTTAAAAATATAGTTTACAAATTACATTCAAATTTACTAAACTTACAACTAACCGTTTTAGAAAATACTGACGATAAATACAACCTTCGAGAAATTGGTGAAAATTTAGAGCAAATAGAACAAGTTTTTAAAAAATAGTAGGACTTCGATAATGATGATTTCATTGAATTTATTCGTTTCCCAATCAGATTTATTATCAGCATCGTAACCAGATTATTCCTCAATAGAATTTTCTGAAAAAGATTTATCATCTAAATTTTCTGAATCAACAAAAAAACCTCTTCTGAGTTCTAAAAATGGACTAAAATTGTCAAAACCATCTGAATCTGAATTTTCTACATCGTCTCAAACATCTGAATCATATGAATAATCTGAAATATAACTTGATACATCAGAATTAGATATGTGATATACAATTGCAGGTCCATCGTAATCGAGATAAATTTCGTAACCTCCATTTATAAATTTAACGTAATTCACTACAGATTCATAACCATATTCGCTATCTGTGTCTGAATGACCGTTCATTTTGAATATTTTTTAATATGACTATTTATAAGATATAAATTTTATAAAGGATATATATATATATATATATATATATATATATATATATATATATATATATTGCGTTTCTATGAGATGATCCTGTGTTAAACGCTCGTTTTTGAAAATTGCTAAAAATGTTATTTTTTCTTTTTCTTAAAATTGCTTGTTTTCGAAGACTCCATTAAAAAAAACTTTTAGAGCTTAAAATTAGCCCTCAAATACCTTCATTTTGACTTTAACTTGCTTGAATTTCATCGTTTTTTCATCAAATTTCAGATTTTGAGTTTTAAATTTTTTCCTGTACTTTTGGTCGAAATAACCGTATTTTGTGCACTGCGTTTTTTGTTGTAAGTTTAGAAGAAATAACCCTAAAAATTGTGGTGAGCCAGAACTCCCCTTTTACATCCACTCATGCGTAATGAGGTCATACCTCGTGTCAAGTGGTGTGGCATACGCCATTGATTTTTTGTGGCCCCACAGCAAGAAGTCAGGTGGTATGATGTCAGGTGAGCGTGGTGGCCATGCTGTGGGGCCTCCCCTACCTATCCATCAGTTCGGGAGGTGCATGTAGAGGTGCCGGCTAACCTCAATGGCGAAATGAGCCAGGATCCCGTCCTGCGGAACCCACAGCCCCTCACGAGCATCTGACGAAACTTCCTCCAAGTATTCCGGTAACGCGTCCTGCAGGAACTGTTCATACGTAGCACCTCCGAAACTGCGACCGTGTGGTACTGAGCGGTGTTATCAGGCACGCAGACCTGCGCACAGTCTGGTTACAATGCCACGTTCAAGATTGCATACCCGCCCCTTCACATTGCTACTGCCATTAGCAGGTTACCTATCGACGTTAAGACTATTGATTCCGTAATGAAACATGCTCCATTTGTACTTATCTACCCTATGGCAAGCTTCACGCGCCGGGTCCGGCCCGTCCAATTTTGACGATCATGGAGAGATATTAGGCAGCACACACGGGTACAGGCCGGGCCCGACACGGTGAAAGGCCTAAACGGCCGCCGGCGTTTTCCGGTTCTGTGTTCCCAGTCTAATGAACCCTCGTGACCTTTTTACGGATAGACATAAGAGGAGTTTGTACTTGACGCCATCTCTTTTTTTTAATTTAATGCAACTCTACGGACGCCCTGCCATTTTCGGAGCCATTTGATGTTTGCGTGTGTTCCCGCCTACCGGTAGCTTTTTTCCCCGTCTTTGAGGCCGAGAAACTCTGGGGTGATAAAGGCGACATTGCCACGTGCATCAAGTGCGGCATCGCCGCTAAGCGCAAGGCCCTGGACTAGCGCGCGGTGCTCTAGTCACACTGCGTGTACCTATGGAACTTTCAGCTGTGAGCCTGTTATTTTATTGGTTGCAGGTCTGTAGAAGTGTTAAATGCAAGTCCTTAGAGTAGTTATGTATGTATCTGATGCGTATATTTTGAGCTACAACGCTTTGAGAAAGCAGCTCTCAGCTATTTTGCAGTGCTTTGAAATGTTGTTTCGAACGTGCGTGACATTTCGAAGGTACTCAATAGCCCTCGTATGAAGCACATTTGAGGCACGTTTACTAGTTTCGTGGAAAAAACGTGTTATTCAAACACTCTGCAACGTAGTTAAAATTCCAGGTAGGTGGGTGTCTTATGTAGTACTGGAAATCCTACACGTGCTGTGAGTACAAAACGTATATCTTCCTTTTTTAAATTGAACTGGCCAGTTATGTGGATTTCTTCGACTGGGAGACGTGTAGTTAACCAGTAAAAACATTACTTTATTCTACTAACATGATTATATAGCTCGTGAAGTTTAATCTTACTTATTGACAAACTTGAGTGTATATTGCGATTCAGTGTGTGTTGAAGTCCAGTTTGATAATATAATTGTGTTAATCGATTCTGAGGTCTAAGGTTATTTACTTGGTACGAGCTAGGAGATATTAAACACGCTTTATGACACCAGATGTAGGGCTGTGATGAGTTTGGTGCAGATATCATGCATCAGGATTAGATTTCGCCCGCCACCTAGCTTATCGAGGTGGCCTGGGGCCACCATGTTGTGACGGCATCTGACCACCATATTGGATCTTGGTGATCTTGGCCCTGACGCTGTGATCGTGACATAAAAATCGAGAAAAATCGTGAAACATTCCAGAGAAATTAAAATATCGAAGAACATGCAAAATTAAATGCACGCTCATTCTACCGCCCTCACCCCCCCCCCCCCCCTCTACGACCACAAACCCACCCAATCATAAAAAATGTGGAGGTAAGTCGCAAAAAATCGAAACTTTTCTCAATAATCGAAGAACATTTAATGTTATCTCTCACTACCCTTCCGCTCACCTCACCCCCCCCCCCCACTTCCAAAAAAAACAACACACCCACTCCTCACCACCACCCTCACAATTGTAAAACATCGACAAAAATCGCAAAAAAAAAAAAAAAAAAACCTAAATAAACTAATACGAGCTTAGGAACATATTACGTTACTGACTCCGACCCCACATATTGAATGTTGGTAGCCTTAACCTTGATGCCATTGTCTTTTAACTCTAAAAATTGAGAAAAAATTGTATAAAATCGAAGAAACATTAGTAATAATCGTCGGACATTATACGTTACTGAGTCCGGCCACTATGTTTAATGTTCATGAGCATAAATTTAACCCAAATGAGCTTGAAATCGGAAAATCAAGAAAAAAATCGCCAAGGATTAAAAAAACGTTAAAAAATTATCGAATAAGATATTACACACCTAATACGGAAAACCAAGTTGAATGTGCGTGACCCTAAAAGTACGATCATTAGCAGACCTCTGAACGCCCCCCCCCCCTTTTCCATATTTCATGGCTATACGACCCCCAAAGCGAATTATTGACATTCTGTAGCACATATACACCCTCCACCCCTCATCAACACACCTCTCGTCGCTCCACTTCCCTCACCATTTACTTGCCATAGCTCAGCCACCACCAACATTTATGCATTTCACCATCCATTCAACCGACTCCTCCCCCCCCCCCTTAATCCACGCTCAATAACTCGCAATAGCTCGTCCTCTCGCTATGCACCCTAGCCATCAACCAACAACGTGATTATCCACCCCTCCCCCTTTCACTAAACGAAGCCCCATCCGGTTCCTGACTCTACCCAAGACTGGCTCTTGCCAAGATCATTTCCTGCAAAAAAAAATGCTAGAAAAGTGGTCAAGACCAACCTACCGTACCACCCAGCTATACCAACAGTCGATGACAACCAATCTTGAAGAAGTTAACTAATACGAATGACCAGGACTACTAACCAGTAGCGAAACATTCCTCAAAAATATTACCGAGTTCATTCGTTTGCCTTATAGAACTCAGCCGATATTTTTATCGACCCGAGTAAGGTATAACACTTCATATCATACCATGGCCCCTCCTCCTGTACACACTGGCATTAATGTTACCTCAAACAGACTCTCGCAATAGATTGTATACACAACTGACTCAATAAGTCTTTCAGAGAAGCAGAACGGCCTATCTTTCTAATTATTTCATATATTCGATCTTTACATTATTATAACACCAATCCTTCAGTTCACTAATGATAGAAGATATATCGTTAATGTGCGAGGAATCTCCGTCTTGTTGCAAAACGTTCAGAGGTGCGAGTCTATCAACAGGTTCATTCGGGTCTTTGGTAAACTTGTTCATTCGGGTCTCCGCTGAAAGTCTCGTAGAGGCGCGATATCGACGGCAAGACCGTACGCGCAGTTCTTAGTGCTTTGCGCGTAGAGGCGATGAGAGAGTTGATGCGCATGTCTCGGTCGCCCCTAGCGCTCCCACGCTTTTAGGCATCAGACGTGCAAAATTCCTGCAACCAGGCGGCCGCCTTAATACATCGCAAATGGGAGGTGCAGAAACTTCAATAAAGCAGATCTCTCACAAGAGATATGCTCAGAACACCGGCCATAGATTATTTGTTGTATACAGTGCCAGCTAAAAATAGTCTTCATTTTCTCCTTGTCCGTGATGAACACGAGCATTCAACGAGGGGGGAAAAAAAAAAAAAAAACACACACACAATATCTAAAATAACGAAAAAATACTCCATTAACCACGTTGATTCACGTACACGTAAAAGTTAAATGCCAGCGATCTGTGTTACGTCTGTGGAGTTGTATATGTGACCATGAACGTTCCTTTGTAAACACGACTCGTAATGTTCTGCATTTCAACGTGCGGTATTTGTATTTGGTTAGTTTTACTGTAGAACGCGCCTTAGTTGGAAACAAGGTCACATCGCTCATGATAAACATTAGTTAGCTTACAGGAACAACTTCGAAGAGGTTATTGACCCTAGAGTGAAATAAACAAAAACTAACAGACCTCTGCGTGTCCAAGAAAATTAAGTAAATATTTACTTGCAATTTTTATATATTGTAAAAGCTTTTCTCCGGTTCGCTAGAGCGTCCACTTTCATATCTCGTGGAGAAAAAAAAGCACGTTCGTTTTTTATACCAATGCAAATATAAAAAACAACATTTCCAATTATGCCTGAGTAAGCACAAAGAAACAACTTCAACGCAATATTGTTGTTCGCGTTGGTACTGCGTACGCAGTATTGTATTCATATTGGTACTGCGCACATGTGGACATCACTTGTAATACCATGAGCAAACATCCCATCTCTAGCACGCCTACAAACATGTAAAGCATATGTAAGTATAGGTTGTTCACGGTAAAATGAGCACTTTTGAAAACCCTTGCCTAAGATCTACTTGTATGCACATTGTGTCTTCTTCCGCCTTATGTAAAATTATCATTGCCGCAGGTGTCGGCACTTTATTCATGCGTCGGTCAAGTGAAACTGTAAAATTATTAGGAAAGTAGATTTTAAATGAATCTGCTGATTTTTACACTTCTATGCATTAAAAAAGTAAAAAGGGAAATAAATAATTTCTGTTATCACAAATGGTTACATAACAATTTTTATTCGACTTTAAGATATGGAACTACTTTCCATTCTTCGTTGCAACTATACTGGGCGTATGTCACTCAGTACGCCTGTTAAAACAGAAGCAGCAAGGCCAGTGACTGTTTTTTAAGGTTGATTTCAAAAGTGCTCACTTTATTGCGAACAGGCTTTAATGACGTTTTATCTTATTGTTATTTCAGCACATGTGATTCGTAAATTTGGCATGTATCACAAGCGTTTTGTATTTGTGTTAGCATAAAAGTGCCTATTTTTGGTTAAATTTAACTTTTACTTATGTTCTATTTATAAATTATAATATTTCATTTGTAATTAATATAAATAAGGACATGGAAAAAAATGTGTGTGTGTAATATCTAGAAAAATAGATCGTATGCAAAATATTACTATACCGAGTGCGCACAAATTCTGTGTGTTGTCCCTTTGGTGTGATTTTCTAAACTTGCTCAAGCTCTGTTTGCACGAGGCGAAGGAATATCCTTGGAGTAGAACTTTAGAAAGGCTACAGAAACGTTGGAAGCAACCAATGGACTATATACTTAACAACCGGACAAAGGATCGCGTTTGAATGCTGTGTCAAGTTGTGAAGATGTGGCCAGAAAACGTTTAAGATGACCTAACAAGCGTGCGGTGAAGAAGCAATGCCAGAACGATCGTTTTCGAGCGGTGGCATCATTTCGAGGAAAGCGAAATAATTGTGCATGATTTAGCTGAGAAGTGGACGCCCAGCGATGTTTCTGAACGGCGAGAACATTGTGGAAGCAGATGCATCGTTTGAAAGAGGACGTCTATCGATTCCTGAATATTCAGTAAAATACCACGAAATTGTTATTAACTAACAGAAGATGTATTGTGTTTGTGCAAGGCTGGTGTCCTCTTGGATCATGAGATTTCTGGGCTTTATCAACTCTTTAACGATTACAGGCAAAGATAAGTTATGGTTTTTCAGACGTCGCAACGAGAAAATATTGTATTAGGGACTGTACTGATATCTATACGACGCTTTACCTTACATCGAGATCAATAGAAATTCATCTGGGCTTTATGTTACTGGCAGCAGTGGTTTATGAGGCTAAGGAACATAGTCTCGGCGGCGAATGAATTCTTTCACACGTACGGAACCTTTCTCATTGGACGGTATGTTCTGCTGTGTACAGTGCAGACCATTCAAGTCACTCCATATGCAACGTCCCAGACAGAGGACACTGTAACATAAAGGGTTAAGTAAAGGTCGAGAGGAAGGAAGTGCAGCACGGACTAGGAATTGAAAGCTTTTCACGTCCTCTATTTTACACGGACTCTCAGAAAATGGCTTGCAGCATGTGTTTGGGAAGGTAGCGCGTCGTGGGAGAATGCGTACGGAGTGTAGAGGTCGCTATTTCTAAAAGGAAACCCACGCCATTCGGAATGAGATTAGTGGTATTAGTCCACAGAATTTCGAGACAATCACCTTATATGCTAAATATATTTCCTCGTGCACCGAGAAGATGTTTTTCTTTAACGTAGCATGATCACAAATCATTACGTCACAGAGCAAAAGTGAAATGCAAGCTGCAAGAGTATATACCAAACAATGCCGCTAGGATAATATGTATGCCTAATACTTAGCTGGATGTTGAATTATATTTCCTCGGATGGCCAATTCCCACACATCCCTAATCTATGCTGTCTTTATGCGATTATATATATATATATATATATATATATATATATATATATATATATATATATATATATATATATATATATAACTTCACTAGACGGAAAACTTTATGGAAATTGTTAAACTCCGATTTTATATTGATCATTTCATTTTTATTTTATGGAATAACATAAAAGGTTATTGTTCATACTTTTTACTTATTTAGTTGTCACTTTTGATATAGGGATCTGTAGTGTTACGTTAAATACATAACGTATAAAAATTAATACACTTTTTAAGACATAACGTACAGTATTAATTGAAGTGCTGTTATGCTCCTTTCGCTAACAGACTATGTGGGACAGTATACTTATATACTTGTGCTAATACTTTTTAATTCAAGATGTATAGTTGAGCCCTCTTGCTGATTGTGACATACGTTGTTGTAATATACGTGTACGAAATATGGGCATATATTTCTTTTTAGTTTGCCATCATAATAATTTTTTTATGCATTAAAACATCAGTAATGCTAACATTGTCTAGTCATATAACCTTGTGCTCAACTGTTTGGAAATAATTTCGGACAGTATGTCTACACGCTTTTTTTGCGCTAGAATAAAAATTGAAGAAATGCTTCTTAACTCTTTTATACATTTTATGTTGCTGATTCCTAGTACTCAGTTTTTCAACCATGGTGTTCGATGTTCATACTTCAAAACATTTTGCAAACAATTTGGAATTTACAAGAAATTGAAGTATTAGATTTTTTAAACTATCGTTCTTGTAGTCGTAATGATCCTTGGTCACTACATGAAAATGAGAATTTTAGGTGCTTGCAGCAAGCGGTCAGGCATGGAACATGTTATAAACGTAGGTTGAAGTGGTGTGATTATTTTTGTTACATTTGTTGTATCTTAGACTAAAAAAATTCCGTACTCTAAGAAATCTTACAGCTAATTTATAGTAATCGTACAGTAATCGTGGCATTCGCATGTGCGTAACATGATTGCCTCTATGTGTACGATATTCGCCTTGTAAGCCTAGACGAAACCCTTATTTTCGCATGTCAAAATTAGTGTAGGCCTCCTTGAAGTTCCAGGAGACCTTAGCCTTGGTGGAGCTGTTACTGGTAAGGCAGTGTGCTAAAATATGTGAGATAAATAGAAACAAGTTTGGGGATGATGTGTTTTCAAATAATGTTCCTTCCTACAATCTGTTCAAAAATATTGATTGATTTTTAAATGGTGGCCGAGCTGTCTTTCTGATATGCTGCTCTCCATGTTGGGGTTCACGCGGGATATATTCTTTTGTGTTAGCATGTGGCCTACCAATTTGAAATTGATAACATTTGATCAAATTCAGTCGCAAAATTGACACCAAGCTGCAAGTTTTAGGTCAGGTGAAATATCAACTGAGATCGAATAAATAGTATAAAGTTAGACGTTTAAAAAATTATTAAAATTGAGAATAATCTGAACTTTACGAAATAAAAGAATATCTCTGAGAGAGAGTTCACAGAACATTTCAGTTTTAATTGCCCAACTTGCGGGAATGTGTAATGACTTTCAAAACTGATCCAGAAATATCGTGTCCTCCAGCCTGTTGAAGAATAAAATTCTTGGACTTTGTCTACTGTGTTTATTATCCTTCCCTACCCCCACCCCCTCATCATTCCTTATCTGTAATATACATCATAGGTTCTTTTGGGACGAATTAGTCTGAGGCAACTACGTTCTTTAATACGTGCGTGTGTGTGTGCACTATTTTTAAATTTGGAACTTATCAACAGATTGCAGTGTCACATGTTCCACGCATACCAGCTACAGAATTTCTTCTCAACTTTTCCCTCTGTCTGCTTACTGCTGCTGTTTTGGGACATTTAATGTAAACATGTTGTTATATCTTCGAGGAAAAAAAAAACCTTGTTTTCCCACAGTAAAGAGAGAGACCGAATAATAACATTGTCCATTCTTAAAATATTCTTTACCTTCATGCTAATTTTTTTTTCTGATTCTAAAATAAATTTTATTGAATATGAACCTACATCGTTACACCAATATTAAAAATAAATTCAGTATTTTTATTAATGTTTATTAACCTAAAGGAAATTTAAAAAAATTATGTAAGTGTGACTAATTTATTGTACGGTACTAGAAATTGAACTCAATCCAATCCCGTTACGTTTGAGAAGTTATCTATCACAGCCGGTAAGTCGGACAGATCTTAACATCTAACAATCCCTAAGATAGGAGTATATAAGAAAAGGCAAAAGAAAGAATACCGATTCGCTAGTAAAATAAATTAACTTCAATTGGCTGTAAAAATTATCTAGCATGAAAATCTTCTCCCCCAGCTAAACTTTCGTTCGGGGAAAAGTGTGTGGGGGTAACAAATCTACTCTATAGATAGGCTGGCAGCAGAAACTAATTTAAAATAAAGCCGTGCATACCCATACGTCACATATTACAGGGACACTTTACCGCAGATAAAGAGGATGACATCAGAAATGGAAGCCAAGATACCTGCCGTTGAGAGGGAGGTTAGGAAAAATTTCCAATTGTAATTCGTACGAATACAATCCTATTTGTATGGAGATTTTTTCGAGAGCTCATGTGTGTTTCCCTATATTAATTTCGCACTTTCATCTATCGCTCTTTTTTCACCTCCTGAATTCTTCACTGTCGTTAAGATCGACAGGTCTATCTCAGTCCATTCACTGTTCCTTCCAACTTATCTTAAAGCCCTGCTGTAATTATACTTCCAGGATATTCCTTCGCCTCATGCAAAAAAAAAACCTTAGAAAATTGCACTAGAGGTCAACGCACCACATTCGTGCACACTAATTGTAATATTATAGTATTTTGCGAAAGAACTATTTCTTGCTAGACGTAACCAAAAACCTAATTCCTCCCTGTTTTTATTCATATTACTTATAAATGGAATAATATAATGTGTAAATAATACACAAGAAAAAGTACAATTTAACAAAGAATAAGGTACTTTTATGTTTACACAAGTATAAAAGCTTATAATACATGAAATATTTAAGAAACAACCAAGCAAATCACACGTGGTGTGATTTTTCTAAGGTTTGATGTAAAAAGTATGAAGAAACCGTGAAATACTACAGTAAAGTTAATGGTTACATTTTGTAAAATATTCGCTCTATTCGTGTTGATGCTGCCCTAGGCAAGAAATCGCGCGGGTTTAATTTTCAGTATGTTTGAATGTTATGCATTTCATAATATTTCAATTGAGGAACTAAAGAAAAATTTAAATCATCGTCCTCGCGACTACGTCAACGTCAAATGAGTTTATGATACTGATAATGTGACGATTCATCGATCGTCACCTAGTAAAATGTAATGGTTTTAGTGATTTTGCGCCACAGTTGGTAGCGCTGCGTATTTACCGTTTTTATGTGTATTTATATTTGGTTATATACTGGCCGGCACATTTATTCACATTTCCATTTATTAATGTAGTATGTATTTTATTGTACATAGTTTTTACGGTAAAATTATTCTTATTGCTTAGTGTTAATCTATTATGAATTTTATTGCACGTATATTTTATATCATTCCGTGAAATTTGTAATCGATATTATTGGTGCAAACCGATTTGTAAAGAGTCGCGACCGTGGCGCTTAGGGGGGCGGGATACCGTGACGTCTCCTGGCTATGACAGTGCGCCCTAGCCAGCGTGTGAGTGTCCGCCGCGGTGTTTAGACGGTCGCGAGGAGTGTGGGCTCGACCGTGGAGCTGGACGGTATCGGGAAGTCGGGCGGATGTTTAGCGGTATGAGACTGCTATGTAATTTCTCTCCGGTCGCGATGTACAGGATGTTACGCGAGCAAGTGAACGTCGACATAACGTTTTCGGGTGCAAACAAATCAACTGTTTAAAGAATATTGTAAGAATATGCCCGACGTGAATGTAGAGACGATGTTGCTATGTTTGCCTGTCGCGCGCAGCTCCTGCTAGTATCACAGGGGCGTAAACTTGATGCAGACGTACTATGTGTGAAAAAACTGCGTGTACGAGTAATATTCACTTTAATACGAGCGTACTGAAAATCGCGGAAATAACTGCGAGACCGCGACTTGTGACTGATGGCTCGTGAAATTGAATTTTGCCACGCTTGTTAAACTGCCCGTTTTACGAGGCTCGAGGACGAGCATGTTAAAGTGTACATGGAGTAACAGTGACGTACGTCAGTGGCCCGTGTTTTCTACAATATTTCCTTGGAGCCTAGAAAAATAACTTAAACCATTTCTCTGCAACTTGTCCTACGCAGGCTTTATTGCGAACGGCGTTTCATTTGGTTTGAGTGCTGGAAGCATGCCCGTACTTTTGCGTAACGACTAAACATGCAGAATATTTATTCCCGCGTGTGTCAGTGCAATTCTACGTGCTAGCGAGTGCAAGAAATCCGCGCAAACTTGCGTGGAGGCCCCGAGGTGAACGACCCATCAGCTGCTCTCCTTTTGGCAGCGTCAAGTGGGGCGGAGTCTACAGCGAGCTGACAATGGGCAGCCACGTTCCCCGTGGCTTTAATATTAAAATTTATGAGCACCAGTTAATCAAAGTTACCGTGCAGGGCAAAAGACGTTGAACTTAATTAAGGGGTTTTGCCCACGCAATATGTAAGTTGTTGCGAAACATTGTAATATTTTTAATTGTGTGGATTTACGGGTAGAATCAGTGCCTGTAAATAGTCGTTTTGGTGCAAAATAAATAGTGAATCAAAGACCTTGGTACATAAGATAAGAGAGACTTTGTTTCCAGATGACCCCCCGATTTACGAAAGACTTGTATTGCTGTAACATGACTAATAGTATTTCGATTTTAGATATTTATAAGGGAAAGAGCTTAGCCCGCGGAATTTGGGTTTTTCAAGTCGAGATCGCTTTCTGCCCCGTAGGGGTAGTTTAGGTTATATAAGTGTGTCGTTGAGTGAGGTAGAGATTGACACACCTGACATCCCTGCGGGGTAGAAGGGCGTCTCAATAATAAAGAGGTGTTTTAGATTTTCCGATAATATTACAAATTAAGAATTCACTCCTTATATTTCCTTACGTGATGATGTTACATTTCATCTTTGAAAATAGGATCGGTATATTTCTCATGCACGTAGACCTATCTCAACGTTAAGCAAATTTGTAACTGAGAAAAGAGTTGCAAAAAAATTGTACTGGCGTCCCTTTGAAATGTGGGTGGGAAATCACGCACGAAATAACACGCTTAATCCGTTTTACTGAACTCAAAACTTCCGAACGTGACAGTGGTTTACTACGACTTGAAACAGAACTCTGGATTTCCAGCTTTGACTTTAACTACCGTTCAGCTTAAACGGTGGAAAAACTCGTGAAGGGAAAACTAGGGTAGACTGCCACCTCGAGCTGTGCAGTAATCAATCTCTGTGTCAGAGCATTGGGCTGCTTCTCTGTCAACAGCAATATTATAAAACAACCTGGATAAGGATTTAAGGTTAGATTACTGTTGATGTAAACACTTGCCTTGAAATGTTTGCACATTTCGTGTAACCTGGTTTTAATGGAGCTACATGATATTCAAGATGGCCATAGTATTTTGTTCGTTTAAAAGGGCGTGTCTATTGAATAGTAAAATGTAAACAAACACGTTCATCACTCTGTCGACCATGTGACTTTGACAGTTGTACTGGTCATGGGTGAATCAAAGTGGGGTAAACCTTAAGGCTAACCGCTTAAGCATAATGTTGGAGAAGGAACCATGTCCGTATGTTTATAAATGTACAGAGATCATAAGTTCACGGAGAAGTTAGCACTTTTCAAATCAACCTTTGAAAAAAACTTTCTGCTCGTTAGATGCATATATGCTACCGTAAAGGGGCCGTGGTGGTGTAGTGGTTAGACGAACCGGGTTTTCGCATGTGAGAATCGTGATGGACGATGACGCTGGCCGACAGGGTTTTTCGGGGATCTCCCGTTTCCCCTCGCCCCTTCATACCGGTGCTTCTCCACCCTCATCGGCTCTTGAGACTTCTACTTTAAGAGCCGCTCTGTCCATTTAATTTGCAATGACGTTTTATAACAATTAATTGTTGGATTGTATTGTAAAGGTCTTTTTAGCGTCCCGCAATTTTATGTTTGAAAGCTTAGCGAGAGAGGGCTTCCAGACTAACTTATAACCTAACTTGAATTAACCCCCTTGCCTTACCCGGGATTCGAACCCAGAGCCTCCCGTACCCCAGATCGGAGGCGCACCAACCGACTGCGCCACAGGAGGTCGGCTATGTACCTTAGAGTAAGAATTGAAATATCAAGAGCACAATTAGGCTCCTGACATTTTCACGTTTCATCTTCACTGGCAATAGGATAAAGTTAACAGGCACTTGGCAAAGTAAATTTTAAATATGTCGTAATGAAACAAAACGAGAGGTGTAGGTCTTGAGCAGTGCGTTCAAATGTGCTCGTATAGCCACGAACAGCTTATATGAGTATTTATAGAAAATTAAATACATCACAAAATCAAAGCAAAACCATCTCCATTTGTCCCCATGTGACGCCCTTCCCTAGGGGCGTTGCAGCGGGGCTTGTACACAGCCCTTACAGAACCAATCCACAAGATAAACAAGACGAGATCTATTTAAAGAGATCTGGTTGAAAAGACCGACAAACACATTACTTCCTGGGCATAACTAGTATAATTCATTTGTCTAAAGGCTTGAAAACTGTACACAGAAAAATAATTGAAATTGTATAATTCCAGTCACCCATGCCAAATGAACACTAGTACTGTGCTTAAATATCATATCGGCTCAAAATAATTTTACGCAGTACCATTTTAAATGTAACATACACATGCACATTAAAAACTCCAACTAATTTACAATAGAATTTCACATGCAAATGGTTCGTGGAAACAATTTCAATCAAAAACTTGTGTATTTCTCGTGTCACCAAACAAGAAATCCATGTGACTTGGTACTCCAACTCAAATTTACTGGTGTCTTCGTGAGAGAATTAATTTCTGCGTATTAAAATGCCCTCATTCAAAACATAACTTTACATGGTATTTCCATATTTTGGCTTTTTTTTTAGAGATGTTTCTAAGATACTGAACTTTATCTGAATTTTGGCAAAAGGCAAAGACTAGAATCGAGTGTTTCCTCATTTATAAGTTAAGGGTAATTAATTGTATTGTCTCAATATTAGCATTTTCTATAGTCTCAGACATTTTGTAAAGTCTAAAAGACTCTACAATTTTCCATAATTTGCACATTAGAAGTTTCGGCTGTCGTAAAAACATGGATGATAATTATTTAATCAACCGATTATGTCATGCGGAACATTTCTGTCATGTATTTCTGGAATACCTAATTATTACTACCTGCCATGCCGTAAAAGACGTCATCCTGACAATGGCCAGACGGGTCAGAAATGTTATTAATTTACGACTTGATTGAAAGTACTTAACTGTGAGCTGGACGTCCAGGAGTGCCGGTCTCTGACCACACGACGAAACTCCTGGCGTTATGTAATGAAATTCTTCCCCTCCCAAGGAGGAAGCAACTAGAGTCCGGCCAATCAGGGCCAATGGAACTCTCGACAAGCTTCCAATGCATGCTAAAATATTGGTCGACAGCCACGTCCAGCGCTGCAGTTGCATGCTACGTGTTTTAAACATCCGGCCACGCAACCGCTGAGATTGCAGCGCCGTCTAACGCAAGCAGGTTGAACTATCACCTACACTCGGCTGCCAGTATAGCTCGAGTGCGCGAAGCCGCCGCAGACTATGTCCAACTGGCGGGAGACACTTAGCTGCTGCACGCACATAGGCCTGCCGGGGCAGGCTTTTCGTCGTAGACCATCACGTGCGTGGACATTTGGAGTATGAAAAGTCACCAAGTAAGTTATTTTGTAATTTTAGCTAGCAACCCGCACAAATTTTACTGGGAAAAGTTCGGTTATACTACTGTCTGTAGGTCACGCGCTGCACACATAGTTTTCCTCGTCGCGCCGGCGTCAAAGCGGGCAGGCAAAACACGAGCGGAGAAACGTAGTTCTATGAGGCGCGTGTCTCACCCATTTTGATTGCATTTTGGTTTTAGACTCAGAATTCTTGCTGCTGTCTGTATGCTTCGGAAGTTTGTGTCCCAGGGGCCGATTAAATATACGCTTCTAGGAGGCGCAACGCAAATTTTGCACCTGCGACGCACCATAGCGTAGTTGAATATGAACAGAGAAGAAGCGAGTGGTCACGTGACCGACGCAAAGTGCAGGTAAATCTGCGCCGGGCAGATACCTAGGCGCTAGTTGGATTGTTCTCGCTGCACATTCGCAGTCGACACGGAGTTTTACACAACATGTCTGCCTTTATAGTGGCAGCTGTACTTCAGCAGAAAAATTATTTTAGATACTATTAGAAAAAAATATGTGTATAAGATTTAACTAATTTTCAGTGACAGGACTGCATTTAAATTTTTGCTGCATTGGGGGGGGGGGGGTGAATTTGTTAAGGAACACAAATGCATCTTGTTTCACTAATTGTCACAGAGGTGATGTGACGATTGGTGAACAACAAAAGATTTATATGAGATGTAACTCAAATATCGATGCTTGTCTGCGAATGTAACTTTAACTAAAACACATCATGTAAACCAATTTATTAGGAGGGCCACGGTCGCTGAGCGATTAGCACGCTCGCCTCCCACCAAGGTGAACCGGGTTCAATCCCCGGTCAGGTCACCGGATTTTCGAAAATGGGAATCGTGCCGAAAGATGCCGTTGGTCGGCGGGTTTTCTCAGGGGTCTCCCGTTTCCCCCGCCCCTTCATTCCGGCGTTGCTACATATTCACTTCAATCACCTTCATCGGCTTTCAAGACCTCGTTGTTAAGAGCCGCCAAAATCTTTTCACCCACTTACTATTTATAGGCTTTTCACGGTAAAGTGAGCACTTTTTGAAAACCTCATTTGGAATAAAGGTGTATATATATATATATATATATATATATATATATATATATATATATATATATATATATATATATATATATATATATATATATATATATATATATATATATATATATATACATATATATAAATAAATATAAAATTGCGGTCTTAGATGTTAACTTTCAAGTCCGTTAAAATATATACAGTATGTTTATTACTTACGGGGTAATATTTATTTTAAAAAATTGTGGAAAGATAAAAAATGGCAGATAGGAAAAAAGTAATTATGGTCTCAAAAGTGCTCACTTTATCGTGAACAGCCTATATTCAACTTCATTACTGCTCCGATTTCTTTACACTACTGAAAATATAGGCTATGTGGAGATATATAATTGTAAGCAGTTCACGATAAAGTGAGCACTTTTGAAAGCCGTCTCATTTCGAATAATTATCAATAAATATATTTTATTGTAAATTTACGCCTTATATTCCGAGTGCGCTGGAATATACGCGTTTATTGCTTACATGGCAATATTTATTTAAATATATGGAAAAGGATAAAAAATGGTTGAGAGGAAAAAGTAACTAGGGCCTCAAAAGTGCTCACTTTACTGTGAACAGGCTATAACGAGGAAAACATTGGCATGAAATATAACATCATACTCTCTAAATTAAATAAAAAATATGTTAACATAACATTATCCCGCTCACACTTTGGGCATATGGCAACTAACAGTATTTACGCGTATAATATACTAAGCCACGTATCTTCTTTACTAGCATAAATAGAGGTACAACATTTCTTTTCCGAACAGTGTATATCTATACACAGTATTAAACAAAGTCGCCCAGCCCCATGTGTCTGTGTATTCGACTAGGGCTTCTAAACTACTTTAAGTATTTTGATGCATTTTTCACCATCATTTAGAGAATTTATCAAGGAAGGTTTAGGTATATAATAAATTAATAGTTATTGTAAGGATGGTAGAGAAATGTCGACGTTTTATAATAAAGTCGGAAAATGCCGCTTTTCGGGTGCTTGCATGGTTTACGCTGTCTAAACCATAAGAGATACACAACATTTTGTACTGAAGAATTGTAGATCTCAAAAAGTCTACAAAATAGTCTCAGACAGCATATTTTTTTTAAGAATGGCACACAGTAACCATTTTTGCCTTTTAAAATTTGATTTAATAATGGGTGATCACTTACGAAGACTTTCTGAACACACAGTATTAATCCTATGTTAGTTACCTTAAGCATATAATTTATGTACTTCCTGTAAACCTAAACAACGCCATATTTGTAAATCTCACCCGAGCGAGGCCGGGGCGGGTCGCTTGTACTCAATATGTTGCATTACTGAAATCTCGATTTGTCTGTTGGAAATATGTATTTGCCCACTTACTAATCACCAGTCGTCATCGTTTCAACAATTAGTCAGACTCCTGTCCATGTCCAAGGACACAGTGTAAACAACTCAGCATCGAGAAAGAGGAAACGCTGTGGCACGCGGCAGGGGCAAGAAACGAATAGCTGTTAGCCGAAGCAGACCCCACTGCTTCCGAAGGCTGCCGATGATGCCCGAATGACCGTGTTACGAAATATGTAATTTGCTCCTGATATAGGCAAGGAAGACTTGCAACTGCTTGCGTCTGGCAAAATATTTCCAGCTGTGTTTACTGGCGAATTCGCTGAACAGTTTTCCATTGCTCTGTGCTGCGTCGGTTCAAATCGACGCCTCAGTACAACAGTGTTACAACTCCAAAAAAAAAACTGATATTTTAACTAATTACCTTACAATATGCAGTGCAGAAATCTATGTTGCGTCTATAAGTTGTAAGACTTAAATACGAACGGTTATACTTTTACGTGGGGTGATGTAGCACGACAACGCACTGGAGCAAGGCATTTTGTTTTTTGCTGAAACTGTTCCTCCTGAAAAAGCACGAATTTTGTGTTGCAACACTATTGTACTGAGGTATCGAAATGTAGGTTGTCATATTTAATGGATCACGGGGCCGTAATTATCTTTCGCATGCGTGTCTAGCGTCGGTTCAGCCACAGCGTAGTTTATTGCCTGTAGCGAAGATTTTCTTCGTATTATTTTATTCATTTCTTGATTTTCTGAGTTTTAACTCGTCTTTGGTTCCGCGACCAATCGCCTGACTCCCTCAACTCGAAGATGTTCTAACTATAGAATAACCGTGGGGATAATCGATTTGACTCCTTTACAAGCGCCCATCTCCAATACAGCTGTCAGTCATCTGGTCGAGAATAGTGAACGAGTTTCGCTCTGAATTTCCAACAGATACATCCTTTCACGTGAATAAAATACTTTGGTTAACATCAGTTGGGTTAAAACTAGGTTAGACAAAGTGTACAAATTTTTCAAAGCAGTTGCTTACGTATAAACAGTGCTCTAACCTCAAATCATATGTAGGCTATATATATATATATATATATATATATATATATATATATATATATATATATATATATATATATATATATATCGCTATTGGCAGAAAAGCAGTCAAATGTTCACTCTAAGAAATTATTTGTAATTTTACCATATCAATGCATACGTACAGTGACAAAAAGCGTTAATGGTAAACTATTTCCCAATGCATGCATGGCAACTTTCCTACAGTCCCAGAAAAAGGTCAAATGCATAGGGAAGCTCCCAACTTTGTATACTAACAATGCTAAACATTCCCATATTTTCAGAGTGACTTCTAGTATTATTTCCATAAACTTCATATGTTAAAAACTTCCAATAGAATTGAGGAAGTTTACCAGAATTTTTTTTTACAGTGGTGGACTACAGCGAGTGGATCCTCTGCAGCTGGAATGGGAACTCTACCATATATTACTTTTACGGTTTTAACTGACTAGTCAATAAATAACGATGCTGTCTTGAACCCACGGTACAGTTACGAACACACTTCATCACCATGCGGAGTAAACTGTAACTAAAGAGGAGGGCACTACTTACGTCATCCTGCTTCATCCTATGGTATCCACAGTCAATTTAACCTCACGGTGAACGTTTTGCATGCAATCATATGTTGCCAACCTCTATTAGGCACATGATGGGGGCGTGTAAGGCGGACCATACCTACCGTGTATCCAAGATCTTGCTTTACTTGTTCCGTATACCAATTTTTTGTTCTTCTAACGCGAGTACTTTGCCTAATATCCCACGTAATTGCCTTGTCACCCGCCGCCTTTAGGGGATGCTACAGCCCTTATTATTTCAGATGGACCATGGGTATCCTATATCAATATTTCTTTTTTCCGGTCATGAACCACGTGCCCGAGTTTGTACACATGTTTCCTATACACGCCGTATAGGCCTAATGTATCCTTACGTCTCGATTTTTCATTATAAAATCTTATAAATAGTGTTTTTAAAGCAAAAGCTACAAGCATGTTATGAATCCGTCGGCACTATGGACATGTATTATATAATATTTTTTGTGTGTTACTACACTGGCAACAAACGTAAGGACCCGATTTTAATTCCCTCCCACTTCTTGCGAAAATGGATGTATTAGACAGGAACATTGGACGTTTATTACAACATAAACCATCGTAATTAAATTATTCCGCCAGCTTCGGATTGATTGGTGACGTTAGCAACACTTCTAAGATGCTTGTCAAGGTCTTGGAGGCTTTTATAGATATAGGCTGTTCACTGTAAAATGAGCACTTTTGAAAGCACTGCTTAGTATCTACTTGTATGCACGTTGTGAATTCTTCCTCCTTATGTAAAATTAACATTGCCATGGGCCTCAGCACTTTATTGGTGCGTCGGTAGAGTGAAACTGTAAAATTATTAGAAAAGTAAACATTTTATAAATCGGCTATTTTTACACACTGGGGCGTTTAAAAAACAGAAAGCATAAGAAATAATTTTAGTTTTCACAAAGGTTACCTAACACTTTTAATTCGACGTTAATATATATAACTATTTTTCCTTCCATCGTTGCCAACTTTACTGGACATATGCCACTCAGTGCGCCCGATAAAATATATGCATGCAAGGGGACAGTGATATATTTCTAAGGTTGATTTCAAAAGTGCCCCCTTTATCGTGAACAGCCTTCATCGCGTCTCTTACGCTCGTCTCGGACAGTAGTGAATAGGGCTTCCACTGGAGTAGGATTTTTCTAACCTATCTTGAAACTAAGAGGAGAGTCGGTTGTCCAGGGAAGGGAGGAGACCAAAGTGCGTCTCAGAGCTGAGCGTCCCATCCGCCTAGGCATGCAGGGAAGGGTCTAACTACAAGGACACATGCTCACGGCTTTACTGGGATAGGGCAAACTTAACCGCGATTGGGGCCATGTTTACCTCCCTCGCTAACCTAAACTGATCTACAAAGGGAGGGAGAAAAACCGCCATAAGCATCGTAGAAACCCCTCGACAGAAAATTATTGCGGCCATGTTTACCTCCCCCGCTAACCTAAACTGATCTACAAAGGGAGGGAGAAAAGCCGGCATAAGCATCGTAGAAACCCCTCGACAGAAAATAATTGCAAGATTGCATGTCATTTATGAAGTGGAAAAATATATATAAAGGCTGTTCACGATAAAGTGAGCACTTCTGAAATGAACCTAAGGAAAAAATAACTGCTTCTACCTGCACATATCTTAACGGGCGCACTGAATGACATGCGCCCAGCAAATTTGATGACGATTGGAGGAAAGTAGTTCCATATCTTAACGTCGAATAAAAATTATGGGGTAACCATTTGGTACAACTTAAAACATTTCGTTCTCTCTCTGTTTTCTTAATGCATAGAACTCTAAAATTAATGAGCAGATTTGTAAAATATTTACTTTTCTAATAATTTCACAGTTTCACTTGACTGACGCATGAATAAAGTGATGAGGCCCATAACAATTTTAATTTTACATAAAGTGGAAGAATACACGACGTGCATACAAGCAGATCTCAAGAAGGGCTTTCAAAAGTTCCCATTTTACCGTGAACAGCCTATACTAGAACAGGGGGTGGGATAGGGTAATCTTTATTTGAAAGGGTGTTCGAAACACAAGCAGAGAAAGATTGGTTGGGAGGGCTGTTTTTCTTTCGTTGACCACGCTGTGGATTTATTTTTGTTACCAGGGTAGTGGGAGGTACCAGCCCCTCTGGTGGAGAAGGGGAATGAGCAATTAGCCGTGCCCCCTCCCATGTCGCCAGTCGACACTTGCTGTAGTAGGCGGTAGCTATGTTAACGGGCGGTTCGGCCTACGCTAACCCTAGGATTGCAGGGAAAGTTAACCACAGCCACCAGTCCTGTTCTGTAAATCTGAACATTTAACAAAGAAACCGAAATTAATATAAAGAATTATTATTATAAGGGATGTTTTTATTTGTTGAACAACATTAATTTGTCACAAACACGCGACAAAAAAATTCAAATTTCTATATTGGGTATTAGCATTATGTATCCTTAAAAGGAAGGCGCTATTTTAAAGTTGGTAGTTACTGTGAGTTATCAGTAACGTAAATTGAAATAATACAAAGGTGGCTTAATAGAGTGTGGATTATTTAGTCCGAAGTAAGTCCATTCCTCCTACAAAACTAGCATTAAACTCGTCAAAAGAATCGCTCGTTTGCGGGAGACATCTGGTAATTTAGCCGGCGTCGGTGTGTCTTAGCAGAACTGGTACGTCGCCATGGCATTGGCTACCCCCTCTCGTGCAGAAAATGAATTAACGGTGCCGAAAGTAAATTTTTCACGCGACAGCTGTTGCCCTACTTACTTTCGGGTAGAATACGGGAATTATCCGCTACTTAATCGCGCAGACGCCTGCGGCCCTTTCCCCCCGCAGGGGAGCAAGTTAGGGGAGAAATATTTCCTCGCCGGAAAATATTGTAGCGGGGCTGGGATGGTGGAATAATTCAAAGAGTCCGGGCCGGGGCGACTGTGTAGCGCACAGTTTTAAAATTGTCCGTCTGTAATTATGTGACGCATTTCGCTCTGAATTGGTTCATTAAAAACTGTGCCTTTGAAGACTTCCCCCCCCCCCCCCCGACCTCCCACCCCCCCGGCGATTTTGCTTTTACATTAATCCGCGGAGCTGCCTCTTCCTCCTCCTCCCCCCCCCTCCCAAGCTGTTCCATCTCTCGCGCCTCCCAAGACGTAGTTTCTTAATTGATGTATAAAGTTGTATGAAAATTCTGTAAAATTTGCCTTAGGTGCCCCCTCGCCCCATTTTTCCGCTGCTCAAGCCCTAGCGAAAAGGGGATAAATCCCGCCAGCAGAGAAATTTATTCGGTGCCTCTGGAAGTGAACAATGCCCGCTGACGACGCGGGTTTTATAAAAACACGGGCAGCAGAACAGGAAGAAACAAAGGAGCGACTCGGAAGTAGACTAAAGAGTTCCGCGGAATTGGTTCGGTTTTGGCTGGGTGAGGGGGAGAGAAGGAAACAGATCGGGTTTCCAGCATTTCTCGCTTGTCAGGAACCGGTTTCGCTCCGGGGAACCTCCCCCACCCCCCCCCCAAATCATCTTTGAGTTTTTATTTTTTCACGAATCTTCTCAATCGAACTTTATGACAAGACTTTAAAAATCAAATTTTTGACATCACAAAGAGGATTACTTAACAGAATTGCTCAAACTTGTACTGTTTCAGATATAGTTTATTCGCGGTTTTTCCGTACTTTTTGGAAATTTTTGACAAATCACCCCATGTATGACGTGTTTGGTTATTTCCTGAATATGCCATGTATCACAAGCGTTGCATACTTCCGTTAACATAAAAGAACACAAAGGTAACTTATTTTTGGTCAAACAGAACACTTAACGTATATTTGATCTATAAATAACTATATTTCATTTACAATTAATGTGACAGTGAGAAAAATAGGTGTGTTTATAATGCGCAGTAATAAATAGCGCTTGTGCAAAATATTAATATTCTCTTTTCGCGATTTCTTCACACTTATTGAATCAAATCTTTGAAAAATCACACCATGAATGACGTGTTTAATTAATTCCTAAATATACCATGTATCATAAGCGTTATATACCTCCGTTAACTTGAAAGTATTTCATATTTCGTTCAATTGAAATTTTACCTCTATTTATAAATTATAGTATTTCATTTACAATAAATATGAATAAAAACTGTGCGAAAAAGTTTGTGTTGGTAGCGTCTAGTAAAAAACAGTTCTCATGCAAAATATAATTACAACTGAATGCTCACGAATTCGGTGCGTTGTACTTTGGTGTCGTTTATTAGACTCGACTAAGCTTTGTTTGCACGAGGCGTAGGAATATCCTGGAAGTAGAACTTTAGAAGGGCTTCAGAAAAATACGGAAGTAACAGTGAATGGACTACATAAGCAGTTTCCAATGTGGGACTGAAAATATTAAATAACGAGGGGAACCTTTGATTACTTCCAGACGTGAAACGAATCGCGCGAGAAAAATAATTTGGATTTCTGAATAACTTCTAAGAAATTTCCTGTGCCTTGACAAGCTTGGTGTTTAAATATTCAATCTCTAAATTAAGTCGTGGAGAGGAATGTACGTGAAGCCAAGTTGGCGGGGATAACTCCCTCTTAAAGCGCTGCGCAGTCATAAACCTGATACCGGGCCGGCCCCGGTTAAAGCTGGGGTCACAATAGCCCGACGGAAACAAGACACGACAGACCGACCCGACGTCAGAGCTCGACGGAAGTTCATAATTCAGTGTTCACAATATCCCGATGATATCTGCTCAACTAGTTTGTTAGTTGGTTGTTGCAAAATCCTAAGAAGGCTACTTATCCTTATAATATCCAATATTTACTTATTAAAACCCACAATAAAGTGAACGATTATTGTACTTTTAACAGTATTTGCATTTACACGAGAGAAAAAAAAAATTATAGAAACAAACGAAAACGTCATTTTGGTGGGAAGTTAGTTTATTGTTTACTGTGGTAGGGAAATATGCACTGAATTTCGTTTTCTAATGTCGTATTTACTTTTTTCGGGCGCCCCGACGCGCCAGACACAACGGAAAGTTGAAATAGAACTTACTCTTGTCGGACTATCGGTGCTGCGATTTTGTCGGACCGATGTCACAGTGACCTTACTTTTCATTGGCTGCTAAAGGCTGTTCACGATAAAGTGAGCACTTTTGAAATCAACCTTGAAAAAATGCCTCTGCCCCTACCTGCATATATTTTATCTGGCGTACTGAGTGACATGCGCCCAGTAAAGTTGCTAACAATGGATGGGAAGTAATTCCGTATCTTATCGTCGACTAAAGAGTGTTAGGTAAACTTTTTTGATAATTGAAATTATTTCTTTCACTTTCTGTTTTCTTAACGCATCGAACTCAAAATTAATGAGCAGTTTTGTTAAATATTTACTTTTCTAATAATTTCACAGTTTCACTTGACCGGTTCATGACAATTTTAACCTTGCATAAGGCGGAAGAATACACGACGTACATGTAAGTAGGTCTTAAGCAGGGCTTGAAAAGTGCTCAGTTTATCGTGAACTACCTATACTCAGATTTCGTCGTGTCTGGTTCGTCGGGGTATTGTGATTCCAGCATTTAAAAAAAAAAGGGGGGGGGGAATTTCCCTAAAGTTTTCTCTCTTTTCCTTTCCAGCTGGAGGGAGCTTCCGGTCAGAAGCGCGCAATGTGGGGCTTGATATCCTATACCATCTCACAAAGCTGTCTTGGGTCGTTACGATCTCTTCTGATACTCCTTTCATCTTCCCGCGGAAGAAGCTCGCTGTAGTCCTATACAGGATGAGCTTATTGAGGGCCTTCCCTTACGTTGCTGAATTTGGTTCATCAGCAGTTGAATACCTAAAAGCGTTAGAAAAATCCCCCCCCCCCCCCAATCTCTTTATACATAAAAGGAGTTAAAATTACACGGCTCCAAAACGATTGGCCATTGGGATCGTAGGAAACGCATAAACGCCCGGACATTTAGAGTCTACGAAAGAAGTTATGTAAAGTTTAGACCGTTGTCGATGTTAAATAAAAACACGAAACTATATGCCGTGTAGTACAAACCATCAGTCGAAATAATATAATAGCCCTACTAAAACCCGTGCCGTTTATTTATTCCTGCTTAACAATTATTGGCGCATTGCTCTATCATTCACATGCACTCCACTGCTGTTTAGTATACTCTGTTTCATATAACTTCAGTAAATTTTGACAGTTCTCCAAAAGAAGTGCGGCCACCATATATCCCTCCGCAACAGCTGTTCGTCGGTGAAGGAAACGATCATTGTAAACAAACTACGAATCCAACGGCAGGAATTGAAAGACCGACAAATTATGTCCAGTACTTAGACTAATATAGCTGGTTGCCATTCCCAACTGTTTTATTTTTGCTATGATCACATAATATACTAGTTAGGGTTGTTTTATTTTATTGGTGGAGTGGGGAACAATAGTTTAACGTCGTTCGTGAGACGTGATTTTTTTTTTTTGGTTCTTCTTATGAGAGAGTGGCGATTGGAACTTGCATTATTTTGATGATGCAGCCGAAAATTTTGTTCGTACGGAAATATCATTCAATTTACTATAACTCAAAAGTTTTTACTTCATCGAAAGAACTAAATGCGATAAATGTGTCGCTGTTCGTACCGATGTGAGAAATGCTCAACAGATAAATATCATTGCATTTTTTATATCATGAACTACACTAAAAGGGCGCTTATTTAGGCCACGTAAATTTGGAAACCTCCCACAAGAACAAAACGCAATAAAAACATCTCTGTTAATACCTATGTGCGAAATGCACATTGTAAACATGTTACGCAAATTTAATTTCTATGTAAAAACCGTTAGAGTTTCAATCAAATAAAAGTCCAAATACATTTCAAATATTCTAACAATAATTTAAGAAAACATTATTTACAAAACACAGAAACTTACTGTTCACTTCGTAATTCCTAAACACGTGTGGAACTTTGGATGATTAATTCACTAAAATCACTTGTCGGCTACTGATACGAAATAATTTATTTGCTGACTTATGCAATTAGCATAACACAAACTATTTCTTGAAACAAACAAATTCAAACTTCACAACCTAAATAATTTTTCGCTCGCGTTTCGCGATGGTCACATAAAATGGCGGACCAAAGCACACAACAAACTGTTTGACAAAGCGACAGAAACGTATCGATAGTTTCACTTAGCAGACTGTTCTAAAGGCACCTACGACGAACTACACTTAATGAAATACGTAAATAAAAAAAAATTATTAACTGCAAAAATAATATTCCGACATCACCAGCAAGGAATTCTCGCATATAGATAAATTATGACGGAAGAGATCACAATGACAACTACTTTTCACCGGGTGGGTGGAGACCATAGACAACAGACTCGACGGAGATTGGTGATGCTCTACCATAATATTCCTACATTTTTTTAAAGCCCTATAACTCAGAAAAATTGTGTATTACTCCATTAGCATAATTTTAACCATAAATGTTGTAATTATCATTAATTTTCCACATTATAAAATTTTAAATTCCGAGTACTATTTTCTTTCACAATCATCGCAAAGCGCGCCAACATAGTAACACACATCCTGCAACAAACATCAGCTGAAAAAGTACTTTGCAAATGGGGACGTTTACTGTTTACATGCTGTGTAGATTGGTCACAACGGCTGTCGAATTTTATTGAAGTTATTTGAAACAGGTATAGTTAATGCTGTAATTCTTACTGACAAGCTATAAGGATCGTACGCATAAAGAAACCTATCATTGAGTTACCTAGCAATAACTGCTTCAAGCAGTGGTGAAGATTAACTTTCGGCCAAGGAAGTATTAAATGTTGTTTCACACAAATGAGAAGAGTTCGATTTAAAAGTAGTAGTCAAGAATTTATTAGATTTTCTGCCAACTTTTTTCGCCTTTCTTATATAATACAATAATAATAAAATAATACAGAAAATTGTAAAGTTTACCTCAAAAACCGATGAATATGTACGATTATATTTATATGTTACTTGCTCGTCTTCTCGTGGTTTGATGTAGCATTAGTCTAATTGTTAATGACTATCAAATAAATATGTTAAAAATATTTTGGCGAAATTAAAAATATAACTAGTATCGTATAGGCCTATATGATTACTTATTTTTTCTAGTATGGAACGAACTTTCTTCGAACTGTATGGAACGATCTGTAAAATCTCTAATTGATTTTCGTTGTTTCTGCTACAAATGAAGTATTTCGGAGAAAATCATGTAAGTCCAATAGTGTTAGAATTGTAAGGAGTGTGACACTAAAAATTTTAATGTCACTTTCCAAATCAGGATTTGTACACACATCAAAATATCGTAAGCCTGCTATAATAACCACAGGGCTACCAAGCACATATTACTAGCTCAACACAAAATTTCCATTAAATTTTATTTTAAAATTTCTTGTGTGTGTGTGTGTGTGTGTGTGTATATATATATATATATATAATGTGTGTATGTATATTACTTTAGGTATTACCGCCTGTAATAATTTTGTGTTCGCTTTTCAAATTTTAGTGTATAAGTTTTTTCATTTCACGTCACAACAAAGGGAATGATGCCTTGGCGCAATATGTAGAACAAATCGTGAAAAGTGTCATATTTCATAAGCACATGTATGTTTAATTTTTCTTCGGTGCCGACTTAAGTAGCATACGCATTAATTTACAAATATTTTTAACGAAGCTTGTGGACTTCGAAGAATCCATTTTAGTTAAAATATTATTCCTTATTTCCGCTAGCTTGAAACGTCATTTGCACACTTAGCCTCGCACACAGGGCTCAAAATATCATTGACCTGTCAACAGCCTCGTGAAAAAGGGACACACAAACTTCGCTCATGAATCAAACCTGGTTTGCAAGATATTTAAGACAAAGCCCCCCTCTTATTCGCGAGGACTTTGCGAAACCGGAAACGAAATGTTTAAGAAAACCATCCTTGATCGTGATTCCCTTTCTTCCATAGTTCATGGTGAAAACATCACAGTTGTGTAAGTTGGCAAAGCATTCGCCACATCTTCACACGTGCATCGGAACTCCAAGACTGCATCATGATTCGTTAGTAGACAGTGTGCTCTTCCGTTATACTCGAGACATCCGACCTTCGTTGCACCACTGTAAACGACGGATGGCGTTATGTCCAGTTATTACAGGCTACTCGCTCGTGTAACAGAAAAGCAACCATATTCTGACATGGTACGATTCCTAGTCGAAAGCATTCGGTCGCCATTTGCAAAGTAGCCTAACGATTTGATCCCATCACACGTTGGAGGCTTTGGCTGTCCAGATTTGCCATTGTTTCCTGCTTACCGGAAGTGAGTTGGTTTGCCATTAACTCTACATCACTCAGTGTTTCACGGGATGTCTGGATATTTCGCGTGTAGAATGACCTTGTCTGTAGGCACAGCTGAGGCTGCTATAAACGTCAACGTACCATTCGAGACCATTTTATCGGGACGCGACAAATACTGACAAAGTCATTCGCCTCCCAGATCCCCGGTGGTTAATGGTCAAATAGCGTCATACACACGCCGTTTACCTTGTGCAAGTCTCCTGCGATGGGTTTGCCGGTGGATCACACCAACAGCTGTAGTTGCTACGGACTGTTCAAGTCAATTTTATTTGGGTTCGGCTTGTACGAAAGACTTCGCTTTCTTTCCAGGTGTCCGGTGATGAATGACTTAATAGTAACGGGCACGCCGATTACCCGCTACCAGTCTCTTGTGAAGGGTTGGCCGGTGGATTTACAGACTCGAGATGAGGTAGACCGAATTTTCGTATTCTGCGCATGTACCCAACATTGACATACCCCAAAGGAACACAACTGTCAAAGTCGCATTGTCAACAATGATGAACGTGCTTGTTTAGACCTGAATGTTTAAGTGACAAGCACTTTTACATCAATAAAATACTTTCATTAGTTTGAATTTGATCAGACTGCATTACACATTGGTTATAAGAAGTATAACATAATATCAAACCACTTGTTTACTAGACAGTGTTCTAATCTCAAATCCAATCCACGCCATTTTCGCTAGACTTGTTAACAGAAAAGCAGGTCAATGTTGGGGCACACGGAGACTGATTGTGCGCAGCAAGCGAGATCGGTCTACCTCGTCGTTAGTCTACGGGTGGATCAGACCGACTTCAGGGCGTACGCGAAACGGGATTAGTGGGGAGGAAGGGAAGAGACGACATTTCAGCTCGACGCCGGCCTGTTGCGTCGCTGCGCCCGGCGTCCTCGTTATTTCCGACACCCCGAGTGCTGCAGCCCCTGATGGCGGCCTCCGGAAAGGCTTTTCTTTTGTTTTTTCTTTCCTCGCTCCGGGTAAGACGATATTTCCCGAGGGAGTCCTGAGCCCGGAACGGCACAATCTGCAAAGCCCCCTCCTCCTGGAAAACACTCCCTCAAGTAAGGTGATCGCCGGGCCAGGACGGGACATAGGTAGGTGTCGTGTGCGCGCGCGTACCCTGGAGGGTGCTTGGAAGGACGGCGATCAAAGGGGAGGGGTCACACCTCTAGATCGCCCCCCCGCTGAAGGGACGGCTTCTTCGCCTTCCCGACGGGACACGAGGACGATCTCGCCAGATGTCCCTCAAGTACTGTGTCCGCGGCTTACCCTGTAAACTGAGGGCTCGAGGGATTCCAGATTCGAGCGCTGTTTCAGCCCCTTGCAGTAAAGAGACTGGCTTCACATTTTGTCTTTATTTGGTCTATTTATCCATTAAGTTTTTGTGAAAACAGACCCTGCCAAATGTTGAGGGATTATGGTAACAACAGAACTGTTTGGTGTCAGCTACAAAGAGTTGTTCTTTCGTAATCAATAAAATAAACACTCTAATGACTACAACAAATTAATTTGGCTATAAGCAAAAAATATTTAGCAAAGTCAGTTTTACCCAGTTTTATATATTTTTTGTGGTATTTTTTGATTACGGCAAAATAGCACTTTTGAAAGCCCTGTTTAAGAACTACTTGTTAGCACATTGTATATCCTTCCGCTATATGTAAAATCAACATTACCGTGGACCTGATCACTTTATACATGCGTCAATAGGCCTAAAGGTAACCTGTAAAGTTATTATATAAGTAAATATTTGACTAATTTTCTAATGAATACATTTAATGCGTTTAAAAAATCAGAAATAAAATAAATCATTGTAGAATTGACAAACGTTTACCGAATACTTTTAATTCAACGTTGAGACATGTAACTACTTTCACTCCATCGTTACCATTACTGGGCACATGACACTACCTATGCCCGTTAAAAATACACGCAAGTAAGGACAGTGACATTTTTCAATGGTTTATTTCAAGAGTTCTCACTTTATCGTGAACAGTCTTTAGTAACTTGTATTTTAGTGTATTAAGGTATACTGTTTCCAAATGTTGGTTTAAAAAGTATAATTCTTTGGAGATATGTAATAAGAACACTTGAAAAATAAAGCGTGTTGATTGGCATGCTTCGATTATGTGTGACAGTTTGTAAATAATAGTTGGTAAATTAGCCCAGAACATTAGCAAGGAAGAACGCACAGGTCTCCCTTTACGTTGAAATAAAAATTTGACTAAACTTGTAGTAAACCTGTTCCCATAAAATATTCTGCATCGAGAAGACGAGGATTAAATACAATGAACCGTTACAAAGGTAGTGAGGGCGATTATACAAATAAGTAATTACAGCGTTACAGTTCAAAGGCAAAGGGGTTTGCAAAGTGTTATATAGGTGAAAATTACTTTTAGTGTGTCATTGAACAACTCCTAACGTGAATACGTGATGGCATTAGACCATTAGAACTCTGCATGGCGTCATAGAGGCGTATAATGTCATCGTGCGATGACCGTTTTATAATTGTTGCAACTACTGCTCTTGGGCGTATCTTTGCCCCGTCATCGTTTCCCTGATCACTTCTGCGAAAGATCGAGAGTCATGGTTAGAGACCTGAAGAATTCGCGAATTCATTTTTGGACAAGCTAGAATTCATAACACGTGTTTTTATATCACTTTAGCCATTAGTACAAACGGGGTTTGACACCTCCTGGAGAACGATGGCCCATTCATCGCCCTTCACCGTGACAGCAGACAATCAATGCACAGTTGAAATAGGAATATTTGTGCATAAGATTACAGAGTCTAGCCTGCAGGTCATGAATTGTTAAGGTCTCTGGTCATGGGAAATTGCTCCTCGCACTGACACTAAAAGAACTGACTTTATGTCTCTCAGTAGTGACGAAAGATTTGTGCGCAGTCCAATGTCTTAAAAAAAATTAGGTTGCTGAAACAGTATTCTAATCTCAAGTCCAAATCACGTTGGTTCTGATAGCGCTATTGGCAGAGAAGCAGTCGAGTGCCGTAACACGGAGATTAACTACTGTGCAACTCACACGCGATTTCTACAATATCCACTTTAATCATTCAGACCCAGTGTACACAATTGCGTACATTGTGTAAGTGTAAGTAATTTTTTGTGTGTGCTGCACACTGCGGAGCCCAGTGACCAATGATTTTAATTGCGGGTATATGATTCGCAAACCGTCTTACTGGTCTATGTCATAATCGGTTCATGTAATTGTAGCCGATGCTACAGCTCATTGGCTGTGACAACGAAACAAGTGTTGACTCGACTGAAGTACAGCACACGCCATAACATTTTTTTTCTGCAACACCAGAAACCGTAATTGAAGTGTGTCTGAAAGGGTTGAGTTGAGGAATTTGGGCTGCTCTCGACGGAGTCTTGAGCGCCGATGAGGGTGAAATTAGGTGAGGATGGAGCAGCCGCGGGGAGATGGGAGATCCCCGAGAAAACCCGCTGACCAGCGGGATCGTCCGGCACGCTTCCCACTTGTGAAAAATCCGGGAGCGACCCGGCCGTGGGATTGAACCCGGTTCGCCTTGGTGGGAGGCGAGCAGTCTAACCGCTAGGCCACCGCAACCCCTGGTGTCTGGGAGGGTTGAGGGAACCTGACTCGGCGCGACCTTGGCCTGCGATGTGTCTATAAGGACTGTTCGACGTCGTATGCGACTGAGCCAGAAGACGGAGTGAGGTTATTCGCGACGCCGCGGTAGGCAGTCCGCTAGAGCCGAGCGGTGACAAAGTGGCAAATGTTGCGACACTTGGCAGCGTCGGCGTGATCTTTCTTGCTACCCCTGCACGCGAAAGGTTAGCGATGCATCACGGGGCGGGGAGGCTGGCATACACACACCCACCCTCTCTCTCTTCCCGAACTTTCGGGCGTGATTAATCTGCCGGCCAGGCCACGCCCCCCCCCCCCCCCCCAGCGGCGCGAACAGGGTGGGGCAATAGCTGGCACGCGGTGTCTAGCCCGCGTCATTTGTCGACCCCGGCAGACACTTCCTCCTTGAAGTCCGGTCGCCAGGGCGAGAGGGTTGCACACCTCCCGCGTCAATAGGAATTTTTCTATTGGGCGGAACCGGCTTTGGCTCTCTCGAGGGGAGGAGTGTTCGGTCGTTCTAAAATACATCCCAATCCCATTTCGCTGCCGTCATATGAAAATAATTGTTTTCGACGTATTCCACGGGGGCAACTTTTAACGCCGTTGTTAACAACATCCGACTGCATTGTACCTGACTTAACCACACGCGTTACGAATATACGAATTCCTGCCAGAATTGCGCCGCGGCAGAAACGGCATCTAGCGACTCCATTACCAAATCGTCTTCAGATGCTGTGCCTGACACCTACCGGCGAAAGGCTCAACTAGCATGATTTTCCGTTTGTTGCATCCTTCATAACGCTCCAAAACACGACGGTTTCATCAACATTTTAAGACCATATAACATGAAATAATGACGTCGGTTTTAAGATACACCGCACAATATTCTTCATAATCGTTAGGAGATTATTTGTGAATAGTTTAAATTGAATAGATGTATCAGAAGTGAGTATAAAATAGCTTTTTAATTTTAAATATAATATTTTATTAACAAATTTCAGCTAGAAAATAATATCACCGCCATTAGAAAGAGCAGAGTTTTACTTACAAAACGGAACAGGCATATTATTCTACCTATCACGTGTTGGCAGTTGAAATTAATTTCCCAAGATGGCGCAAAACTATGATTCATCACCTTAATAGAAATCAGCAGGTGGCCATTTGTGATTCTTTGCTTACTCGTCATATGTAACTGGAGAACATAGATTAACGTAGATTACTACTGTCCAGTATTGTTATTAGTGATGGTAAATGTTGAATTTATATCAACATCAATAAAGTATTGGCTAAGCCCTAAAAAAAATAAAACACTTAACCTTAAGGACAGAGAGGCACCGTATACTACAAATTAATGGCTTCCCAAGAATATGGCCGTCGCTGTTGACAATTGATGCAAACTACTGAAGATGCCTTGTGGCATCAGTTCGAGAGGAACCGTCTATGAAGACAACATAAAGTGTTGCTGCAGCACGATATTGCGCGTCTGCTTTCCGCTAATACGAAAAAAAAGCAACTATCTAAGGGCTGTGCCCGATAAAGTAAGCACTTTTGAAATCAACCTTAGAATAAAGTTACTGCCCATGCCTGCATGTACTTCTACGGGCTTACTGAGTGGCATGCACCCGGTAAAGTTGGTAACGATATATGGAAAGTAGTTCCACATGTCGAGTCCAATACAAAGTGTTAGGCAAACGTTAAATTATTTATTTCGGTTTCTGTTCTTTTAATGCACCAGATTTGTACAAATTAGCAGATTTGTAGAATGTTTACATTTCTAATAATTTCACAGTTTCACTTGACCGACGCACGAATAAAGTAATGGGGCCCTTAGCAATATTAATTTTACATAAGGCGGAAGAATACACAATTTTCGTACAAGTAGATCTTAAGCAGGGCTTTCAAAAGTGCTCATTTTACAGTGAACAGCCTTATAGAATCTCGTTTGGGAGGATATTTCACATCCCCCTTATTCGACCGGTTTAGCGGTCTAACATTTCCGTCTTTCTACTCACTATCCAACGATATTTGAGTAAATTCTTTTGATGACGAAAATGCTCTTAAAACGTGGCTTGACGAATTTCTTAGCTCCAAAACAGAAGATATATCCGGGCGTGGAATTTAAGAAATGCACCAGCCTCTCAAAATTTGTATTTCTGGGAATTTATGGGGTTGATACTGAGACTTCCGAACACCTAAAGCAGAGATTTTTAAAGTGAAAATACTGTAGAAAACTACTTTTAAGAAATTATTTTGGAAATATATGTATAATTTGGCTGTTAATAACACTAGGCCATGGTTCGGATTTACAAAAGCAATTTCATATTTTTTTTATTTTTTTTATTTTATCAGCAGAAGATTTAAATGATTTCTGGTGACGCGTAAGGTTTATTGTATCATGATAAAAAAAAATTTAGTCTGTTCCACCAAAGTTTAATATTTTGAAGAAAAAAACTTAATATTTAGGAAATTAATGATATTTCGTTGGATATTCATAATTTTCGTAATTAATTAATTTTTAAATGTTGGATGTAGAGTTTAATACGGTCGTATTTTTAGACTGCTATTAATTGTAATATAAATTATAAAATAATGTGCTTATCACAATTTGTATTAAGATATTAAGATGATAAAGGACTGAAACGTAAATAAACTGAGGGGCAACGAATTCAAACTTTAACACATTAAATATGACGTGTGGCATATAGTAAGACACGGAACTACTTATCCTACACTGCTGCCGAATTATAATCCATTCGCGGTTACTTCAGACTTTTCTGAAGCCCTGCTAAAGTTCTATTTCCAGGATATTCCTCCGCCTCGATCAAACTAAGCTTAACTAAGTGTAGATAATTACATTAAATGACAACGCACCGCATTCTTGCCCACGCTGTGTAACAGTATTCTGTATAAGAACTATTTCTTACTAGGCACTACCAACACATGTGTTTTCTCGCTGTTTTTCGTGCAAATTATTTATAAATGTAGCATTATAATTTATAGATATAATATTAATAACGTTTCAGTTTAAGAGAAAAAAATAACTTTTATGAACACAAATACAAAACGCTTGTGATATATGGCGTCTGTTGGAAATAACTAAACACGTCGTAAATGGGGAGATTTTCCAAAGGTTTAATTCTAAAAGGACGAAGAAACCGCGAATTGACTATAAGTGGGAGCGTGCCGGTCAGTGTTTCAGTTAAAATGTATACGTTCAGGCACAGGATTTTTTTTTCAAATGTTTATTTCAGAAGTGCTTAATGAACCTAGACTTAGCTTATCCTAACTTACATGTACATAGACTTATCTCGTGGCAGAAGTCGTCTAGGTGCCTTCGAACGTCCAGGTTCTTCCGTATTCGATTTTTTTTTTTTTTTGGTCTATCTTCAATATGCATAGTTAATTGGTAAATGTTGTTCGTGATAAAGTGAATACTTTTCAAATCGACCTTACAAAAAAGTCACTGCATATACTTTAACGGGTGCACTGAATGACATGCACCCAGTAAAGTGGGTAATGATGGATGGGAAGTAGTTCCGCATCTTAACGTCGAATATAAAGTGTTAGGTAACTATTTGTGATATCTTAAATTGTTTCTTTCGCTTTCTGTTTTTTTTTTTTTTTTTTTTTTTTTTTTTTTAATACATCAAAGTGTAAAAATTCGCAGATTTATATAATATTTACTTTTCTAATAATTTCACAGTTGCATTTGACCGACGCATGAATTAGGTGATGAGGCCCACGGCAATATTAATTTTATATATTGCGGAATAATACACATCGTGGATATAAGTTGATCTTTTTCAGGGCTTTCGAATATGCTAATTTAACCCTGAACAGCCTATAGTCGAGTAGAAGTATGTTCGTGCGATTAAATATTACACTTTTTGATTATATTTGTGGACAGCTGAAAACTGATTATATATTTTATAATATTTTGCGTACATAGGTAATATGCCTATTTAAGTTAATGTTGCACTCAACAGTTGAATTGACTTTAAATAGCGAAGTATTGAGCGCCGGTGAGTGTGAAATGAGTTGTGAATGGAGCAGCTGCAGAATTCAAAAGCGGGGAAACGGGAATACCTGGAGAAAACCCATCGACTAATAACGACGTTCGCCACGTTTCCCACTTGCGAAAATCGAGGACCGCTTCGGTGATCGAACGCCAGGTGGGAAGTGAGCACTCTGACCACTAGACCACCGCGTTTTATCTTGTACGTACAGCTGACCACTTACAACTATGTATATGGCGCTGTATATAGGTTTTTTGCTCACTGTGTGAATAATCCCCTGATTTGTCTCTCGGTACATGATGCGTCGGTTTAAAACAAAAAAAAAAAAAAAAATACACCTTAAGTTTTCTCCACTACCACCCCCTCCCCAATCATATTGGAATTATTTTCAAGATTTCCGATTTCCTTACAATCAGCGCCTTTTCAAGTGGTTTAACTCGTAGCACACCGGCCTGCAATTTCGGCGTTTCTAACTCGAGTTATGCAGAAAAAATTTTGATATTTGAGGTTTAAACAAGCCGTTAATACTTCGAGCTAATAATTATTAATAGAGAATAATAAATATTGTCGTGTACCATGTAAAACTTGTGTGGAGGGAAAAATTCTCCCCAGTTATGTGGTCTTACTAACACAGGAAGGCTAATCGAAAGGCACCTTATACGAAAAGTTAACCAAAATTTAATCACGAACATTGCGGTCCAGAAATGGCTATAACGCCGCTGACTTTAGTGGTCATTGATTGAGCTTGTCGTTTTACAAATGAGATGGTAGTGATTTTTTTTAGACACTGAGATCCTTGCTACCGTACAGTCACGTTTAAGAAAGTTGTATTACCTTTCGTTTACTGTAAACGTACTGATGGAGGCTAATCTCGAAGGTGATACGATATTTGATGGACTGCCTACTGATAATTGTTCCATGGTTAATAAAAGTTCTGTGCAAAAGAAAGGATATAGGAAAATATGGTGGTTGGGAATGAGCTTGTCTGTTGGATATTAAATTTTATTATTGAATTAGATCTTCAAAAGAATAATGAATTTATGATTCGTCTGTTGTTTTATTTTCATTGTGATGCTTAAAAACTGTTATTTACGTTGAATGCAAAACATGGACTATGAAAGCTTGTTAGTTATACAATACTTAATTTTGTGGCTAATTTCTCCGGAAGAAAGTTTCTCAAACAAACTGAAATTCTACAAAATATCTTTAATATTTACTAACTTTTTAGATTGGTTCCTACACATGCTATGTTTTCGACGAACCTGGAGTAATTCCTACACTTTAAAAGCTTTCATAATCAATTTCATTCATCAAGTACTATAATAATCTCATACTCGTAATATTTATGGGGTCTTCGTGAGGTCGAAAAGTATTGTATCGTCACCGAACTATAGGGGCCACTATGGCCGAGCGGTTAGCCTGCTCGCCTCCCACCGCGGTTAACCGGGCTCAATCCCCAGCCGGGCCACCGGATTTTTGCATGTGCGGATCGTGCCGGACGATGCCGTTGATCAGCAGGTTTACTCGAGGATCTTCTGCCCCCCCTTTTTTTTTCATTCCAGCGCTGCTCCATACTCACCTCAGTCGCCCTCATCGGCTCTCAAGACTTCGCTGTTAAGAGCCGTCCAAATCTCTTCACCCGTCACCGAACTCTATTGCTTATGCGTTGCTATTGCATAGAATATTCTCCATTTAAAGTTACTTCCAACTTTTCTGCAACCCTGCTAAAGTTCTACTTCCAGGATATTTCTCCCCCTCATGTAAACAATGCCTAGAAAATTACAGCATATTCCCAACTCACAGCATTTGTACGCACTCAATGTAATAATATTTTGCAGAATAGCTATATCTTACTAGGCCATTACCATCAGAGCAATTTTCTTTCTTTTTTTATTTATATTTATTATAAATGAAATATTATAATGTATGTATTAAATATAAGTAAAAGTTTAAATAAACCAAAAATAAGGTACACTACAAATTCAAATCAGTGGAAAACCACTGATCCGCAGTGAAATTCAACTACTCGAATCAGTGGAAATGTCTCCACTTAGAAATAGTGGAAAACCACTGATAGTTTCAGTGAAAAAATTTTCACTGATTGAATAAGTGGCGGCCAACTGCAGTGGCGAACTAAATATTCTTTTAATTCATTTTAGCAAAATAATTACTAGAGATAAACAAATTTACCATAGTTTTCTGTTTATATTGTGCAATTTACCGTAATGTCAAAATGTAAATAAACTTTTCGGAGGTGGCCGTGATTGAACTGAAAGACTCTTTCCACTTCGCTGTCAGGCCATTACCTCACCATCTGCGCTACCACGTCAAGTTGATAAACAAGACGAAAATATGTGTCTTATATATCTTTATCGAGAGCGTGTAGTTTTAAATTGCATGTCCTTATGTTTCGTTTTTTTTGGTTTAATTGGTCCCGTTAGGATCGTTAAAACGAATAGTACACGTGAGTGCACTCATTTCACCATATTATATGCAGTTCAAAACTTCAAACAGAGCGCCGTGATGATTACATGAAAGCGAAATGAAAGACGTAGAAAAGCTGAATGTTCATATTACCTCGTAAAATGGTGTTTTGAAAGACGAAACGCATTTGTTAAACGGCCATTTTTTGCACGCTGTTCAACTGATCCATTAGTCAAAAATAAACCACGAAAAGCAGTGAAAACAATTACTTATCAATCAGTGGGAAATGTCACTGAATCAATAAGTGAAGGAAATCTGTCATTTAGTTAAACTCACTGAAGTGACTGTTGAACCGTGGAATTCTCATTGATTCAGATTTAGAGTGTACTTCTATGTTATAAAATGCTTGTGATACGTACTATATTTAGGGAACAACCAAACGCGCCATAAATGGGGTGTATTTTGACGTGAATACGGCTTTAAATTTGCCACCATAGTGGGGATGCATTCCAGAAAATCCGATGATAACCAAATCGGGGGATAGAGTTTGGTATTGCAGCTTCGAATCTATAGTCTAAGTTTATAATTCAATTACACCACTCGATTGTCAAAGGATCAAAGAATATGTTACGTTGAGTGATGACTGCGAAGCATCGCGCGTGGTGAGCCGGGTGGGGGGGGGGGGGAATGTTGAGTTGGTTACACTGCGCCTCATAACTTCGGCGTAGTATAACTTTTGTTTTGACTAGAAGCTACGACGCTCGTTTAAGTTTCAATCGACAGGTCTCGCCAAGATCAATCGATTGCGCGTATAAAAACATTTGTGTGTCGTGGTTGTGGTGGAAATTGTTTGCTCTTAATGTAAAATAATTAAGAAAACTTAACACAATTTCGGCCTATACTTGTCAAAAACCAAGTCGAAATACAGAAATCGTATACGGTTGGGAAGAGCATCTCAAAAGCAATCCAGTGCTACCCATAAAACTCCATTGATCGAGTGAAGCGGTGCCGGTTACATAAAATAAATATTAAGGCGTCCGAGAGCGTCAACGCAGACGTATTCACGCAAAACAAACGGCGGTGTCCCCAACACAGCCACACCCTGTTTTTTTTTCCTTCAGAGTTTTGAATCAAAAAGTGTGAAGTTACCGCGTGTAGATTATAGTTTGTAACTACTCAGCGGGACGATCACTACGCCTCGGATAATGGCGCCTGTGACAGATGTGCAAACGAGTCTTTCTCCTTCGGTTCGCAAGATACCTAAATAAGAGTTTCGAGGCGGGGGGGGGGGGGGGGGGGGGGGGGGTTAGGAAACGGAAAGAAAGGTTGGGGGATTTGATAGAGAAGCACTGGGGGAAGAATAATCATGGAAAGAAATTCTTTCCTTAAAGTTGATTTCCATGTCGTCATTTGCAGCCGAATATTTTTACCCCGGCTCCTCCGCGGAGATTACTTATTCAGCGCGGAGACCTCCCCTCCCCTCCCTACTTCCATTGCAGACGACCAGCCGTCTCGGAAATGTAAAAATATTCCGGCCCGATATCGGAATTAATTGCGTTCGGCGCAGCGGTTCGAACAAAGACATCGGTGTCTGAGAAAATGGCTCGTTTTTTGGGGGAGATAAATTAAAACGTTGGTATTCCAGGGGACGGAGGATAAAATCGGGTTCTTGACTAAACTTTCCGGTCTGGTGGTGGGAAAATGTCGGGAGAAACTAGACTTGATCAGCTGTCTGTGATATATTGGAAACGCAGTCCAGATGAGAGCATTTTGTATAAATTCGTGTTAGATAAAACGAACCAGTAACGTCGTCCAGAATTCTGGCAGATCTTGCTAAAGAAGTAAAATTTTCTAATGCAAGAAAAATATATAAGCACTGTTTTGTAATTTTCTCCCATTATATTTCCCAAGACTTCGACCAACTCTTTCTATAAACTTTTGTTAAATCCTCTTTGCTGGCAAAGAAACTTAAACTGGTGTTAACTCATACATTACCAGATAGTATCTCTTTTGACTAAAAATTTGGTTGAATGTTAGTGTTTATAAGAAAAAAAAATCACTTATACAATTAAACTTATTCGCGTAATTAGTATAAGAGCTTTTTATTTGAACGCGTGGTCCCAAAATGTGGCATAAGAAAGAAGACAAGCTGGTCTGTTTAGTTAGGCATATGTCGCTTATGCCAGGTTGCACCATCGTGGTTCGAAATTCGATCAGAGATCGGATCGAAGATCGACACAGAAAACTGTTGCACCATTCGAGTTCAGAGCTGGAAGTTAATTTCAAACCCCCGAAATTGGCGTTTCGAAATCTCGATCCGAAAACAGCAGCCCTCGTCGACAAATGTAGTTAGAAAATACTCCAACAGATAGAACCACGGTCGATTGTTTTCTTGGGAAATTAAAACAACATTATACGCACGTGAATATTATTCAGTAAAATTCGTACAGCAATAATTCACTTAAAACAGATAAAACATCGCACATCTAGTTCAATCTACGGTGACAAATTCGCCTACTTCCATGACGTCATATATTACGAACCAATAGCAAAATTTGTCTCATATTTAATCTCGATCTCTCACTTTTGAACCAAGATCGATGAATCGGAGATCCAGAATCACGAAATTAAGTTGGTGCAACACTTTTACATTGGATCCAAGATCAAACTGGATCCTGATTCGAAACTAGGATCATTCGATCTTGGATCGGAGAAGATGTTAGTGCAACTGTGCATTAGACGTCTCGTTCTTCCATGTATTTTTTTCGGGAGGTGAAATGGAAGCCTCCGACTTTAAAATGTTGATAACAGTTACTATGTAGATCGCATATTTAGTGAGGTGTGGCTCAGTTAGGGTTTGTAAAACGTTTACGATACTGTATATTTAACATTAATTTGTGCCTAAAAGGGTATATAAAAATTTTATCAGAAAGGCTCTGATTTGAAATATCGCACAATTACAACACTAATCAAACTTAGGGGCCGCGGTGGCTGCGAGGTTAGGCAGCTCGCCTCCCACCAAGGCGAACCTGGTTGAATCCCGGGCGGGGTCACTCCCGGATTTTCGCATGCGGGAATCGTTCCGGACGATGCCGCTGTTTGGCGGGTTTTCTCGTGATCTCCCATTTCCCCCGCCCTTACATTCTGGCTCTGCTCCATTCTCATCTCATTTCGCCCTCACCGGCTCTCCAGACCACGTTGTTAACAGCCGCTCAAATCTCTCAACTCTAATATGACGATCGGAGGTAGTTGGTTGAGAGTCTTCCGCCTAGCCGGGGCTGGCAGGTAGTTATAGAAATATGAAGAGGCTTTTATTTGGAGCACTTTGAATAAGCCAACCCACCACCGACGCTGGGGAGAGAAAAGTGTAGTTATATGTTGAAATTATAACCTTTGAGCGTCTTCTGGTCGACAAACTTTATTGACATCTGTACATTATACACAAGCTGTACACGACCTAGAATACACGTACTGCCATTAGAACCAAGCAAAATACGAAACATCCATATTTTCAACCCCTATCTCTGTTTTGATACTTTTTACGAGAGTAAATTACACGAGCCCGAACAATACTAATAACAGCAGTTTGATTAAGCCTACGCAACCTCGTGAACAGCAAAATGCCTTCCAACATGTCATATCACGAACATCAGGTTGATTAACAGATGCAACAGAAGAGGCCGGACAATTATGGTTTTGTATCGTTTTGGTTTGCAGCGTATGACTACTAATCCTGGCAGTGGGTACAAGGAAATATTTTTCCCCCTGGGTCCATAATGCTTCGTGCCCCTTTTTACGTGTATGCCTATTAATCATATTGGTGTAAGTGGCATAGTTTGATGAGAAACGTTTGCTGCTGTTTGAGGTGAACTTAATCAAACCCTTTTATCACTATTACTCAGGGACCTGTATAGCATTCTCATAAAAAAGTTAATTTGAGTTACGGGATGAAATATGAGTGTTTCGTAAGTAGCTTGGTAGTGCTGGTGACATACGTATTGAAGATGATATATAGCTCGTATATTATGTGTAGATGACTGTAAAGGTGTTTTATGGTCGGTTGCATGTCTCAGAGGCCATTAATTAATATTTGGGATTTCGTTTACTTTATCGACCTATAGTTCTATTTATTGCAACTATTGTTACCCAAAATGTGGCTGAAACCTGATTGAGGGAGTTGGATAATTTATTATATTGTACGAGACTTTAAGTTGTGTGCTTACACTTATACAAGTTAGAAGAATACGAAAATGGCCAGGTCATTACTGTGAAATATTACGTGTTTCGCACAGATCTGGACTGTTGCAAGCTATTAGTTACCTTTTCACAGGCTACATAAAGAGTTTTTTCTTTTGTCATTTGACAGACACTGGTGTTGATGATGCTTTGGGATGGAAAAAAAAACGTAAGGCTGAGCTCCCAACATATGAAATGCAACAAACCATTACCGATGTAAGGAAATATCAATAGTTACTGTATATTGTGAATCATGTGCATATTATTCCACTAGGATGGTAATTATCCAGATCATTTCTCACGCATTTACTGTTTAACCATCGTTCATTAAATTTTTGCCTAATTTTTTTTACCCTCGTTAAAGTAAATATAAAATTATAAATATAGTATGCATAATCAAAAATTAAGGTTGGTTAATAACGTTGTGTTGGCGAGTGACACTAATGACATTGTGTTGACGAGTGACACTAATGATTAGAATCCTTTAATGGTCCGTTGGGTGTATAACATCAATGGCCCTAACAAAACATATCCTGGTGCCGATTGATCTGAGTCACATTGGAACCCAGCAGTTTTTCAGGAACACAAATGCCTAAGTAAAAAGGTTGGGTTTTAAAGAGAGAGGCGTAACTTTGTCACAGATGTGCATTTTTAACTGAGGACAGTTGCAGTAAGTTTGGGAAAATGGCAACCTCTTATACCAAGTTGTATAGTACATGCTATGAGGATAGTTTTCTTGTGGGCCAGATGAAGTTACTGCTATCTAGAGCTCTCTTCGTAGCTACCGGGAAATCGGATTATTTGCTAGCCACGGCCCAGTATCGTCCCATGGTGTTTTGTTCCTCGCCAAACAGGAGATGAACTATATTTGCCTTTGAGAAGTTCAGAAATAAGTGTAGGTATTTCAGCGAGTAGTATTACTTTCGTTGCGCATGAATTCATTATCAGCATTCTGACCACAAGAAAAGAGTTTTCTTTGTATGTTGTATAAATTCCTAGAGTGCAAAATGTTACATACGCGTAACTCAGTATGTTGAAAGTATAATCTTTTCGAGGTCTCTTCACGCGTTTTGAACCAAACCTTTGAAAAATCACCCCATGTATGATGTGATTGGTTATTTCCTAAATATGACATGTATCACAAACGTTTCATATTTCTGTTAACAGAAAGGTAAAATATTTTTGGTTAAATTGAAACTTTATTTATATTTTGTTTTTAAATCATAACATTTCATTTACGATCGATATGAATAAAACAGCGAGAAAAAAATTTGTTTTGGTGACCCCTAGTATGAGATAGATCGTAAGCAAAATATTATTACACTGAGTGCTTATGAATGTGGTGGGTGCGTTGTCTGTAGAGCAATTTTCAAAGCTTTGTTTGCAAGAGGCGGAGAAATACCCTGAAAGTAGAAAATTATCAGGGCTCCAGGAAAGTGTGAAGTAACTGAGAATGAATTATAGTACTTGTATCGCACAAGTTCACTGCGACAGAATTATGGAGGAAGGATATGCAAAAGCAACAGTTAATAAATATGTGCAGTAGCTAACCAAATGTGTGACGTTCTTGAATATGTGTTACAGCCAGAAAACTCATCTCTTTCCCAGAGTGCTGAACAGCTGCATGCACAACATGCCCCGTCGTTTTTAAATGTAGATTTTATAAGCGATACAAGCAGATGAAAGTAGCTGGGCAAATCATTACTGGCATCCTATGTGGATGCCTAATGCCAAGTTCGAAGCATCGCCTCTTGAAGATATTTTGCGTGTATAAAGTGGAATGTATACAAACACCCGCACTTCCTTTTTGACCATGTCACATTTCTTCGACATGACCCGACACCCTTACGTTCTACATATTTCTTTCAATGAGTGAAGAGATCTCGGCGGCTCTTAACATCGAGGTCTTGAGAGCCGGTGAGGATGAAATGAGGTGAGTATGGAGCAGCGCCGTAATGAAAGGGCGGCGGGAAATGGGAGATTCCCGAGAAAACTCGCCGATCAGTGGCATCGTCCGGCACGATTGCCACATGCGGAAGTCCGGGAGCGACTCCGCCGGGAGTAGAACGCGGTTTGCCTAGGTGGGAGGCGAGTAGTCTAACCACTACATCACCGCGGCGCCTACTTTCTTGCAGGCATATATTTTCGAAGTTACTGTGTTACTGAGGCAGTGTAGACCAGCCACATCCACGATTTTACTAAAAAAAATTTGTCCTCTAAACCAAAATATTTTATCTGGAGTATTTGGAAGACTTGCCAAAAACACGTGACTTTTGTCTGTGAGCTTAACATTTGTCACTTTTCACTTTTATCTCGAGCAAAAAAAAAAATCATATTCTACCTCACGTTGCTCTGTTCGAGCTAGTGGCAGTTGTTATTCTTTTATCCTCAAGGTCAGTTCCTCAACGTCTATGGTTGCTTCTCGCCGTTTTTGTCGTTTGGCGTATGTTTCAAGTATATAGGCTGTTCACGGTAAAATTAGCGCATTCTAAAACCCTGCGTAAGCTCTACTTGTTTACACATTGTGTATTCCTCCGCCTTATCTGAAATTAACATTGCCATGGGCCTCATAACTTTATTCACGTGTCGGTCAAATTAAACTGTGATATTATTAAGAAATAAAATATTATTCAAATCTGCTCACTTTAACCTTTCGATGGATTTAAAAAACAAACAGAAAGCCAAAGAAAAAATTCTAAGTTATCACAAACTATTACCTATCGTTGCCAACTGTACTGGGCGAAGGTCAATCAGTGTGCCAATTAAAATATATGCATGCAGGTGCAGTGACTTTTTTCTAAGGTTCATTCCTAAAGTGCTCAATTTATCGTGAACAGCCTTTTTAATGATTTCATCACGTATTTCAGGAGGCGAAATCTCTTCTGATAATTTATTTTTGGAGGAATTTTGCTGTTAATTGTAGAAACGAAATCTTCCAAGAAAAAAAAATGATGCTCGTATTGCAACAAGTAGTTTGATACTACTGCGAAATAATGACCATTTCCTCTATCGCAATAAATTTCACCAATAATTTTTCTACTCACGATAGCGGTAATCATAACAGTTAGCAAAATGAAATGTCCACCATAAATAAATTTCGTGTGTTAATGTATTTCATGAGAGAACATTGTAACGATTGTGGCACAATACAATGTACTTACTTACTCATACAATCATGAGTGCAGATAAATGAAAGCAAACACAATAAAAGGGAAGAAATTTGCAGTCGGGTCGTGTATGCAAAGAAGACAAAAGTGGCACTAGGAATTATATTTTTGACTCATATTTGCTTACGTTTACATTTTCAGAATCTAGAGTAGGTATGTTTAAAAGATCGCCTCGTGTTTCAGTTTAGAGTCTATTTATAACTTGACATACAAAAATACATGTCGCAAATAAGTTATTTTTATAAGTGTTTAGTAAAACAAAAGAAACTTAAAGAAAATATTTTTGTATGTGTCTCGTCAATATGTCAGCTGGTACCTCAAATAGATGAAAGTTTTAAAATAGGAAAGTTTGAGAAATTGGCTAGAATGCCTGGCAACTCTTGATATCCCACAAACTTGTGTATGTAACAAAAGTATTAAAGCGTATAAATCTTCGCTTCAGAGTAAACATTCATTGAGAATAATGTGTGTGTGGACAACATATTTAAATTAGATAGGTTGGACAAATTTAAATTACAACCGTGTGCATCCAGGCGCGAAAAAAAATTAGAGGATATTAACTTTTATTTCCTTTGAAACGCTTGAGAAACGCCAGTCATCTTCATGCGCGGTTTATATGCAAATGCCCGTCGGGAAACTCCGTGCCAAGAGAAAATGGCCTGGTTTAAGCTCAAAAAGAAAACGGAAGTTAAGTAGCAGTGTATTTCGTTTTCAGAAGTATCAAGACTCGCTTGAATGTGGATAGAAAGTAACATAATTAATTTTGCCTTCCATCGAGAAATGACACGCTACCTACTTTTATAAAGTGTAGAAATATAAGGAGCCACGTTTTCTGAGCGGTTAGCCTGCTCGCCTTCCACCAAGGCGATCCGAGTTCAATTCCCGGCCAGGTCACTCCGGATTTTCGCATGTGGGAATCGTGCCAGACGATGCCGTTGGCCGGTGGGTTTTCTCGGGGATCTCCCGTTTTCCCCGCCTTTTCATTCCGGCGCTGCTCCATACTCGCCTCAATCAGCCTCATCGGCTCTCAAGACCTCGTTCCTAAGTGCCGTCCAAATCTCTTAACTCAACCAACAACAGAACTCTTAAAATGAAATAAATGTAAGTTACCTATTCTTCTTAACCAAATATCTTTACTAATATTTTGTTGGTACTTACAGGTATATTTACTATAAACATAATTGTCACAATCCATAAGTCAAGTTGATCTTGTTGTTAAGGGCACCGACTAGTAATACAGGGGGTTTGGGTTCAAGTTCTCGTGCTGCCAAATTGCGATTTTTTTTTTTTCGTAAATTATGCATTGAAATTTTATTTTTTTCACTCGTTCTCTGTTATTAATTCATCACGTTTGTTTTCTAGAATAAAAAAAATAACAATTTTGTGTACACTTCTCAATAATGTAAGGTGCAATACAAGGCTATCATTTGTAGTATTGCAAATAAATGTTTTGCAGATTTTACAAGAAAACTCATTGCAGTTTACAAAAAATTTCTTGCGAACTGGGTTTCCAGAAATTTTTCTTATAGCTGACTTTGCGTGGCGCAGTCGGTTGGAGCGCCACCGATCTGGAGTGCGGGAGGCTCTGGGTTCGAATTCCGGGTAAGGCGTCGGTGTTAATTTTAGTTAGGTTATAAGTTAGTCTGTAAGCCGTACCCTGCTAATCTTTCATGCATAAGACCGGGGGACGTTGAAAAGCCCTATACAATACCATTTTTCTTGTAAAAGTACAAAATAATTTTAGAGTGATAGGCATGACCGCACACTGGGCTAAAATAATGTGTGTAACTCTACTACGACTGCAAATTTGTCTTCAGAAAAGCGTGGCAACCTCGTGTCATTACAGAATATAAAAATAAGAATTTTTGACGTCTTTCCAGTTTGTATCTGACGATTTCACTATTTCTCAGCGTTTAAAGGCGCGAAGTTCAGAAATACGCACTGGTTCATAAAAAATTATTTTGTAACACATTTTTCCATATTTTCAATTTTTTCTACTATGTATTTACATGTACTGTGGTAAGTGCACAAGCATGTCCGGGAAAAATTGGAGATTATTTTTAAGTCAGTTATATATTGGTAATATACGTTATTTGCAAAACTCACTTAAAATTATGCTTCGTAAAAAAAAAAAATGTTAAAAATACGCAGTTAACCTCTCGTATTTCGTAAACCTCTTTTTAAGTACGTATTTTTAAAGACGGAATATGAATTAACTCTGACTTTTGTTTTCTCCTGCGTGATTATTTCGGAAAATCTTCATGACACCATATTTAAAGTGAATGACACTGTAATCATTTACGTTGGAAAGCTGATTGAAATTTAAAGCTAGAAGTTTCGGACGGTGCGCCAAGTTTGGATGTAACTTGCTTATTTGTAGAAATAAGCGCTAATGGGTAAAAGTTATATTAATCTATATTTTAGTCTATTCATATTAGTACATAGTAATCAATTATTATTAATATAGTGATATTTTTAGTCTATGTAAATATGTTTAGTCTCTGCTTTATAACAAACCGTTTTCCGTTCTTTTAGCGAACGAATGTTGTTAAAGGTTGATCACGATAAAGTGAGCACTTTTGAAATCAACCTTAGAAAAATGTCACTGTCCTTTGCCTGCGCATATTTTAATGGGCGCAATGAGTGATATGTGTCCAGCAAAGTTGGCAACGATGGAAGGGACAGTAGTTCCACATATTAACGTCGAACAAAAAATGTCAGGTAACCATTTGTGATAACTTAAATTATTTATCACGCTTTGTGTATTTTTTAACGAATCTAAGTGTAAAAATAAGCAGATTTGTACCATGTTTACTTTTCTAATAATTTCACAGTTTAACTTAAGTGGCGTATGAATAATATGATGAGGACCGTGGCAATGTTAATTTACACATAAGGCGGAAGAACACACAACATGCATACAAGTAGATCTTGATCAGGACTTTCAAAAGAGCTCATTTTAGAGTGAGCAGCCTATATCAGGTGTTCAGCTCGGCAGGTCTGTGGTGCGGGATTAGAAACTATGAACTTAGACGTGCGTGGGAAGTCCGTTCTAAGCTAATTCCTTCCGCATGTCAATTTGACCGACATTGGTTTGAGTCCCTCCTTAGGCACGGTATTTGTATGCATAGTTTGTTCGCGATAAAGTGAGTACTTTTCGAGACTGCGCTTGAAACGTTCCTTTCGGTTTATTTCAATCTTTTCGCCAATCGTTAATATGAAAACTGCCATGTGACTAATAAACATTATCTCTCTCTCAAAAGTTAACGTCTAAAGACACAATAAACTGTACATTTTTGGTTATAATTATTTATGCTGGGAGTGTCTTAAAATGTCCTCACTTCACTGTGAGTAGCTTATATATATTGTATATATATATACACATATGAACCTTTCTTAAGACTTTTAAAGGACTAAAACACTATATATATACATACATACATACATACATACAGTGAAACCCTGTTAAGAAGTTCCCACTTTAAAAGTTTTCCTACTTGATATGTTGAATAATATTGCACCCTGTCTATAAGCATATGTGCAATTGGACCCTTTTTAGAAGTTTTACTGGTTAATAAGCATTATTTTTTAATCCTTTAAAAAGTCTTAAGAAGAGTTTTACTATATATATATAAGCTACTCACAGTGAAATAAAGGACATTTTAAGACACTCCCAGCATAAATAACAATAATAAAAATGTACAGTTTATTATATATAATGAGAGCTAGGTTAAGTAATTGGGAGTCTGTTCTTGGTAATCGACATACGACATACCTTGTAAAGAAAGGTATATATTATACATTATATCAAATGAGCTTTCCAGTATAATCAGAGTATGTTTGACAATCCTGTATTAACTTGCTGCGTTGTGTATAAGCAATTTTGCTGGGAAATTTTCAAAGCAGTGTTTCTTGTTTGAAGTTGGGGAAGTGAGGCATGGCGTTGTACAGCACTGAATGTAGTGAGCACGTGTTGGTTGCTTGAAGTTTCCTCGTCTCGAGCGAGAGGTTGGCTGCCTGCTGCCTCGCTAACCGCCTCGAGCCGACGACATTCATTGTCTCTGGTGCGGTCGCGCGACTGGCTGGTCTAATGGGCCAAGCAGACTCGCCGCAAGCTGGCTCAAACTTCTTAGTTAAAAATGGCTCCATCGTCCGGAATGGCGAGGAAGACGTGGGGGTGGGGAGGGGTGGGAGGGCGGTTCCTGAGGGGGGTGTTAGGCCCCGGGTATTAAGCCATCAACAATTCTAATGGGGCAAGATGGCGTCTTGGCTGTGTGATTTGAATGGGGCGCGCTTGTCGTTACCCTCCGGGCGTAATGGGCAATTCAGCTTCATGGCCCGGTGGAGGGTTTGGGTAGGTTAAGGGGGAGGGGGAGGTTGCGCTGGAGGGGAGGGGGCCACCAGGCGGCTGTTGACGATGACTTTCAGCGAGGCCAATTCTGCAGGACAAACAGACAAACTCCACCTTCTGTCTCCTTCCTTCTGCCCCATGCATATATCTCCATCTCTCTCTACCTGTTCAATGAAACTGTTGAGGCCTAACTTAGACATCGCCTGGGCGACACTCAAAACCCTCTACGATTTTTTCCCCCCTTGGTCCTTTTTTTTTTTTTGTTTACAAATGCTTTAATAAATGGCGCGAAATTCATTTCATTTTGTATGAGATATAACTGGGTAAAAAACTGAGGCATGATTAAAACCGGCAAATTGATGAAAAAAGGAGCAGGCAGTAAATTGACCCTTTTGACGTGGGTTTGAAAGCAAATAGAAATAAGCTGGACACATTTTAGCTTCATGTTGTGAGAGATAAAAATGACATACGGATTGAATGTTCGTAATACCTGCGTTGCCGTCATTCTGGTTTGTATTAAATAGTTTTATGTAAAACTGTATTCGACAGACATGAATTCCACTTTACAGTTTGTACCTGTTACATTCCAATATTTCAATGAGAACATTACCCGAATAACGGCGTATGAGCTTCGATTGCTGAGTTTTGTCTCCAGCCATGTTGTATTTAGTGTACCTGCACATTTGGATTGTTTTATTTTTATCGGAAGCGAATCATGTCTGAAATTGGTAACAAATTCTTGAAAAAAAGAAATATACAAGAAACTGCATTTGTATATATTGTGTAACAAAAATATCTTCCACGTAATAAAGTTTCACAACCAAATATTTCATAGAAATTAGCCGTTATAGAACGTCAAATACATCACGTAATTGTTAATTAAGCACGACAGTGCATACATACAGTCACTTTAATTTCAGACAGCTATCTTTAAGTTCGTTTTGTACCGAGAGAGGGGTACGTTATAGTACAACTCAACCACGTTGGGACTTATAGGCTATTCACGGTAAAGTGAGCACTTTTGAAAGCCCTCTCATTTGGACTAATAGTCAGTAAATATATTTAGTTTTAGTCTTATACGTTAACAATTGCAGTTGAATATACACACTGTATTTGTTACTTAGATGGCACTATTTATTTAAAAAAAAAAAGGTGGTCAAAGGATAAAAAATGGCTCATAGTAAAAAGTAACTAGGGTCTCGAAACTGCTCACTGTACCGTGAACGGCCTATAGTTCTAGTGCGTGTAACGCTGTTGGAGTAAGTACCCGATGTTTATGAACATCAGCAGAGCAATGGGCCGTAAAAAGTCTAACACAACATTCGAGCAAAGACAGCAGGCGACATTACACCATGTTAAAGGCCGGTTTCACCAACGAAGATTAACTTTTCGGAGTATCGAGATAATTTTGTCCAGACGAGAGGTTTAACTTCGATTTTAATCTCTATATTGTTGAGCGTGTTTCGCCAAGTTTAATCGCCTTCAAGAAAAACTCGTTAAAATTATCTCGATATTCTGACTTAATCGCGATTCTCTCTTGGTAAACATTAGAGATTTTGCTTTGAGCTTGTACGGAGAAATCATTTTGAGAAAATAATGGCAAATCGTGAAGATGTTTTGGTCGTAAGGAAACAACGAAGCAGAAATGTTTTCATTCCATGAAAAACATATTTTGTTATAGTTAGTAACGGGACATTTCAATTTCATTGAAAATAAACGAACTGATGCTGTGCCACGACAGAATAGATCGAAACAGTGACAAACGATTGCGAATAGTTACAATTGTGCATCTCGCGATCACTACAGGACAGCAGACAACTTGACGGCGGTGTGGGATTAAAAAAAAAAAAAACTTATGCGAAAAACATATGCAGACGAGCATGTTCAAATAGTTACTAGAACAGGTAACATATTAAAAGTCTGCTTGACAATCATGTGTTTGACTTAAACAGACAATCATGTGTTTGACGTGAGACGAGAGTGTACTTTAAAATTCTCTTCACCATAAAGTTCAAAATAATTTATTATTTCGCGTAAACATCACGGACGACGTACAGTAAAATCCTCATCACTTTCCTCTTCAAAAAATAAATTGAGCATTGCCTGAGCCATTTTCTCTTTATTCTCGATGAAATAACTTTGCCCTCTCGTCTCCTTCCCAAAGAATTTTGTTTATGTCTTACAGTTTTATCCCGATAATGTGACTAAATCCACCAAAATCGGCGGGTTAATATTTTATGTAGATATTCAGAGAAAATCGAGATTAATGTGCCTGGTGAAACATAAAATACAGATAATCGAGATTATTTGTCATTTAATCTCGATGAACTATCATTATCTCGCGTGGTGAAACCGGCCCTCAAGGAACAATCTTACCGGGATATTTGCACGTTGCTTTATACGAGCACAAGTACAGTGTTCGATGTAGTGCGTGATTTGAGAAAGAAGGCAGAATTGTGTCAGTGGCTCAAAGAGGTGAGCCTGAACAATTAAGTGCCACGCGAAAAACGTAAAGTGATTTGCAAGTTGAAGCAGAGCCCAAAAATAAGTGCACCGAAACTACCAAACCTAGTAAGTTCTGTCGCAGTGTACAGTATATGTCGCTAAAGGCTGTTCACGATAAAGTGAGCACTTTTGAAATCGACCTTAGATAAAAGTACATTTTAACTGGCGCACTGAGTGACATGCACCCATTAAAGGTGGCAACGATGGATAGGAAGTAGTTCCATATCTTAACATCTAATGAAAAGTGTTAAGTAACTATCTCTGATAACTTTAATTATTTATTTCGCTTTAAGTTTTTCTTAATGCATCGAAGAGTAAAAATTAACGAATTTGTGAAATAATTACTTTTCTAATAACTCCACATTTTCATTTGACCGATCGATGAATAAAGTGACGAGGCCCATGGCAATATTAATTTTACATTAGGGGGAAGAATACATAACGTGTATGCAAGTAGATCTTAAGCAGGGATTTCAAAAGTTCTCATTTTACCGTGAACAGCCTTTACTCAGATGTCATAAACTGTAACACAAGTAGAAACGTACTAATGTTTTTAATTAAATTAATGTTTCATCATGCTGTCACAACATTGTAGAGAATTTTTGTGCTAGGTTGAGAAAATTGTGTATTGTTTGAAAATGTTGCGATATTACTAGGAGATAAAATGTATTTGGCATTTCTTTAAAGTTCACTACAATTTGGTGATAATTATATTGAGGCGGTGTCATACTTGTACGCCCCTTTTTAATAATTTTGTCCCGCTAACAATTAAGACTTGTTTTGTCACACTTTTATCACATATTGCCTGTGTTAGTATTATAATTTTTATGTGTATATAGGGGAGAGACCCCATTCCCTATAATCTCGTAGGTATTTGTAGATTACTTTAAAACTTTTAATATTGCAAATTATATTTTTGAATTATTTTGTATTTTTTATATGGCATTATTAGTAATAACTAATCAATCATTTTTTTTTCTTTAAAAGGGTACTAACAAAATTATTTGCATTTATTGCCGTCCCTCTTGATATACTGCGAACCAGATTTGGGTATTTGTATAAAGTCTAAGAGATTTTGTGATTGCAATTTGATATTCGTGGCCACTTAATTAATCCTTGCCGTTTGATTATGTTTTAGCTGAATCTGTAGTATCAAAGAAGCTTGCCTGAAATTGAAAATGTAATTGCAAACATTCTGTATTAAATCACTCTGTATTTTTTTTAATTGCGTGTATTTTATTAACTTTCTAGTACAATGTACCTACAAATTTCCTTCAGTAGCTGTCAAGCCGCGGGTCTCAAAGCTACAGGTTTATGTACGTTAAGTGTTTTAAATAGAGGTTCAGCCAGTGAGATTCATTTTGAAATTTAGGAAATGTTGTAATAAAATAATAATTCAAAGGGAATGCTGCGTACATAAAGTTGCATGTATGAAATCTGCAGGAAACCAAACTCAACAAAAGCGATTGGAAAAAAATATGGTATATTGTCTTAGGAATTTCACTTCGGTTGTGGTAGTTAATAAACATACAGGTTGGTCCTGAACTACAGGTACAAACGCTGTGAGGTAACTTCCTATCCAAAATGGGATAGAAGACACACAAACAAAGTCGTATATTAACTCATAAGGGAGGTAGACTCCCTGAAAATCGATATTTCAAACGGTTCTACCGGAAAATAATTAAACCTACATGAGATGAAACAGCCCTTCAGTGAATAATGTTTTCTTTGGCCAAAACCCGAAACCTGCGAGCAGTTACGGCGTACTATCGTCCCCCTACATTGATACACTAGGGGGTGGTACGTTAGTATCCTAGCAATGTGTATCTAACCCTCGGGTATTTTGTAAAGACTTCATAATCTTACGTTACTGCACGGAAACACGTTACCTTGATGTAACACTCTCGGGCGAACAGTGTTCGAAACAACGGACAAAGTTTGTAAGGGTTCACTTGGTTGCCTGCCATTTTCTGAATGCTGTACTAAAATTTAAATTATGATTGTATTCCGTTATAAATCATCATCAGGACTTTCTTCGAGGGAAACAAACACAAGGTGTGTTATTTGCATTTTCAGCTTTTTTTTTTTTTTTGGAACACGCGTTATTAAATAGAATAAATTCGAACAACCCTCGAGTAAGACGGTCACTCTAAATAGTTTCTAAATATTTTGGTATGCAGTGATTTGTGGGAAATTGGTATCAGCCAGGGCAAATTCGTATCATAAGCCTAATTTAATTTTTAATGAAAGCTAGAAGAAAAGTATTATTATGTCAACAATTTTATATAATTTACTTGAATGGGCCGCGGAATGACACCAGACATAGCTCCACCTAAGCATAAAATATGCTGAAAATATATTTCTGCAGTGAAGATTTCTACTAACGGTTGCAATTTAAATGATCTTGTGTAGTATTTATGTACGAATTATTTCCTTTTTTACACTTCGTGTTATAATTCTTTGTATTATAATGTTATGATTAAGCTCATGTTGTTTATCCCTTAATTTTTTCTACATTCATGGTAAAACTTCTGTTGTTGAATTATTAATAGGCTACATAGGCTGTTCACGGTAAAGTGAGCACTTTTTAAGGCCCTTCTAAATTTTTCCTTTCATCCTTTTTTCCATCTTCTTACTGCTTTTGAATATAAACATTGCAATGTGACGAATAAACACAGTGTATACATTTCACCACCCTCGAAATTTAAAGCCTAATGCTGCAATAAGATATATTTATTAGTGGTTAAAGCCTTTTGGGAGGGCCTTAAAAAGTGCTCACTTTACCGTAAACAGTCTATACGTATAAGATCGCATTTTTACAGTAGTATCCATCATCAGTAAAAATGTGGGTAAAGCAGATCGTTTACTCGTGAGTGTGCCTTAGATGGCAATATTCTGTTCTTTACTTCTCTTACTTACCATGGGCAGAACTTTCTGTTTGTTACAGAAGTGTGTACATCGTCACGAACTCATCAATTGTTTAACACGAAAAAAAAAAACATAGTGTATAGCAATGCATAGAATGGGTGCACCCTTGGGCGAAGGTTACATCCACCGAGTTGACGGACTTTTGAAGTGAGACCCCTAATTCCCCACATGCGACATGGATTGAGACCCGAAGATTGAGCATTGGTGGATTGTGAGGGAAGAGAGTAAGTGGAGTACCCCGGGAAAAACCCGTCTGCCAAAGTTATCGTCCACCACGTTTCCTACACGCGAAAGTCTGGGTATGACTACTCTGCCGAGAATCGAACCCGGTTAGCCTTCGTGAGAGGCATTTTGCTAGCCACATAACCACCATCTGCCTCAATTTTGATTTTTTTTTGGTGTACTTAGTGTTCTACACGCTCGCCCTGCAGTGTTGTTATCGAACAGACTTGTGAATGATAAACGATATGCATCGAAACAAGACCGTTTTTTTTTTTTTAAACTTGTCAAGCTAAGAGGTACTGTTGCGTGTTAATGTTACCAGGTGAATTTAATGAGGTGATGTTGGCTCGCATAATCATCGCAGCGAACAGCGACGCACCTCTAATGCAAACCTGGTGAGACAGTACGGATGAGGACAGAATATCTGCCGCATCACGGCTAGATCTGAGCGGAAAAGTCTCAGTGGCGAAGTGAGAGGAAAGGAAGCCTAGCGGTTTTCGTGTAGTCAACTGTTGTGTTAGACGGAGGTGCCTCAGTTTATTGAGAGTATCTCAGTTCTTTGTTGTCGGGCTCTGCACATATGTTAGATCTTTAAGGGAGCAATTACTGCTATCAGGGTTTCCTTGACATGGCAGCCAAATGGCTCCTTGCCCGACAGATAGCGTTGATGACTTGTCTAACTTAGCGCAAGGCGAGTCAGATGGTTTCATTCTTGTTTGTTCGAGATTTGTACAGTGGTTTCTTTCCTGTGTTTAAAATGGTTGTGGTTTTTAATTTCGATTGAGTTTGTAAGGTTTATTATCTAGTTTTTGTGTAATAGCATATATTTGTTTTGAAATGTTCGGGGTTTTATTTACTTTTCATTTATTATAGGCTTGTACTGCAAATTATTTCGTACTTAGTTCCAGCATTCATATTTGTTCTTTGTACTGGGGAAATGTAGCGTAACACGTAAAAGAGTATTTCAGTTTTGAATAATTAAACTAGCATAACTTTGGTTCTTAAGGCCTGACCTTTACATGGCAATAGGTCAGAATGTTCAGAGAGTTGACTCTCATACGCGTGAATTCCATGTAACTACAGTGGAGCCCCTGTGTTACACCCCTTGATTTTACAGTTTCCTGCATTTTACACACACTTTTTTTTCTTAATGTATATTTTTACAGCATAAGTTTCCCTCTGTTTACGCTTTCCTACATTTTACATTTTTTTCCCCAGTCCCTTGAAAAGTGTAAAATAGGGATTTCACCGTAATTCAAGGTTAACTAACCGTTCTTGAAAGGAGTCACACGCAAGTGACTATATTTCAACGCAAACAATAATATAAGTACTTAAAGTAAATTTGGTATGGAATTTGGAAAAGTAGGTAGGTTGGGATTTACGTCTGGTCGACAGCGAGGTCATTAGAGACGGTTAAAGTTGCTCAAAAAAGCATGAACGAGAAACGATTCGGCCGTGAACTGCATAAGGAACCACCTGGGCATTCACCTGGGGCGATTTCGGAAAACCATGGAAAACCCAAATCAGGATGTCCGGACAGGGAATCTAACCTAGGTCCTCTCGAATATGAGGCTACTGCGTTGCTACTGCGTCACTTCGCTCTATTACGGAAAAGTATTTTCACCTGCCAAAGAAGTAGTATTTATTTATCAGTGGTTAAAAAAAATTGATTTATTTTGCATACATTGATTTAAAAATTGTTGTAGACTTTACATGTGCTTATAGGCTGTTCGCGGTAAAATAAGCACTTTTGAAAGCCATGTTTAAGGTCTATGTACTTGTATACACGTTGTGTATTCCTACGCCTTATGTAAACTTAACATTGTCATGGGCTTCACCACTTTAGTCATGCGTCGGTTAAGTGAAACTGTGAAATTATTATAAAAGTAAACATTTTATAAATCTGCTAATTTTCACACACTAACGCATTTAAAAAACAGAAGACGAAATAAATTATTTAAGTTTTTAGCAATGGTTACCTAACACGTTTTATTCGACGTTAAGGTATGGAACTACTTTCCATCTATCGTTACCAACATTACCGGACGCATGTCACTTGGTGCACCCGTTGAAGTATATACAGGTATGAGCAGTGACTTTTTTCTAAGGTTGATTTCAAAAGTGCTCACATTATCGTGAATAGCCTTTACGTGTAATAATATCCGTTTCAGCATGATTGTTGCGAGATATGGTCGTATTAGCTTTATAGTGAAGTTAGACGAACAAAGCAGGGCTTTCAAAGGTATTCAATAAACCATGAGTCCGCTATAGGTGGAAGTTCCTTTATGACATCAATGGCCGCTCCCTAGTTTTGTGCAATACTGCTTCCCCCCTGTGCAGACCTGTTCATACCAAAATTGTCATAGAGGAAAGTTCGTAATACGTTTGTGCATTTTGCGAGCAATCACGGCGATGGCTAGCATACTAATTTGACGTAACTTCGTTGTGGCACTCGCAGCGCGACACCGAATTTTGAGTTAACCGCCCATTTCTCTTTGTTACCCTGCCCCGGCTAAATTAACAATTTTCGTATCGGCGGACCGGCGTTTGACGGCATCCCTGGTTTTTAACAGCGCGACTGCATTCTTCTTTGTGGGCGGCGATGATTTACCCCCGAGAAATTTCAACTTCCTGTCGATTTGTTTTATTATTTTCGTTCGCCGCGCGCGCGAGCGAGCTAATTTTCGCTTTCCCCTTCCCGCCCTTCTCGAACCGATGTTCCTCGACCGCGGACATCATCATCCCCTCTCCAACCTCTCCGCGGTTCGACTCGCGTGACCCCGGCACAGCTGCAAGAGTTCACGGCGAGCGAGCGAAACGAAAACAAACAGTCGAACAGGGCAGTCTGTTTGGCAACTTTGCGCTGTCCTCCATTCATAGTGGTGCGTTGCCGCGGGAGAGAGGAAGGGAGCAGATGTTAAGCCTCTGTTGTCTGCTGTCTCCCGCCTTGTCCTCGTAATCCTAGCGGTGGACCCCTGCCAAGCCTTCCAGTTGGGGGCAGAGCCCCCCACCCCGAGACAAGTGCTCCTGCCCAGGCTGCGCTGCTGGAAAAGAGAGACGGATATATTTTCAAATTGGATTTTCCGCGTGGGAGCTGTTTCCATTCGGCGTCGGTCTATAACCTTCATCCCCCGTTTGCAAACGGGCTCGGCGGTCATACTGATGAGATATGCGCGTATGACCGGGCGCCAGGAGCTGCTGCAACGCCGAGTTCAAACTATAAATTCTGAACGAAAATTTCAGTTTAGAAAGTCTGTGGTGCTGAAATAAAACTGTGTTGAAATGTACGCGCTGGGATATATCGATAGCAAACTGGCGTAAATAAAAAAAACACTCCAGTCTGCTTCCCGAGTATACTCTCTATGAAATATTTTTCGCATCGTACTGGATTTCTAAAATATCTTCTACCACATACTGTTAACGCGTTGAACTTTGCAGCATGCTCATGACAGTGAACACGTTCAGTATTATGGTCACACGTTTTGTATTATGTACTGTGCAGAGGTTACGTACACGTACATGTGTTACTGCGTCAGTTTCAGTTACTCGGTATTATAAAACTGCAACTTTGCCGGTGACGATTTCTTACCAATGCTGTCCGTACTTGTGGTTGGGTGAGTCGCGTCGGAACAAGTGAGTGAAGATATTTGGGCGGCTCTTAAAAGCGAGGTCTTGAGAGCCGTTGAGGGTGATTGAGGTGAGTATGGAGCGGCTCCGGAATGAAGGGGCGGGGGTAAACGGGAGATCCCCGAGAAAACCCGCCGACCAACGGCATCGTTTGGCACGATTACCACTTGCGAAAATCCGGTGACCCGGTTCGTCTTGGTCGGAGGCCAGCGTGCGTTATCGCTCAGCCACCGTGGGCCCTAGAACAAGTGTTTTTGAAGGAAACTGTTCTGGGACGCAGTTTTTCTGTCAGTGGACCGACTTCGTAAGTAACGAGATGGTTTCTGCCGGAATGTGACGACCCATGGAATGTGGGGCTCTCGAAGGTAACCATTGATCGATCGTGTAAAATTAGATAGATTAAGTAGGTAGGTATAGGGGTTAACGTCTCGTCTCCAGTGAGATCTTTAGAGACGGGGCAAATGAAGCAGGCACAGGGAGGGAATCTGTCGTGGCCTGTTGTCAGGAGCCATCCCAGATTTCGGCCGGGGGATTTCAGAACACCAAGATCAGGATGACCTGACCGATAATCGAACCTGGGTCCTGCCGAATGCAAGGCCACCTCGCTCGGTAGACTACAGAACGAGATGCCGTTGCCAATGGAAAAGCACAGGAGGAACAAGGAGGCCTCGAGGAAGCCCAGTGGCCAATGGAAACCTTCATCTCGTGTTTCACGTGAGAAAAATTGCGGCTGGATCTGCCCCGGATCGAGCCCATATCAAAACGGTGTGAAATCCATGTGCTTATCTCTATGCCTTTAGAGCTCGCTTCCCAACCCTCGCAGTTGGCGGTCCATTGTTTTCTATTTTGTGATTGGAAACTGTAATCAGGTTCGAAATCCAGTCGGGCGACGAACGTGTTGACATCGATTACGCTCGAACTCTTTTCACTTCTTATTTACAGACCATCCCCTCCATACTTGGTAAAATAAACTGTGGAATTGGTAACGTTAAAATACAAGTTGGCGAAACTTGCGTACTGTAGCTGTTTCGTTTTTCCTTCGGTCTGCTGGGAACAGCAATCATCCTTCTATTTTCAACTGTCTTCGTCCCTTGGGAATTCGAGCGTACTGGTCGAGTGACTTCAGCGCGGTAACGCAGGGCTGTCGATGTTTGTGCGAGCGGTCGATCTCACAGCCGCTTCGTGACGTCGATTCTCTGAGGCGATGAACTTATTTTTCTCCTAGTGTTATTGATATTCCCGTTCAAGGGCGATCTGCCAAGTTGTGCCCTGTCCGGTACATTTCCAGTGTTTTTGTTCACGACTTGGAAGAGAGAAAGGATCACGATTGAAGGTTTTTCGTTTAACAGTAACAACCTCTCTCAGTGTATGGCAAACTGAAATTTCTCAGAATTCAGTACACACAAATCCAACATCTTGTCTGTATATTTTCAAGGCATTTAAAATACCTTTTAGCCGAAAATAAATACTTTCTTCTTTCAATTTCCGTATTCTTTACCGAAACTATTCAGAAAATAATGGCGATAACTATAATTCTTTCCTCCAACAAAAGTGTTTACTAATTTCTGACTCACTTGAGAGATATCATGAATTTGCTGTATACCGAAACGGGTGTAGTTTTATAACGTACAGGCAAATGTTGAGTAATCCCTTGTTTCATACTTTCCCAGTCACACTTTAGTAGTAGAATATATTTTGGTTCTACCCAGATTTTTTCCACATCAATTTCCTGTGTAAACACGGTGTTTGGATAATAATATTTGTTTCTTTCCTCGCTCAAATTTTTCTCGGAACGATTTATTTCTTTGCCTTTTTCATTACCAAATTGTTATTTTTTTTTAAATAAATTTAAAATGGAAGAAGTTTTGCCTGGAAGCAACACATATATTAAAACAATTATATAACTGAATAATTTATATACATAATGTAATGTGCAATAAAAATCTTCTAAGAAATGCTATAAAGACAGGTTTTATTGGAAAAAAATTTAAGTAGATGTAATGACTGTCACTTCTTTACGTATGATATAAAAAAATTATTTAATCATTTTTATTTACATTTTTGGGACATTACATTTATTTTTCACGTTCAAAATTTTATGTTTTTATATTGACAGTGAAAAATAACATCATACCATTTACTGTTTTACAGTGCTATGCACTCCATTCTTTTTGTATAATATTGTTATACACAAATTTATTTACAGAAACTAACGCAAAATTTAAATTGGAAAATCTGACATCTTGTAAATTTTTATCTATCGTTAATAAATTGCAAAAAAAAATCAGTATTTATAGTTTCACATCGTTTTTACAAACAGTATAAACTTCATCTAGTAAAATTTCAACTACTTACAATTCTGTGGCATTTAAAGTTTCAAGTGCCTTTAGTAAACATAAAATTCAAACATAATGCTTTTACATTATAATAATTGTAATTTAAATTCCATTAATTTATATGGATTTTGTTACATTTCAAAATATTTAATAACACATGTATATTTAAAATATTAGTGCAAAACTTTAATTAAAATAATGTAAATTATTTGAAATTATTTTGGATTGAACGAAATAATATAAATATGGTATCTTGCCAAATGTTGAAAAAATTAGGCAAATGGTCTGAATTAACTAATGCTTCTACGAAGCAGAGTTTATACAGAGGAAAATAAATATGTATTTACAAGCATATATGACATTGAAGACAAATCGATTTTATTTACACATTTTAATTAACATTAAATAAATTTAAATCTGACACAAAAATAAAGAATTCTTTTTAAACTAACTGATATCAATACATAGTTTCGATGGTTTGAAGCATGTGATGAAGAAAAAAGAGCAAGATTTAAGCAAATCTGAAAATGCTAGTGATGTTGAAAATAAAATAAAAAATCCAACAGTGAATTATATATAATGAAATTTGTAATGTGTTTCAGAATAACAGTGGTATTCCGTCCGTGGCGAGCCGGCTATTCGTCTCCTGTGGGCTGGGGTCTCCGTAGTCGACCTTCGCCGACGACTTGGAAGGCCACCCACACCTCGTAACCACGGTAAGTACTCCACACCACAAACAAAATAACTGTAAGGAGCCGGGACTCCGTGCTAATACTCACGCTGTTGTTTCCTTTGGAATTCCAATCGCCGATCGAGTGGCTTCAAAATATCCAAGTTTCCCCCCCCCCCCCCCCCCATATATTAGAGAATGGTGTAGTAAAACTTGTTATAGACTGTTCACGGTAAACTGCGCACTTACGAAAGCCCCGCACATTGTGTATTCTTCCACCGCCTGATAACTTTATTCGTGCGTTTGTCGAGTAATGCTACGAATTGCGTATGAAAGTAAACATTTTACCGAGTTGCTAATTCTTACACTTTAATGCATTTATAAACAAATAAAAGGAAAATTAATTTTTTCAATGTTCACAAATGTTCATTTAATAATTTAAATTCACATGGAACTACTTTCCCTCCATCGTTGCCAACTTTACTGGTATCACGCCACTCAGCGTGCGCGTTAAAATGTATGCACGTGGGGGCAGTGGTTTTTTTTCTTCAAAGGTTGATTTCAAAAGTGCTCAGTTAACCATGAACAGCATATATGCTCTAACCACTACAAGATTATATAGTGGAAAGGGATACCTATCAGCAATTATACAGAATGGTACGCAATTAGACCGACAAACTTCGGGAGGTGATTATTCATGGAAAAGGAAAACATATGTGACACTTTATACCTATACCAAATATTAAGGTAGATATGAGCCCTTAAAAAACGAGTTTTCAAACCGTATTTGTGCAAAATATCGGTAACAAAGAAAAATACAATCACAACTCTGGGAACATTATTGTTTGTTATCGGGACCTTCAGCGTAAGAGCCGATATTTTGCACAAATACGGCTTAATTTTAAGGGCTCGTGCGTCCATTAATTTTCGGTTTAGGTATAAAGTGTGTGTGTATATATATATACACACGTATGCATATATATATATATATATATATATATATATATATATATATATATATATATATATATATATATATGAATATACAATACTCGGGGAGGATTTCATATAAAAAGATGAATAAGGTATTTGGTAACTAACTTTATACTGTATACACATTACTGCAATCTTGACTTCTTGCTATGGGGGCAAAGGAAGAGGAGTTCTGTAAAGAAGTTTGTATTAAGTTGTATACAGCACGTCAGTGAAAAGACCTCTCCTAATCTCGCACTCTGGACTCGCAGCCAAGGAGGAACGCTACCAGCTCCTAGTCTAGTCGCCAACCACGCCCCTCGACACTCGCCGACTGCGCCGATTATCTGTCTCGCAGTCCTGTCCTCTCTCCCCATCTCTCCACGTGGGTGCAGTAGTGATTAGAGCCTCGAGTATTTCGCGGATTAAGTTGGCAGAAAGCTAGGCTAGACAACCCTCTACACACTCGAGGCATTATCGTTTGCTTATTGGTTGCTGTGATCAAGTGAGGCCTCTGTGCAGGACTGTCAAACACTTGCTCACACTACTAATTCCTGCTTATTACAGGTTCACAGTTAAACGGGGCGTGTCGAAACAGCTGTCGTCCAATCACAACAGTATGAGGAAAGAACAAGTTTTAGGCGGCCATCTCGCCTGCGAACGAATTCGCGAAACACTCGTGGGTGTAGTAATGATTCCTAGTAGGCCCCTGTTGTGCACTAGAGGCGAAGTCTGCTTCTAGATCGTTAAATTGACGAAGGAACGTACTGATGTCTGCTGGAGCCACGTTTTATGGTGCTCTATAGTCAATCCATGCTTTCTCCGGCCTTTTAGAATCAAACCTTTGAAAAATCACCCTAGGCGTAACATATCAACCTGTTGTGTTCAATCACTTGTATTCCAAAATTATATAAACCTGTTATTAACGTTAAAGTACTGTGTTCTTGAATATATTAAAAATCAACGTAGTATCTTCTATAACTTGTAATATTAATTTCGTATTAAATACGAATTAACAACAGAGAGAGCAGCGACGTGTTGGCAACGGCCGATAAGAAATAGTTCACAGTTAAAATATTTTTTAACCTCGTTTTTATGTATACTATTTGTAAATTAAATGTTGCCAAATAATATATCTGTTTTGTTAGGTAGCACTGACGGAAATACATTTTATTGCTGCAGTAAAAAATATCTGAAGAAATTACCGCGCGTAGGCTCACTCTAGTGACACGGTTTTTTTTTTCGTCCGGAAGAAAAGTTAAAGCGAAGCGGATCGTGTCGCGCGCTCTCTCCCTCCCTCCCTCTCTCTCTCTCTCCCCTTCTCTCCCTCTCTCTCCCTCTCCCCTTCTCTCCCTCTCCCCTTCTCTCCCTCTCTCCCTCTCTCCCTATCCCTCTCCCCCTCTCTCCCTCTCCCTCCGTCTCTCCCTCTCCCTCCGTCTCTCCCTCCCCCTCTCCCTCTCTCCCCCCTCTCCCACTCTCCCCCCTCTCCCACTCTCCCTCTCTCCCCCCTCTCCCTCTCTCTCTCCCTCTCTCCCCTCTCTCCCCCCTCTCTCTCTCCCTCTCTCCCTCTCCCTCTCTCTCTGGAAGTTCGTACCACTTGTGTGGCAGGAAAAGTTAAGCGAGATTTTATTGTTTAAATTCATATTATATGTAATTTAGATGTGATGCGATGGCACGACGCTTACAAATACAGCAGGTTGGCTGGCAGACGTGGTGTGGAAAGGAGAATCAAGAATCTCTCGCTTGTCCCAACCCAACCCAATATGGCGGGCGATTATACCCCATTGCCTTACGACTGGCAGTGATGCGGCGACGTGTAAATGACACGGCGTGTTTCAGAACGAAGCGTCAAGTTCGTAATCGTGTTTTTTGGACATCCTAGCAAGTTACAATGTTGTGATAAAAATGTGTTTCCACGGCAGGGTTAAAAGTGTTGTGAGCGCTGTGTTTCAAATGGCGTGGTGACTGCGTTGTAATCGTTACACAGGCCAGGTGTGTGTGTGTGTGTGTGGATTTCAGATATGTGCAAAATGTGTACGTTTTAACCATGAACTGATGTTATAACGAAGTTACTTATTGAAATTCACGTATGTTTATCACAACGTTGTACCTTTGCGCTAGGTGTTTGAAACATAGTTGTTACAAACAATAAATACGCGACACGAGTTGCGTGCTTGAATTTACTGTTCCCCTCCGTTTTAGTTTGTATCCCAAATAAGGCCGTCCTTCTAACGAAATAACCTAACACATATTAATAACAACAGGTTAAATACTACTGTTGTTTCCGCTACAGTTGTAACAAGCACTGTTGTGGCAAAATATTAATGTGTATTATGTGTAACGTGATATATCGTGTGTAACAAATAGTTATAAAGACAACCTAAATATTGTTATATGCCTAAATTGTGAACATTCGTAGGAAATATGACAGCATTCTTTGAACAGCAACGAATGCGTTTGACAGTTATAAAAGTAGACGTCACATGGCAGTGTTTATGTTTACGTGTAGCGGAAGGATACGTAATCAGTAACCAAAAGTAGATATTTAGCAGGGCTTCAGAAAAGGCCGAAGTTATCGTAAATCAACTATACGCAATTTGTTGTTGGTATTTATGCGTTCCATTCTGGCCTAAAGTTATAGGTCCCAAGTTTTGTAAACTTTCCCGTAGCCTCTTTCACCAGGTATCGTTGGAAAAGAATGAGCACACCGGGGCCGTGTGTAAAGAATTGTTAATACATTTCAGAATTTCTTTAAGGCTTCACTTTTCTTACTAACTTATTTATTTTGTTGTGATAAATGTACTTAAAAATATGTCAACTCGGGCAGTTTTAGCTATATGTAGCTTTACGTATTTCTTATAACTAGAGGCCTGAAGAGTTCGCGGATTCATTTCGGGACTAGCTAGAATTCAAAACTCGTGCGTTTATATAGCTTCAGCAATTGGTCCACACGGTGTTTGACATCCCGTGGAGAAGGCTTGCCCAATCGTCGCCTTCCACTGTGACAGCAGACAACCAATGTGCAGCTGGTATCGGCATATTTGTACATAGGAATGTAGTCTCTCGTCTGCAGGTCATTGAACTCGCGAATTCTTCAGGTCTCTACTTATAACTTAGGTATGTTTTTTTTTTATTGTAGCGCCACAATATGTAAAATTGGTGATATATAATTTAGACCGCAAAAAAAATCACAATTTTTCTTCCAGTGCATTTTTTTTCTGATCCCTATCTATTCCGTTGTATGTGACCACGTTAATTATTTTCCGACGTGGCGTGTAGGTGACGGGTTTTTCTTCATCGCCATCGCAACGGCAGAATAGATCAGTTTTATCATAACTATAACGTTTTATTTAACTTGCCGTTTCCTTTAATTCATCAACGAAACACCGTTACGATATCAAGAGTTTAACGAAAGTGCTTACATATATGCATTTCAGTCGACCCTGATAAAGTCTGTTCACGATAAAGTGAGCACATTTGTAATCAACCTTAGAAAAAGTCACTGTCCTTGCCTGTGTATATTTTAATGGGCGAACTGAGTGACATGCGCCCAGTAAGTGGTAACGAAGAATGTGAAATAGCCCCCTATCTTAACGTCGAATAAAAAGTGCCACGTAACTCTTTGTAATAACTTAAATTATTTCTTTCACATTTTTTTTTTTTTAATTTTAATCCATCGAAGTGTTAAAAATGAGCAGATTTGCAAAATACTTACGTTTGTAATAATTTCACAGTTTCATTGACCGACGCATGAATATAGTGACGAGGCCCACGGTGCTGTTAATTTAACATAGAACGGAAGAAGACACAATGCGCATGCAAGTAGATCTTAAGCAGGGCTTTTAAAAGTGCTCGTTTTACCGTGAACAGCCTATAGTAAAGTTGACTGCTGTCTGTTGCAGACGTCACGGCGGGTACGCGCAATTACCTTCGGCCAACCTGTGGGCTAAAAATTGTCGGATTCTCTTGCTGGATTGTCCGCTGGGTGAACAGTGGAGCATCGTCCAGAACGTTTCAGCCTTAGGATGTTCCAGTATGTGAAAATTATTTCTGTGTTATGCGTAGTTTATGTTTTAGTGATGTAGTATCAAACACCGGCTCGATAAAAGAAAATTAAAAGGTTGATTTATTTTTTAAACTAAAATTTACGGAGTAATGGGAATCATATCGTACACCTTGTGCCAAATTTTTTTCTGTATTTTCTACGCATATTAAGGTTCCTGCAGCTCGAAATAGTTTGTCGTTTCACCACAATGTGCCGAAGAAATTTCTTGAAAGCCCAATACGCAGTTAGTTGGTCGATTGATTCTAGGATAAAATTCAAGTCTGAAAATGTTGGAAGTTGAACCTTAATCACAGGCGAACTAATTGTTCCACTTCAAATAAATAACTTTGTTCCATTTTTGTGATCTCAAGAATCATTGAGCTGAACCAAATTTTTGAAAGTTTTTGAAAGTTATTTGACATAATATTTTTATTTAAACTGTTGGGAGTTACTTTTAAAATGTGGCCGTAGTTTGCCTTCCATTGGTTTGGCATTTTGAGTTACTTTCTACTGACATCTCATTACAAAAATCTAATTTTCCCTCAAACTTAGGTAAAAAATTATTTTTTACACTCCATCGTCATTCACCTACTACATAACTGCCACGAAAAGCGTGTTGTTTACTCTGAAGCCTTGCTTCAAGTCTGACAAGCGTGTCAATTAGCAAACTCATGCAATTTTGTGTGAGTACTCCTGTTCTGCCAAAGACTGTCCTGCCTGGACGACTTATTTTTCGTCCCGCCAACTGGAGAAATGTGTGATGCCTACAATTTCCTGGAGTACGATTCAATGCTGCTGTTATGGGGTTGGTGTGTTTACAGAACTACAGGACGTTAATGAACTTTGTTAGCTAGTCTGCTTGGTTATTTGCCTCCTCTGTATTTGGTAGCCCAGATTAATAAACTGTTATTTTATTTGAAGAGGGGTTACTATTTTAAGAGACAAAATCTTTGCTGCAGAACAAGGTACTTTGTTTTTCTTCCTCCCCCCCCCCCGGGGGGTGGCGGACGTCTGAACGCTTCCAAGCGCCGAGCTATACTGAAGAGAGGCGTGGCCCTCTTGGCGCGGCCGAGCGCTGTCTGGTGGCTGCTACTGGCAACGAGTTCAGCCTCGCGCACTCTGCACCTTCCGTACGCCTCTCCGCTATTCCCGCCGCCTCCTTAACCTTACCGAGCCGCGTTTTCGCGTATAAATGTTCGTCTCCAGCCCGAGCAAGTGAGCAGTGTTCCTCTTCGAGTTGCGCCGGCTGGCCGACGATAGATCATATCTGCACCACTTTGTAATTCGGGGCTTCAGCATGCTAGACGCGTTTTCGCGTAATATGAGTACTATTCAAGTTAAGTATTGCAATGAACGTAGTTGTTGTTATGCCGAAGGTAGAGTTTCCCTTACAGTAGTGCTTTGTAGCGATTTTTGTGTATATGGATTTTTATGGATTTTTGTTTGGGAAGTGTTTCTTCACTGTTTTGATTGTGTGAATTATCAATATGGTAATTTATGGGAATGTTTGTAAGAGGTGGATTCTTCCTTTTTTGGCGTGCTGTAGGAATGGTCTCCTGGACTACGATTTGCCAAAAGAATTTTAATTCCAAGGAGTTTAGTGGATATTTTATGGCATGCCTTTATGCTCATGGTTAAGTGTAATGAGGGTTTTTGCTCCTTCCCAATGGTATTCTTGAAATTAGTATTCCATGTTGTACTTTTTAGTGAATCATCAGGCAAACTTTACTTTTAAAGTTGTAATGGTGCTTACTTTACTCAGGGAGTCATTTTGCCTTTTTTTAATGGGATTTCATAAGTGTTTATTCAGGTTGAGTAATTTATCAGGATATACTAATATTGTTGTTTTTCTGTTTATTCCAGTGCATGCGTTTTATATTCAAGTTTGCAAAGTTGTTGTTCTTGATCATAATATATAGATGGGTTTCAATATATTTGTATTGATTTTGGAATTTTTGTGTCCATGCTTTCTTGATTTATTTTTAATGGCGTGCGTCCTTCTCCTTGCCTTCCTTTAGCCCTGCTACGCCCTGCAGGGGCGTAACAACTTGCGTTCGAAACACAGTTAACTAGGTTGTTTACCAAAAGAAAGCCTGAGTATTTAACCCCCGCGGCTTGCCACTTCGCCATTCTTTACGTTTAGTTTACTATAAGTCGCTGTACATTAACGACATACAAATGTAGAAGTGTTTCGATACTTTCAACGCAAGAAGCCTTGTCTTAATCTTTATATTTTTTATTATTGTTAAATGTTGTTGCTAGACCTAGTAACTATCTCTGTCGTGCCCTTTGACTAAAACACCATGAGTAGATAAATATAATACCGATTGTGTTACCTCGCATTCTGGTATAGTAGATCCTTGTGATATTTTCTACAAACATCTGTCAGTAGAAATGTCATTTACCTTTGCAACATTGCAGCCAAACTACCATGGATAAAACGTTCCACCAATGGATTGCATAAACATTTATTGATAGATAATTTTATAATTTTACCTGTAGAAAATGTTGTCTATTCGCTAAAATGAGACAGAGCAAAAATATAACTTTTCATTAGTCCAGAAACATACATTTTTTTTAGCTTGAAAACTATTAAGTCTTCAGTTTCTCATTTTCGATATTTTTTGTAGTATAGTATCACACGTCGCGTTATCACGAAGCTTATCGTCTTCTCGTTTTCATATTTTCGTAAACATTTTATTCTATATCTGTATATAACAGGTTAAAAAAAATTTACCCATATTTATTTATTATTCCATCTCGCGTGTTGCATAGTTCCTGACGAAAGATTTCTTTCGGAAGACGTTGTTGGAGAGTTGTTGGATGGTAGCCAATTTCAGAACACAAAAGAAATGTTCCTAATGTATTTGTATTTTCTCCATCGTCCAGTCAACATGTTTTTAAACACATCGTTTATGTTTTGCCTGCCCTGTAAAAGTTTTAACGGTCAGTAGTTTAAAACTGTCTAGTATTTATTTTACGTATTTTGCGACATTACGACATTTCACATTTCAACCCAGTACATGGAGTTAGTCAGATTACATAATCCCCGTTCACCTCCTGCTGACATGTGATGTGTGTATTTAAGGAATTGTGCAGTTGTGTTTGATCTTCAGAAATCAGCTTAGTGCCGCGTTTGTTGAACTTGGCGGGTGATGCAAATATTTGCAAGAGTCTAGTTCTAATGCAGTGTCTGGTCTATATTTATCTCCTAGACTGCGAATGCCACTTCGTCGTCTTTATTTTTTACTTCTACTCTTGACCTTTTGCACGCGTCGGCACTGCTGTGCATGTGAACAACACATCCCCGCCAATTAATTCTTCTAATTTTAACTGATAAATGGCGACTGCGGTTCTTATGGCACAGTTACGAACACCATTCCAGTTGAAGTGTGTATTAGAGGTTCGAGCGTTGTCTAATGTTTACATGTTTGTAATAGCAAATACGGTAAAAAGTTGGGGTCCCGTAAAATACTGTGTGATATATTCATTCTACATACCTACTTTACTAAACAAATGATCAACTAGTATATACATAATATAAATTTACAATTAGAAATAATTAAATTATATACATAATATTCATAATTTAAATATGTCACTTGTAATAAAATAATTGTACAGAATATAATTTCGTGTCAGGAAAATACCAACTATGGTATCTAATAATTTCAGGCCATTTCATAATTTATGACCAAACAGATGGAAACGATAGGGAAGCGTAAATGTTTTATTGGCCACGTATTGACGTAGGAAACATTCAGCTCATTATCACGTTCCAAGAATTTTAACGGTTACGGGAAACTGGGCATAATTTGTTCATGATTGTGGGCTTGAATAGTGGTAGATCTTAAAATATACTTCTAGTATTTTTAAAAATATGACTGGAATTGTTAAGTGCTACTGACCTAAGTAAGTTATAATTAATAAATATTTCGGTAGTTTATGAATAAACGAGAGAAAATCTAAGTTTCAAAAATTATAATTTGATTTTTTGGTGATTTATTACCTAAACAAAGTACGTGTGAAAATGTTTATCCATAAAATAGAGCATATATCACAATAAAGTATGTCTCATGTTCCACATAAAATATATTGGTTTTTCCGATGTCGCGTTAGTTTCATCTACTTCTGCTTCTGGATGAGCCGAGTGATACAGGGAATAATTTAACACAGAAAATTTAAGTCTACGTGAAATGACAAACTGTCAACGTGAGTGAGGTTATTGATATCTGCCTCTCTAGAGTGTAACAGTTCCCAGTATAGACACATGCATAGTTTAAGATTATTCATAGCGTTGTTACCATGGGCGTCAGCATGAGTGAACACTGGAGAGGAGGAGGAACACTGGAGAGGAGGAGGGGGTACTTGCCCTCCCCTGGTTTCCTATGAAACGTGAGAAATCCAACTGCTGTTCCGTTTGCATTTAATACTGTGCAGTAAAATTATATATTTGAAGAAAAACAATTTATTCATAGGGTATGTCAAGGGTTTTTCGTTGCACTTATTGTGCGTAATACCAGGTTGTAAATCCCTCGCTTTTATAAACAAATCTTATTCTGATCCTTATGGCTTCCATTTCCCCTTGGAGAAACTCATGGCCTCTTCCATGGTTGTCACATTAACGTTCTTAAAACCGTCAGTTCACTATCTGTCACAGTGATTACGTTTTGGCAAGATAAACCGTGTTGCCATTGAATTAGAATGTGAGTAAAGATTTGTCTTGACTGACAGCGTGTTGCTGTGTTCGCTGCCAGAGTTCCGGCGACATGCTGTCTGTCCCAAATATTCCTGAAGGCTTGCCTGTGCGCAGCGAACGAAATTGCTACACGTGGAATGAGGTGGTACTGTGTGTCGACGGAGATGTTTGGATTGCGTTTTGCAAAGTGTTAGTTCTGAAGATAGTGCTCAGTGAGACAGGATGAGACAGTAACACGAACCCTATAGCCCAACAGAGCTACGTCATACAACTTCATTATCACTCTTCTTTTTTTATTCAGTTCCAAATCATACGTCGTGCATTAAGACTGGGATGGACCCCCGTGGGAACCCCGCGTCCAAGGTCGAGAAGCGAGGGAGCGATACGAGCGACACTAACACGCACGCCTAGTGCCTCGTCGCTCCTACGCGCAAGGCATGAATTGTTTCCGTTGTAACGCTATGCTGTGCAAATTAGATCTGTAATAGTGGGACTTTTTTACACGCGGTGAAAGACCACAGATTAAACTACGCCCGTATATTTGTACTGTTCTCTTGTCGCTTAAGGAAATTGCATAGGAAAGCTTAAAAAATGCGATATTTTACCATTTTCATTATTTTTTTCTCCAAGAATACACTAGAAAAAAAGTAGGGACATAATTAATTGCTTTTTATCTTTCCTGGCATAAAGTCGTATATGCAGAACTTTTATTTACCGAGATACGCGTATTCGTGCAAACAACTATTTCACAAAAAATGCGGGGTTCCATCTCACTTTAAAGGGGCCCGCATACCAGGCATAATAACTGCGTTTCAGAGTATTTCGAACACATGTTAGTAGTATAAAATAGCGGTTCTGGCACACCTGGCTGCTGGCTGTAGACTGGTGGACTGCAATTTGCATATTAAAGTCCCCTGCCCTTAAAAAATTTCAGACATTTTTCTCTCCTCCCGCAGAAAACTTTAGAACATACCATTCTGTGTTGGCGGCGGCCATTTTATCAGCCAGTAATAATATGTCCGAAACAAACGGTGGCCATTTTAGCAACTAGTGAGAAAATTCCCCGAAATATATTTCCTACTACCCGAATGAGCGTTTACGTCGAAGGCGGCCATTTTGGTAGCCAGGAAAAGTCGCCCGAAACCGACGGCGGCCGTGTGGCTGCCAGGAAAAATTCCCCCCCCCCCCCCCCCCTCCGTTCGTCAAAACACATATCCTATTACCCGAATGAGCCCATACTTTGGTGGCGGCCATTTTGGAAGCCAATCGGAATGATTGCGGCGATACTGGTGGCCATATTGGCAGCCAGCACGGACTGAAATTTGCTTATGCGATTACCACTGCCATAATGGCGCCGACACACCGAAGTCCGGCCCCGACGAGGTCCCAGTCAGAACTGCCCCGAAGTGTCCTCATGACGAAGCCCCGCCGCCGCCGCCGTTGCCGCCGCCGCCGCCATCTTGGCCACACAGGATCAAACCTCAGCCTAATTAGCATAATCCAGTGGGTGACTCCTCAAGGCGGAAAATGACTAATTTTTGCGAGGGTACCCATGAGGGTCCTCACCGCCATCTTAACATAATCCAATGGGTGACTCCTTAAAGTGGCAAATGACTCATTTTGTGTGTAGGTACCCATGTGAGTCCTTACCGCCATCTTGGATCATGAGCACTGCATAGTTGGTTGTAATTTCCGAACCGTTTAAGTTATAGTTGTCAAAATTATAACATAGCCATCCACCCCGAACAGGAGAAGGGTCGAGGGGTCAAATATGACCTATGCAATCTTATAAGCATAATTGACTGTAATTACCGAACTGATGGATGTACAACTACCAAATCCATAACATATGCATCAATACCGACTATGAAAAGGTTTGCAGGGTTAAATACGACCTATGTCGACTTATGAGCGAGGTGGCTGTAATTTCTGAACCATTTAAATTATAGCTGTAAAATTTAAGCCATAATCATAAATCTCTACTACGAGAAGGTTCGCAATTTCAAGAATGACCTATGCCAAATTATAAACATAGTTGGCTGTAATTACCGGACCATTGGATGTATGACTACCAAATTCATAACATATGCATCAACCCCGACTATGTGAAGGATCGTAGGGTTAAGTATGACCTATGTCGGCTAAAAGCATAGCTGGCTGTAATTTAGGAACAGTTTAAGTTATAGTTGTCAAAATCATAAAATTGGCATCCTCCTCGACCAGAAGAAGGATCAAGGGGCTAAATATGACCTATGCAAACTTATAAGCATAGTTGGCTATAATTACCAAACCATTGGATGTACAACTAGTGAATTCATAATATATGCATCAACCCCGGCTATGAGAAGGGTCGCCAGGTCAAGTATGACCTATAACAACATATAAGTAAAGTATGCTGTAATTACCAAACCGGTGGATATACAACAACCAAATTCAAAACATAGACATTAAACACGACTAGGAGAAGGGTCGCGGGGTTAAGTATGACCTATTTCTAAATATAAGCATAGTTTTCTGTTATTATCTGAACCATTTATGTTATTATTAGCAAATTCATATCATGAGCACCGCCCCAAATGATAAGAGACGAGTGTTCAAGTACAGCCCATTTTGACATACAAGCATAGCTGGCTGCTATATCCGAAGTGTGTGAGATACAACTACCAAATGCATAACATAAGTATCACCCCAGATGACTAGAAGACTCGCAATGACAAGTGTGTATCCTACGACAATGTATAAGCATAATTGGCCTGAACTGTCCGCGATACAGTAAACAAATGCACAACATGAGCATCACCCCAGATGAACCACAAGGCCCAGTATTTCCTATGTCTACCAATATGCATAGTTAGGCTTAATGTTCGAACCAGTTGTCAAATTCATAACATAGACACCACCCCAGAAGATGAGAAGGGTCAAGTAAACCCTATGTCAATATACAAACATAGTTTGCTATATGTTCCGAACCATTTAGGATATATAGTGGTAGATCTCATAACATAGGGAACCACACACCTCTCAGACACCAGACCATGTAAAACTGATCGAGGGGTACGATTGACACATGACTATGGTTAAGCATAGTTGGTCGTAATTACCAAACCGTATGAGATACAACTACCAACAGTCACCAAAAAGGATCGATGGGTTTAGTATGTCCTAAGCACAAATAAAAACACCACAGCTAGCACCGATCAATTCGGTGTTCGTATACTTAGTAATGATGATAGTTCACGATTAAACACCAGCCTCTGAAGTGCACTTGTTGAAAAAAATCAGCTGTCCCTAACATTACGGAAATAATGCTCCCAGCCATATTGGGAACGAAACAATACTTCCACCAGCTGAAAAGAAAGCATTATAAATGTAACTGTTAAACCGGTACACACACACACACTCGAAACACACATAGGATGTATTAAATCATTAGTTTTTTGTTATCTCCGACTCGCACTAGTGTACCAAAGTGGGAAATAATAATAAGTACAGACATACCCAAACATTCTATGCACCTACATACTTCCAGAAAGACGTTTAGTACCACACCCCTAGCAGCAGGGGAAGGGGGACCTTTTACTCGTGCATCATGAACCAAGACTTCGATGTGGGTACGTAAGGAGATGTTACTCGTTATATCGCAATTAATATACAGCCGAGTTCCCACACATGCTAGAATGATAAGCTTATTACGAAATGCTTTATCCCCTATCTTAACCTGTGTAGTAGTGAATTACCCATAGGCCACAAGCACATTTCGCTGTCGTCGATGTGACCTCGTTGGAAGCAGAGACTGCCATGGCCGGTCCCAACCTCCATGCACGGTAGACACCGACCATGTACTGCATCTCCACCACCTCACCTTGCCAACGTGCATACCGGTATACTATTGAAAGGAAACAATGCATGTTCCCTGTACAATCCGCGTGGCATCGCAGATTCGATTCCTGTAGAGAGTGGTAATACAAGTCGTCATAAAGCCGACATTGGATATTCGATCGTCGAGGGGGGAAGCAAGGGGGCACCCACTGCTAAAACACCAACACGAAGAGAGTAACTATCATTATCTACAACAGTTCGTAATTACAGTCAGTCCCCAACCTGCACTCGCGTTCCAAGCACATCACACACACACACACATGCAACTAGAGATAGTCATGTTCATTGTTCCGTGTGCTTTCTCACGTCGTCGCTAGAGTGCACGGAAGGAAATACCTACCATCCCACATGTGCATATTGTACAAGCAGACAATACAATACATTGTATGTCATTCGACAAAAGCCATGTAATTCCATCACTAAAACAAATCGTCAGGTTGGCCGAGCGGTCTATGGCATCTGATATAAACCCTGGCTCCAGTGAAAGGGAGCTTGGGTTCGAATCCCCACATCTGATACTTTTTTCTGTACACTAATCGAATAAATAAGGCATCATAGTTTTGATTCCCGTTGAAAGCGCACACTGATACGCCTGCAGACATTCGTCGGTCCCACTGGCCATGAAGAGACTAGCATGAAAGACATACTTTGGCTCCGAATCTTTAGCAATTACAGACAGACATACTCTGCCCGAGCCTTCAATGCGTGTACCAAACCTTTTGCAATTACAAGCAGTCATACTCTGCCCGAATCTTCAATGAACGTACCAAGTCTTTGAAGTTTCAAAAAGGCGACCCTTCCGAACCATTAATGTATGCACTTAAAACAGTTTCCTTCCAGCATTACATGTTCTGCCATTCCACTATGATAACCTGGATGTTGTGTTTACCCATAGCGATACGTCTCGAACCCAGGTCCCTACAGACCGCTGTTTGCTCTTCCCAGTTGGGTGCTATAGTGTACGAAAGGGAAATAAAAGACAACATGATATGCATTAAAAACATGTGTGCATGTTCATTCGAAATACTTGCAGCCAGAGGTTCGAAAAAAAGAACCTACATGGGGAGATGTGCAGTGGAGAGAGAGAATTTGTGCGGCTCTACAACGTGGTCTTGAGAGAAGGTGAAGGTAAAGCGAGGTGAGTATGGAGCAGCGCCAGGGAAGCGGGATTTCCCCGAGAAATAAGACACAACCGCTGCCTTGTGGCTACATATGGAGGTTATTTCGCTGTGTGTTCCCTCCCCTCCCCTTCCTTGCGGGGGAATATTAATGTTTTTTTTCCTCCCATGTTCGATAAGGATGTGGGTGTGCATAAAGCTAGGCACACGAGCTCATTCACAGTTCGAGCTCTGGCTGCCTCTCGAACCACTTGAGAGCGCATCCTAGTGTGTAGGTCAGCAGCTACACAACACATACCACCATAGCGGACCTTTAACATGTAGCACTATGTACATTGCTTAGCCAGTTGGAATTAAGAAAAAAACAAATTTATTGTTAATGTGTTTATTCACATGGATGACCAAACCACACTCACATACATATATCTAATATATCACTCAATAATTCCTCTATCTCTGAGTTCATCAATAATTGCATGTATCTCTCTGGCGACAGAAAGATATCCAACCCTCTGCAAAGAAACCAACAACCGAAGTCTATCAACTAGGTCATTGGGGTCTTCAGAACAATGTGTACACCTTCGCTTGGCAAATGTCACCACTTAATTGTCATCAATAGAATATGCATCATCGCTAGCAACATGTGTACACTCTTGCTTTGCAGTTGTCGACACATAATCGTCATCAGTAGAAGACACATTAGCATCACCAGCAGACTCGGAGGTCACAGATTCGTTGTCGGTGTCCTGGGTAGTATCTTCGGTTTTCACATCACATGTTAGCGGTGTAGGTGTAATATTTACAACTCCTGATGATATGTCTGATTCATGCACTGCAGCACCCCTAGTTCCTTATTCGCACACATTATGGTCTGCAGCACTCATAGTTCCTTCTTCGCACATATCATGTCCTGCAGCACACACAGTTCCTTCTTCGCGCACATTGTGTGCTCTGCAGCACTCATAGTTCCATCTTCGCACACTGGTTTGGAACACCATGCAGGTCTGCGTAATGTTATGGGTGCTTGAATGAACGGTAGGTTACATGACGAATCAGCAGGAAGGCTAGTCTTGTCGTGCGACTACACATGCTGGTGCATGCCAGGCAAAGGTGTTACCTTTACATGCACCTGTGTCTCTTGAGATTATTATCTCTACCAAATACAGCACCACACATATCACATGTTAGTATTCTGGAGGTCGGTCCTTTTGAACAGTTTCTTTTCTCATGGCGATGAGCATGACAGCTTTTGCTGAAGATCATTCCACAGGAACAACACTGTTTTCCACCCATGGAGGTAGTTACATCCATAGAGACCTGCTCTAGGATAGAAATCATATCAGCTTGCACCATATTTATGCAAAACAAAATGGAAGTTCGTCGCACAGTAGCTTCATGGGTATAAATAGGTACTCACTCACATCTCATCGGTGGGAATTAAGCATTGTACCAGTCGAAGTAGAATGTCCTTCACCCAGCAGGCTGACCCCTCACTACAGCTGACCCCTAATCACAGTTGACCCCTCACTACAGCTGACCTACAAAGTGGGGTTAACAACTTTGTGTGAATTACTGTGGGTGTAGTATGCCCTGCTTTCTACTAGTAGAAGCTATGTCCCCATCTGCTCAGTAGTGGATGGAATATCAGAATGTGCACCCACCCCACCTCTACAGTGTCAACCCGACAGGAGTATCAGCTTGAGAGCATGTTTCTTTAAATCGTCAACATGCACATTCATTCTTCTATAATTATCATGTTAGATAGTGCAGGGTTACATGTTGCAAGCTGACTTCTCAAGTCAACATATCGGACAAACCGTGATGTACATGTATCGCATGTGAACACAGTATGCTCTGGATTGTGATGACAACTGGTCTTGTGTTGTCTGCAGCTTGTTATTTCAGAAAAGGGCATCTTATAGTAGCAGCACAAATAAATGTCCTGTTCCATCATCATCACCGAGCACGGTATCCACAGACAATGTTCACTCTTCACGGTCCGAACAGCAACTGTGCCGGCCAGCCTATTCCGACATGTATTAAACCATTATGCATGTGAACCTAACATGAGTATCCGCATGAGAGAGCAAGTGTGTGACTTATCTAGACCTTCACCCAGCATAGGACTGTGCTTCAAGCCCTGGGCTGAATTCTTCCAGTTGACAAGTACCTAATTGTGAAGCGGCCTATACGAATTTGTTCTCAACTGGAGATGATCTACCGTATGTAACATCCAACCAGGACCTTTCCCCATGTTCTCTTCTTCCTTGTTGCAGATATTCTTTCTGTATACCAGCGTCTACACTGTCCGCAATGTCGAGTGTGTTATTCAGAGGCACATTAATTGTCTTGAAGGATTTTCCTACTAAATTCATTGTCATGTGGTTCTGGTTTGGTATACATGCATTCCAAACACATATTATATTTTAACGCACCGTCTTTTTCCACCTCGTCTTAAGTTGATCTATTATACTCTGCTGCATTTGCTTAAGGTATGTACAAATATCTTTCGCCATGCCCGATGCAATGTACATCTTCATTAAACCACGGAAAGCAGATTCATTCAGAATAAACCCATTCTCATTGGGTAAGCTAGCAGCAGGTGGTGTTGTAGTAGCTTCTTTTTCATATTTACAATTCTACATAGAGGATGTCACTTGCCTATGTAAGATTTGTTGCTGATAGTTATTTATTTTTCATCATTTTTCGACTGGAATGCTTCCTGTTGCGCTATAACATGTGAACTCGTGTTTGCACTTATAACACTGGCGAGTTAAGAGGCCCCAGCTCGACTATATCGGACATTGTCCGGGGTTCTTGTGTTGACATGCACTGGATGTTCTACTAAAGGTCTCACCAAGGTAGCAGCATAAACACCTTGATGTATGTGCTGAATTGTACATGTCCAGTATTGGCGTTCCCCATGGTGATAGTGCACGAGTATCCACTATAGCAGGTGCAGCCCATACTCTCGATGTCTGGGATTGAGATTGGTCTACAATGTTCAGGTCCTATTGTGAGCATGCGCCAGTATCACAGTGGACCTACAGTGCTTATCAAGCACGGGATAAAGTCCATTACACATTGCAAGGTGTCTTTTTCAATTATAGCGACGTCCGAATTGAGACTTTCAATGTTCACACGTTAATGCAGAATGCTCGAACTGTGAATGAGCTCGTGCGCCTCGCTTTATGCACATTCCACATCCTTATCGAACATGGGAGAAAAATAACATTCATATTTCCCACAAGGAAGGGGAGGGAACACACAGCGAAATAACCTCCATATGCAGCCACAAGGCAGCGGTTTTGTTTTTTTTCCCCTCAGGGAACTCCCGCTTCCTGGCGCTGCTCCATACTCACCTCGCTTCACCTTCGTCTTCTCTCAAGACCACATTGTAGAGCCGCACAAATCCTCTCTCTCCACTGCACTTCCCCCTGTGTAGGTTCTTTTTTTCGATCCTCTGGCTTCAAGAATTTCGAATGAACATGCACACATGTTTTTAATGCATATCATGTTGTCATTTATTTCCCTTTCGTACACTATAGCACCCAACTGGGAAGAGCAAGCAGCAGTCTGTAGGGACCTGGGTTCGAGACGTATCGCTATGGGTAAACACAACATCCAGGTTATCATAGTGGAATGGCAGAACATGTAATGCTGGAAGGAAACTGTTTTAAGTGCATACATTAATGGTTCGGAAGGGTCGCCTTTTTGAAACTTCAAAGACTTGGTACGTTCATTGAAGATTCGGGCAGAGTATGACTGCTTGTAATTGCAAAAGGTTTGGTACACGCATTGAAGGCTCGGGCAGAGTATGTCTGTGTGTAATTGCTAAAGATTCGGAGCCAAAGTATGTCTTTCATGCTAGTCTCTTCATGGCCAGTGGGACCGACGAATGTCTGCAGGCGTATCAGCTTGCGCTTTCAACGGGAATCAAAACTATGATGCCTTATTTATTCGATTAGTGTACAGAAAAAAAGTATCAGATGTGGGGATTCGAACCCAAGCTCCCTTTCACTGGAGCCAGAGTTTATATCAGATGCCTTAGGCTGCTCGGCCAGCCTGACGATTTGTTTTAGTGATGGAATTACATGGCTTTTGTCGAATGACATACAATATATGGTATTATCTACTTGTGCAATATGCACATGTGGGATGGTAGGTATTTCCTTCCGTGCACTCTAGCGACGACGTGAGAAAGCACACAGAACAATGAACATGACTATCTCTAGTTGCATGTGTGTGTGTGTGTGATGGGCTTGGAACGCGAGTGCAGGTCGGGGACTGACTGTAATTACGAACTGTTGTAGACATTGATAGTTACTCTCTTCGTGTTGGTGTTTTAGCAGTGGGGGCTCTCTTGCTCTCCCCCCTCGACGAACGAACATCCAATTCCGGCTTTATGTTGACTTGTATTACCACTCTCTATGGAAATCAAACCTGCGATACCCCG